>CAJQUN010000394.1:0-532954 GCA_907163345.1 Haberlea rhodopensis | reverse complement strand
CCTAACCCCTAACCCCTAACCCCTAACCCCTAACCCCTAAACCCTAAACCCTAAACCCTAAAACCCCTAACCCTAAACCCCTAACCCTAAGCCCTAAGCCCTAATATATTACTAAATCAAACTATACCTAATCTACTTCTACTTTACCTAGTTTTGAAGGTGGATTTAATTATAAAGATTATTTTATACCAAATTTAGTTGTAAAATATTTTGGAATGTTGCACTTATTTGTAATTTCTAAATTATTTATACGCACAATTATTCAAGGAACTCCTTTCTGATTTGAATGAAGCTTTGAAAAAATGCTCTCCAACCACACCCATGGAATTTTTCGCATGAGCAACCACCCGATCCTCCTCCCCCTGATCCACCGGAGAAGAACCTTGATCCTCGGCATAACTTTGCTAAAATTGTCAAATCTTCATCTCCTAGAACCCTACGAAAAAGTTTTCTTTTTGATGGCTCTTCGGAATCCTCAATTCCCATCAAACCTGTTGCCTTCTTTAAAAATGCTCCTGGTATTTTTTATGATAAGGATGAATTGGTAGAAATGGAGAAAGAACATCCTCATGCACTCATTGGTAAATTTTCGGGTGGATGGCCGAAGATAGCCGCCGTTCTTGCAGCATTTCAACAGCTTGAACTTTCTGGTTAGTATCGCATTAAATTTCTGAAGCCTGGTTATATTTTTATTGATCTTACAAATGAAGAAGATAGAGCAAGACTATGGATGCGTGGGAGATGGTATATCCAGGGATATCTTTTGCGTATATTGCGATGGTCCCCTACCTTTTCTTATCAAAAGGAGTCGTCAATTGTTCCGGTTTGGATTGGTTTACCTGATCTTCCAATCCCTCTTTTTAATCGTAAACGCCTTTTTTCCATTGCAAATATGGTTGGTAAGCCTCTAAAAATGGATGAAGCTACGTCAAATGAGTCTCGATATTCCTTGGCAAGAGTATGTGTTGAAATTGATCTCCTTCAACCTCGTATTGAGAAAGTGTTTGTGGGTCTTGGTGAAACTATTTTCGAACAAAAAATTTTATATGAAGCTATTCCAAAATATTGTAAAGACTGTTTTCATGTTGGTCATTCTGTGGATGAATGTTATATTAATGGATCTGTTCCTAAGCCAGTTTGGAACAAGTCTCGGAGAGGAGTAGATTTACGGGATATTATTTCAAACAAGCGCGTTCATGAGGCTGGAAAAAAATCGACTGATGAGATCAAGAAGAGAAATGGGAAGGAAAAGGTTGTTAACGATAATGATACTCTGGACGATAGACACACAGGTGCGTAAAGGAAGACAAATAAAATTTATTATTATTTTTTTCTATGACAAGTTTTCTACGTTTAGTACTTGATTTTTAAGGCATATCTTCTATACTATGTTCATGATAATTCCTTTAGCTTTGGTTTGAAAAAAATGCTCTCCAACCATCCTCCTCCTCATGGAGCATTTGGTCACGGCCAACTTCCACCCTCCGATCCTCCGCCTCCCGATCCACCGGAGAAATCTCATGACCCTCGGCCTAACTTTGCGAGGGTTGTCAAATCTTCATCTCCTAGAACCTTACGTAAAAGTTTTCATTTTGATGGATCTTTGGAAAATTCGATTCCCATCAAACCAGTTGTATTTTTTAAAAATGCTCCTGGTATTTTTTTTTATGATGATGAATTAGTTGAAATGGAGAAAGAGCATCCTCATGCACTCGTTGGTAAATTTTCTGGAGGATGGCCGAAAGTGGCTGCTATTCTTGCTGCGTTTCAACAACTGGAGCTTTCAGGCGAATATCGTATCAAATTCTTGAAGCCTGGCTATATTTTTATTGATCATACTAATGAAGAAGATAGAGCTCGATTATGGATGCGTGGGAGGTGGTACATTCAAGGTTACTTATTGAGGATATTACGTTGGTCACCAACCTTCTCTTATCAAAAAGAGTCTTCGATTGTTCCTGTCTGGATTGGATTGCCTGATCTTCCAATTCCTCTTTTTAATCGTAAGCGGCTATTCTCTATTGCGAACATGGTTGGTAAACCATTGAAGATGGATGAAGCTACGTCAACTGAGTCTCGTTATTCATTGGCAAGGGTATGTGTTGAAATTGATCTCCTTCAACCTCGCATTGATAAAGTATTCGTAGGATTTGGTGCCACAATTTTTGAGCAAAAAATATTGTATGAGGCTGTTCCTAAATATTGTAAAGATTGTTTTCATGTTGGTCACTCGGTGGAAGAATGTTATATCAATGGTTCTGTCCCTAAGCCGGTTTGGAACAAGCCCCGTAGATCTGGTGACTTACGGCAAGTTATCTCGAATAAAAGGGTTCATGAGGTGGCCAAAAACACTTTTGATGATGGTTTGATTCGGAATGGGAAGGAAAAGATTGCTACTGATAATCTGGTAGATGGTCCTCCGCCTCCAACGATTAATGTGCCACCGGAGATGGTTGTTCAGGCATCGGATACTAGCGACTCCGTGGAAAATCAGATTCCGAAAAATCCTCCATGCATTGCTAAAAATCTGCATGCTTCCCATAATAATGGGTACTCATTTGGGGAAAGTTCTGGTATTAAGGATTCGGATCCTCCTTTGGATAACTTCCTTTCAACATTGCAGTTACCAACTCAAAAGGCAATTGCCAAGATTGTGGATCCGATTTGCATCAATTTCAGAATCAAGATTTTAATACCCGTAATAGATTTGACCCGTTGATGATAGCACATGCTGAGTTGGATCATGACTTGGGAATGGATTCCTTATCTTTGGGCCGTGTTGATCTTATGGGCAATAAGGTTATTGAAGTGTTGGATTCTGTTCATATAACTCATATAATTTCTGATAATGTGGGCTGTTTCGTGACAGAAGAGGTGGTAACCGAGAATATTGGACTGGGCTTGAAGGATGGATTGGTTGAAAGTACAGAAAAGTGTCAACTTAACACTGAAAAATATCAGATTAGTACTTCATCTAATTCCTCGTCTGAATTCCATGCTACTGAGTTATTCGTCCTTCAGCTCAGGTTGAGCTTGCTGAAGTGAATTCCCAGACTGAGGAACTGGTTAAAAGTATTGATTTGGACCAGTTCCGAAATTCATCCATTGCATGTAAAGAATTTATCATTACTTCTGTTGCTGGAGCTCAGGAGGATATTATGGAATCTGAAGTTCTTATACCTATCATCCGATCTAATTCTCTTCCTTATCAACGTTCGGAGCATGTGGAGCATGATCTTCAAAACATTCCTCCCAGCACCTCCTCAGAATCTAAATTTGGGAATATTAACAATAATAAGGATTCATCATTAGTTGTGTTGGCCCCTGCTAAGGAATCTATTGATAAAGATGTTGCTCGCGTTACTCGAAGTCGAGCTAAGCATACTGGTTCTTTGTCCTCATCTAGTTATCAATGAAAGGAATCATATGGAATATTAGAGGGATTGGTAATGATGCTTCCCAAATGAGATTACAATCTCTTCGTAAAATGCTCAAAATTAATTTTGCTGCTATTCTGGAACCTCTTGTTCCATTGGATGATCGGTTTCTTGCTCGTAGGTTTGGATTTGCGTCTGTGATTTCTAATCTTGTTGGTAGCATTTGGCTCTTCTTTGATCATTCTATACAGGTGGAGGTGATTGAGGACCATGCTCAGTTCCTTCATGTTAGACTCAGCTCGGTGAACTTTCCTTGTCATATTTATGCCTCATTCGTGTATGCTAAATGCACCAGGGGGGAGCGTCAGCTGCTGTGGAATGATTTGGTTTCTGTGATTCCTTCAGAGAATGCTCCATGGATTGTTGGAGGTGATTTTAATGTTATTGCTAATATTGATGAACAATCTCTTATGCCTTTATCTCGTACTGGTGCGATGAATGATTTTATTGATTTTATCATGGATGCTGGTCTTTCTGATACGGGATATGTTGGTGACAAGTTCACTTGGACTAATCATCATATTTGGAAAAGATTGGACAGGGTTTTAGTATCCTCAAATTGGATGTCGGTGTTCAATTCTTTTCGGGTGGAACATTTGAGTCGTGCTAATTCTGATCATAGCCCTTTATTTATATCTGCTTCCCTTCCTTCCTAAGCCTACTTTCTCATTTAGATTTCAGAATATGTGGGTTAAGCATGATGGTTTTTTGCAAACTGTCCGTCTTAATTGGAACATACCTGTGTATGGGAATGGTATGGATAAGCTTGTGATTAAGCTTAAGCGCCTTAAATCTCATCTCAATTGGTGGAATAAAGACATATTTGGCAATATTTTTGATAACATCAAGCTGGCTGAACAAAAGTATGCAGATGCTCAGCACTTATATGACTTTTCTCCTTCCTTGCCTCGGAAGATGGCGGTTGATAATTGTCAGATTCATCTTAATCATTTATTGGAGATGGAGGAATCTTTTTGGAAACAGAAAGCTTCTAGCAGATGGATGGTGGATGGTGAAAGGAATACCAAACTATTTCATAACATGGTGAATAAAAAACGGAATAAGGGTCGTATATTCCGTATCTGGGAGGATGGCCATTCTTTGGATACTCCTTTACAAATTCAAGAATCTGGTGCTGCTTATTTTGAGAAGCTTCTTGTGGGGGAAGACTCGGTCTTAAATTTGCCTCAATTCCATAACATTCCGAGGTTAATTGAGGATAGCGATAACGCCTTGCTTGTTGCTATTCCAACGCTGGAAGAGATTAAAGATGTGGTGTTTTCTCTTCACTCTGATAGTGCAGCTGGTCCGGATGGGTATTTAGCCTTGTTCTACACATCTTGCTGGGATTTTATTTATCAAGATGTCTATGATGCTCTGGTAGATTTCTTTCAAGGTACTCCTCTTCCTAGAACTTTTACGGCTACCACCATCATTTTGATTCCCAAATCTGATAATGCTCAAAGCTGGTCGGAGTTTCGACTTATTAGCTTATGCAATGTGTCCAATACGATCATAACTAAGTTGGTTACTCGTCGGCTTAATACTTTGCTTGACAAAATTATTTCTCCGTCTCAAAGTGGCTTTGTCAAGGGTCGACTTATTTCTGATAACATTCTTTTGGCTCAAGAATTGGTTCATCGAATCAACTACCCTGTTCGGGGGGGTAATTTGATCTTGAAGCTAGACATGGCAAAGGCTTATGATCGTGTTAGGTGGGATTTCTTGGCCAATATGTTACTGGTGTTTGGATTTTCTACATTGATGGTTGATTTGGTTATGCGGTGCATATCTAATTGCTGGTTTTCTATTAATATTAATGGAGTTCTTTCTGGTTTTTTCAAGTCTCAAAGGGGGTTACGTCAAGGGGATCCTTTATCCCCTTTATTATTCATTATTGGGGCTGAATATTTGTCTAGAGGATTGGATCACATGTTTTTGAATGATCATCGGATGCTGTATTCTACGGGAAGTAGACTCAATATCTCGCACCTTGCCTATGCTGATGATATAATTATATTTTGCAATGGCTCCTCTCATGCGGTTTAAAAGGTTGAAAGAATTTCTAGATCATTATGGGGCTTGTTCTGGTCAGCTCATAAATTCTTCCAAAAGTGTGTTTATACCTGCTGTTCGTAATGCTCATTCTCGCACACCTGTTATCAGTGGCATTACTGGCTTCTCGGTTGGTCAATTTCCAATTCAATATCTTGGGATTCCTCTATTTATAGGTAACAAAAAGACAATTTATTTTCATAAGCTCATTCAACAAGCGCGAGGCAAATTAATGGGTTGGGAAGCTGCTGTTCTTTCTCCTGGTAGTCGATTGATGCTTATTAAAAGTGTGCTATGTTCTCTTCCTATTTATCTGTTTCATGTTATCAATCCTCCAGGAACGGTTCTTCATCAACTTGAGATGATTTGTGCTAGATTTCTTTGGGGTTCAAAAGGATCTTCTTCGAGATCTCATTGGGTTTCTTGGAATCCCATGTCTGAAAATGGCCTAGGCATTCGAAGATTGAAAGATGTGTTGAAAGCTTTATCTATTAAATTATGGTGTAGGTTCCGGACTGGCAAGTCTCTTTGGTCCAAATATCTTATGGATAAATATGTCTACAATTCAACTCCTGCTAGTGTCAATTCTAATGGGTTTATTTCTCCTACGTGGTGAAGGATGTTACAAATTCGTTCTATTGCTGAAGCTAACATTGGTTGGCTCTGTCATAAAGGGGACATATCTTTTTGGTTTGATTCTTGGATGCAATCAGGGCCTTTATCTCAATTATATCCTATTGTAGGGATATCTACAGCTCCTGTTAACATGTTTTGGACTGATAATCGATGGGATGTTGATAAGCTTCTTCAGGTTATTCCTCATACTGGTGTTGATGCTATTTTGGAAGTTATTATTGATTATTCTCCTAACCTTCCTGATTTAATGGTTTGGAAGAATAGTTCTGATGGTAAATTTTCTACCAAATCTGCGTGGGATCTTGTTCGCCAACGGAAGATTTCAGATGCAATATCTACTCCTTGCTGGGTGCGTGGTCTTACGCCTACTGTCTCCTTTTTTTGTTGGCGTTTTTTTTCAGGAAAAAGTTTCGTGTGGATGAGGTTCTTCGGATTAGGGGCGTTGCATTAGCTTCTAAATGTCAGTGTTGTAACCATGAGGAAACATGGGAGCATCTATTTTTTCAGAGTCATATTGTTTCTTCTGTCTGGCAGCACTTTGGTTCGATTTTTAAGGTACCTCATCCTAAACTTATTACTTCTTGGCGTATTAGTGATTGCTGGAAACATAAGGGTCATGTTCGAGAGATGATTCCATTTCTTATTTATGGTTTTTGTGGGTGGGAAGAAATGACTCTAAACATCGTTTAATTGGTACTTCTGATCTTCGGATTATTGGATTAATCAAGAGGCATATCTTTCTTGCTTCTAATACGTTTAAGTTTCATCATTGGCGCGGATTTTTGGATGTGGCTAGAGATTGGAATATTAATGTTTCTGGCACTCGTATTTCTTGTGTTCAGTTCATAAATTGGCAAAGACCTCCTTTGGGTAGTTATAAGTTAAATACTGATGGTTGTTCTCGGGGAAATCCAGGGGAGTCTTCGGTTGGAGGAGTTATTCGGGATCATTATGGTAGATTGATTTTTGGTTATTATGATTATATTGATTTCGGATCGAATATTCGTGCTGAACTTCGAGCTACTCTACTCGGATTAGAGCTTTGTCGCGAGTTTAATTTTTTTCCATTATGGCTTGAAACGGATTCATTGGTCTCAATCTCCATTATTCGATCTGGTGTTGGGCATTGGAGCTTATGTCCAATAATTACCAGCATTAACGCAATCTTGAAAACTCAGCAGATTCATATCTCGCATGTTTATCGTCAAGGAAATGCAGTTGCCGACGCCTTTGCCAATATTGCTATGGAGGATCGTAGGTTTCGACTTATTTATGAGCATTCGCTTAACCATCATATTAAAGGGCTTTATAAACTGGAAAGGATTGGGTTACCCTATGTTAGAACTAGTACTAAATTTCTGTAATTTTCTAAAGAGGTTTTGGCCTAGTCCCCCTCTTTTGTTATTTTTCTTCTATTTAATAAACGGGTAGGGGTCTGCCTAACCCCCCGCCACGACACTGGCGGATTTGTTTTAAAAAAAAAACCCTAACCCCTAAACCCTAAACCCTAACCCCTAAACCCTAACCCCTAACCCCTAACCCCTAAACCCCTAAACCCCTAAACCCTAAACCCTAAACCCTAAACCCTAAACCCTACATCTTGTTCTCAGAATCACCTTGCTCGTTATTCTGGGCTTACTGGATATTCGGTTGGTAGTTTCCCTATGACTTACTTGGGTGCGCCGCTGTTTGTTGGGAATTCGAAGTCTATATACTTTCAATCTTTGATTACTAAGGCTCGTTCCAGGCTTCTGGGTTGGGAGTATTCTGTTTTATCTCCGGGTAGCAGAATGGTTTTGATTAAAAGTGTTTTGAGTTCCTTGCCTTTATACCTCTTTCAAGTTCTTCAACCTCCAGGGGCTATTTTACATCAGATGGAGATGATCTGTGCTAAATTTTTATGGGGTTCCAAAGCTTCTCTTCATAAGATCCATTGGGTTTCTTGGTATGATGTTTGTTGTCCTACCTTTGAAGGTGGGTTGGGATTTAGAAGACTTAAGGATGTATTGAAGGCCTTCTCTATCAAACTATGGGTTAGATTCCGGTCACAGGATTCCTTATGGTCTAAGTTCCTTATGTCTAAATATTGTGCTATTTCATTGCCGGCTTCTATTGAGTTGAAGGGTCATATTTCTCCGCCTTGGCGTAGACTCCTTCAAATTCGACCCATTGCTGAACCGGGTATTGGTTGGTCCCTCGGCTCGGGATTAGTTTCCTTTTGGTTTGATTCTTGGTTGATACAAGGTCCTTTGGCTTCGCTTTGTCCTATATCTGGTTCTCCGAATGTCCCGGTGAATGCCTTCTGGGTGGATTTTGAGTGGGATTTTCATCGGTTACTCCAGGTGGTTCATGTTGACCTTATTGCTTTGATTCTTCAGGTTCCTATAAGAGGGATTACCACTGACCTTTTGATTTGGAAGCATAGTTCTAATGGTCTCTTCTCTACCCGCTCTGCTTGGGATTTGATTCGATATAGGAAGCCCACTAATCCCATTTCATCCCTTGCTGGAACAAAGCTCTTACACCTACGGTTTCCTTCTTCTGTTGGAGGTTTCTTCGCCGTAAAATTCCGTTAGATGAGGTGCTTAAGGATCGTGGTATTTGCCTTGCTTCTAAATGTCAATGTTGTCAGTTGGAAGAATCTTTGGATCATGTATTCTATTCGGGCCCTGTTGCTGTGGTGGTGTGGAATCATTTTGGGGGTATTTTTGATGTGGTGAACCCGTGCAATGTTTCTTCTTGGAAAATTGATGCTGATTGGCGACATAATGGTCATGTTCGTGAAATGATACCGTTTCTCATCATTTGGTTTTTATGGACTTCTCGTAATGATTCCAAACATCGAGGTATTATTTCTTCTCCTCAACGTATTATTTTACAAGTGGTTAAGCATTTCAGTCTTTGCTATCCCTTGCTTAAATATAAACATTGGAGGGGATATTCTTCTGTGGCTCGACTTTGGCATATTCCTTGGTCTTTTTCTCGAAAGACCCTGATTTCAATTGTTAAATGGACCAAACCTCCAGTTGGATTCTTCAAATTAAATACTGATGGATGTTCTAGAGGTAATCCGGGGGATTCTTCAGTGGGTGGTTTAATTCGAGATCATTCTGGTACATTTATTTGGGGGTACTTTGATTATATTGGTGTTGGTTCTTCGTTGAAAGCCGAGCTCATCGCAATTCTGAAGGGTATTGAGATCTGTGTTCAGTTTAATCTATTTCCTCTTTGGGTTGAAACAGACTCTGAAGTTGTTTTGAAGATCATTAATAAGGGTTGTTCTAATTGGGATTGTTCGAATATCCTTAGTCGCATTCAAGTCTTCATGCTTGAGCATTCTATTTTTATTTCTCACGTTGTGCGTGAAGGGAATTCTGTTGCTGATTGCTTGGCTAATCTAGCCTTTGAAGATAGAGGTTTTCATCTTATATCTGCAGATATGCTAGTTTTGTTTGATCAAAAACTTTTGGGTCTTTGTAATCTGGATAGATTAGGGGTCCCTTATTTACGATTTAAGTTGAAATTTGTTTAATTTATTCTGAGAGGTCTTGGTCTAGTCCCCCTCTCATGTTTCTTTTTCTTCTATTAATAAACGGGTAGGGGTCTGCCTAACCTCCCGCCACGACACTGGCGGCTTTGGTAAAAAAAAACAAACCCTAAACCCTAAACCCTAAACCCTAAACCCTAAACCCTAACCCGAGGTTTACTTCACATTTCTGGGAGGGTCTCCAGGCAGCTTTGGGCACAGAGGTGAGACTGAGTACGGCCTATCACCCTCAGACAGACGGCCAAACGGAGCGTACCATTCAGACGCTCGAGGACATGTTGAGGGCATGTATTCTGGAGTTTGATACTCCATGGCAGGATTCAGTGCCACTGGTAGAGTTCTCCTATAATAACAGTTATCAGGCGAGCATTCAAATGGCTCCTTTTGAAGCTCTGTATGGACGACGATGTAGATCACCGCTGTATTGGGAGGATTTGACTAGCAAAGCGGTCGGAGGACCGGATCTGATCAGGGATATGGAAAGTAAGATAAAATTGATACGCCAAAAGATGAAAGCGGCCCAGGATAGGCAGGCAGCCTATGCAAATAAGCGGCGACGACCGCTGGAATTCCAGTTAGGAGACAGGGTCTTCTTAAAGATCTCGCCCTTCAGGGGTGTGGTTCGTTTTGGGATGCGGGGGAAAGTTATCTCCGAGGTATGTTGGGCCATATGAAGTTTTACAGCGTATCTGTACTTTGGCATATCGCTTGGCTTTACCGCCATCCTTGTCTGGCATACATGATGTTTTCCATGTCTCCATGTTACGGAAGTATGAGCCAGATCCGTCTCATGTCTTACGGCCTTCAGAAGTTCAGTTAGACTCAGATTTGTCCTACGTAGAACGACCAATCAGAATTCTGGATCGAGAGGATCGTAGACTACGAAGCAAAGATATACCGATGGTCAAAGTTCAGTGGGATCGTCGGGGTGTCGAGGAGGCTACATGGGAGACGGAACGGCATATGGTGCAGCACTATCCGGAACTATTCTCTGGTATGTTGTTATGCTTAGTTCCGTTATGACGATGCATGTGGATTTCGAGGACGAAATCTTATAAGTAGGGGAGTAATGTAATACCCCCGAAATGTTATATGATTATGTGCTATGATGACGATTTATGTTATGTTTAAGGGTTGTGGTGTATCTAAATTGGGGAGTATAATTATGATATGATGATATGATTTAGGGGGCATGTTGAGTGTTTTAAAGGATGTATTAATTAAATGAAGTTAGAAAATATCGAGTGAGGATATTTTAATACATCGTACTAAATACCGGGACACAATTAAACACCACATGGCACCCCAACCACACCACCCCACCCCCACCACTCGGTCACCACCCATTCCCCCACTTGGCAACCCACTTGTTTAACACCCATACCTCCACTTTCCCCAACCCATGCTATGACCTTTGTCTTGCAATCATTCCCTCCACCTCCTTCTCCCTCTCTTTTCGTCCCTGGAACTGCAGAATAGAGAAGGAAAAAGGCTGTGAATCATTGTGCAAAAGCTTGCCAATTAGAGGAGGAAAAAAGGGGGTAAGACTTGATACTCTGTTTTTGGGTTGGGTATGGTTTTGGTGGGATGTTTTATTGCATGATAGGTATAGGTTTGGGTGGAACCTTGGTAGAGATGCTTACATGGTAGTATTAAGTAACTACTAGCATGGTTGTTTGAGCATTTTACATGATTTATGTGATAGATTTCTTATTATGAAACTATGTGCTCGAAAATCTGGAAAAAAGATAAGCATGCTCTGTTTCTGTTAAAGTTGGTTGAGGATGAAGATTATGATGATGTTATGATGCATGTTAGCTTAGGTTCTATTAAACCCTTGATTTAAGTGCTTACATGGATATTGTATGAAGTTCTTCACATGGTCGTTTCAGCAAGTAAGATGTGTTATGAAGTAGAAATGATGGTAGGAATTGAGGTGCTCAAAAATCTGGGGAGGTCCCGATTTTTTCAGAGCTCTCGATCGATCGAGATTTGGTCCCGATCATCGAGCGAGACAGAATGTTTAATGCATGTTTTGAATTTCAGGTGCCGATCGATTGATGGATTTCTCGATCGATCGGTGAAGCTCCTCGATCGATCGGTAAAATGTTTCGATCGATCGATCTAGGCAGAAGGGTTGAGCACTGTTGTGCACAGTTTCTCGATCGATCGAGACCTCGGGGCCGATCGATCGAGAGAGGCAGAATGTTGAAAAATAAAATGATGTTTTATTTTGTTAAGTTTATGATGTGAGATGGTATTGAGGCATCTAATATGGTATTGTGTGGTCTTGTAGAGCCATCCCAGGTACCCGGCACCATCAAGGAGATAAGTCTATTGACTCCTCCTCTTTTGAAAAGGTACGTAAGAGACGTACGGGCATCGGACGGTAAAACACATCTTTACACTTTGCATGAGTATACATGAGGAAACGATGATGTCTATAAGTTGTGTATGATGTTTATAAGATGTTTACGTGTTTATAAGATGTCTACGATGTTATACGGGGTAAGATGCCCCACGTGGTAAGAGGCCATGCGATGTCTATTTGTGGTAAGATGCCACGGGATAAGATGCCCCACATGGTAAGAGGCCATGTGATACTATTTGTGGTAAGATGCCACGGGGTAAGATGCCCCACATGATAAGAGGCCATGCAATGTTTATAATGTGGTAAGATGCCACAGGGTAAGATGCCCATATGCATGATTATGAATCAGGGACAACGATAAGAAGTTAATGAATAACCAGCATATTTACTTAACCAATGTTTCATTCATTTACTATGATGTTTTATGATGTTGAATGAGATTGTATATGCTTATGATGTGTTGTCCCTGTAGGTACGCTTTTGCACTAAAGGACTAAGGGGTCGGGTTAGGGCAGTGAGCTACGAAGAACACAGGAATGTATAGGAATCAAGTCTTGATTAGTATCTACTCTAGGAGTAGTATAAATCTAAACATGAACATTCTTTTGGAAGTGTAATGAATTTATTTTTGAAGTCCTTTATTTTGGCCTGTAATTCTGATAGCTCATGTAACAACCAGAACCTTAGAATGTTATTAATGCGTGATTAGTCCTTCTTTGTCTATTAATCACTGTTAAGGTGGGAAGACCCCACAACCCTAAACCCTAAACCCTAAAGCCTAAACCCTAAACCCTAAACCCTAAAAGATTTATTACTTATTTACGTTTCAGTGCCAAAAGTCGACATGGAATGTTTAATTAATACTTTAAGTGAATCAAATCCAACTTTCTTAGATGGTTTCAAATAATATTCTCGAAGTTTATTTTATGTTTTAAAATGCTCTCCTCAAATTCTCTCCCTACTCCTAGCCATGACCGCCCCGCCACCTTCGGATCCCCCTCCGGTCACCATCGATGGTCATCGTTCATACGTTAAACTCTTCAAACCTGCGTCTCCTCGGACATTGCGTAAGAATTTCCTTTCCAATGAAGGTAATGAATTATTCCCTCAGCCAAAAAAAGTGGAATTTTATAAAAACATTCCTGGAATTTTTTTTTTCGAAAGATGAAGTGTTGGAGATGGAACAAGAATTCCAATTCGCTTTGGTGGGCAAATTTTCGGGTACTTGGCCAAAGAAGGATTTAGTGGTTGATGCTTTTCAACGAATGGGTCTTTCTGGAGATTATAACCTTCAATTCCTCAAACCAGGGTATGTGTTTATTGATCTTAAGAATGAAGAAGATATGGCTCGCCTTTGGGTTAAAGGGCGTTGGTACATTCATGGTCACCTTCTTAGGATCATGAAATGGACTCCTCAATTTTCTTATTCCAAAGAAGCTTCCATTGTTCCCGTGTGGATCAGGCTCCCTGATCTTCCTATTGCTCTTTTCAATCGTAAAAGATTGTATTCTGTGGCTCATGCAATTGGCAAACCATTAAAAATGGATGAAGCAACGTCAAATGGATCCAGACTCACGTTGGCTAGGGTTTGTATTGAGATAGATCTTCTTCAGCCGCTGTTGGAAAAAATTTGTATTGGCATCGGTGATTTGATTTTGGAGCAACGTATTCTCTATGAAAATGTTCCTAAATATTGCAAGGATTGTAATCATGTTAGTCACTCAGAAGTTGAATGCTATGTTAATGGTTCTAAACCTAAACCGAATTGGCCAAATAAACGTCATGTTGCTTCTGATCGCCCTCTTCATGATCTGCGTGATATCATTACTTCCAAACGTCAAGAGGAGTCCAAGCAGCCTGTTGAAGCAATTCTTCAACCCAATTCTGTTAATGCCGATGATCATCAGAATCGAAGCTTGACGGACAATAGTCCTATTGCTGGTATTCCGAGCTCTGCACAACATGCATCGGCGCATCTGCTTCAACCGTGTACTGCTAGGGATGTATCTGGTCCATATTTCGGACCTCATTGGAATGCTCCAACGAATAACTCAAATTTGGCAACCTCATCAAATCTCAACCAGAAAGGCAGGTACGTGATTTTAGGATCCAATCTTCAATCTGACAAATCTTCTTCAAATTCGAAAATATTATCGGTTGATCCTCAAGCTGGGCCTGGACCTAAATCTTTATCCTCTCACGGTAAAGCAACATTTAATAGATTTGACCCTTTAATTCTTGATGAGCATGTTAGTCCATTGAAGTCACAGAATGGGCCTCCTAATATCTCTATTCAGAATTTGGCTCGTTCTCCTGCCCCATCATCTCAACCAGCCCTCATAATTGAACAACTGTGTAGCTTGAATAAGGAAGTGTCTAATATAATATCTACCTCTTCATCTTCGAGTGAATCCAAGGCTTTAACTAATAATTCTTTATTGGGTGGTGGTCATGGTACTTCCTTGATGGGTGGTGAATCTGTTAATCTTCTAAACCTTGATAAACAACCAATTGTTGAACCTGCCTTGCGTGAGCTTTATATGTATGATATACTTGTGGAGGATGAAGATGGAATTACGCCTCCTTTCATTATTCCTGGTGTTTCCAACCTTAATTCTGGAAAATCAGTTGGTTGGAAGGGTTAAGTAACGATGAGCTGGCCTCCAAGCTCATCACGTTACCTATTGATCCTTCCTTAGATACTTTAGGTGGGACTCAAATGGTTAAAAGTTCATCTCTTCCTCGTAATTTAAATGAGATTTCTTTGGGGAAAAATACTGCATTGGGTGATCTTCTTCAGCCTTCAAATATTGATCAACCAAATGCTCGTGTCACGCGTAGTCGAGCTAAGTCTCAAGCCATTTCTTCCTCTTCTATTTCTTAATGAAAGGTTTGATCTGGAATATTCGAGGATTAGGCAATAAAAAATCTCAATTGAGCCTTCAATTCTTAAGACGATCTCTTAAGATCAATTTCATGGCTGTCTTGGAGCCTTTTATCTCCCTCAGAGATCCTTTAATGGCTCGTAAATTTGGTTTTCATCAGGTCATTTCTAATGTTTCTGGTAAAATTTGGTTATTCTCGGATTATAACCTTCAGGTGGAAGTTATATTAGACCATGATCAGGTTCTGCATGTGAAGATGGATTCTTTGTCGTTTCCATGCAGTATATTTGTTTCATTTGTTTGTGCTAGCTGTGATCGCTCTAGGAGGATGTGTCTTTGGAATAATCTCATTTCAATTAAACCTCATCTTGACTGTCCTTGGATTATTGGTGGTGATTTTAATTGTGTTGCTTCTATGGATGATCATACTCCTGTGTTGCTCTCTCGTTCTGGTGCTATGTCTGATTTTAATGATTTTATTTCTGCGGTTGGGGTGATTGATGCTGGTTTTGTTGGTGACCGTTTCACTTGGACTAATGGTCGAGTTTGGAAAAGACTGGATCGGATATTACTCTCATCTGCATGGAGTAATGTCTTTAATGCTTTTAAAGTGGAGCATCTTAGTCGTATCAATTCTGATCATAGTCCTCTATTTATCTCGGCTCCTTTTCTTCTGAAACCTACGTTTTCCTTTAGGTTTCAACATATGTGGACTAAACATGAGGGATTCCTTCAGACTGTGAGGCTTAATTGGTTCAACCCTTGTGCTTTTCATGGTTTGCATAAATTGACTGCTAAACTCAAACGCTTAAAAACTCACTTAAAGTGGTGGAATCAGGATGTTTTTGGTGATATTTTTGCTAACATTAAGATGGCAGAGAGGTGTTTGGTTGAGGCTCAGTCTTTATTTGATTTTGATCCTACTGATGCTCATAAAGTGTCTCTCTCTAATTGCCAACTGAATCTTAATCAAGTGTTGGACATGGAAGAAGTTTTTTTGGAAACAACGTGCCTCTTCGGATTGGATGGTTCAAGGAGAACGTAACACTAAATTGTTTCATAATATGGTGAATAAGAAACGTGCTAAGAATAAGATTTTTAGAATTTGGGATGATGGCAATTGTCTCAGATGCCTATCTTGATTCAAGAATCCGGTGCTAAGTATTTTGAAGATCTTTTAGTGGGTGAGAACACGGTTTTAAATTTGCCTCAGTTGGATTGTATTCCGTTGATTATCAATGATGGGGATAATCAGTGTCTTGGGATGGTTCCTAGCCTTGAGGAGGTTAAGGAAGTGGTTTTTCCTTAAAATCAGATAGTGCAGCTGGGCCTGATGGATTTTCTGCTCTTTTTTACAATCCTGTTGGGATATTATTGCTCAAGATGTGTTTGAGGCTGTCATTGATTTTTTCAATGGTTCTCCATTGCCTCGTAGTTTTACGGCTACTACGATTGTCCTTATTCCGAAATCTGATAATGCCCAACAATGGAAAGACTTTCGTCCTATAAGTTTGTGTAATGTCTCCAACAAGATTATTACGAAGCTCATCACGATTCGGTTGAATTCTTTCCTTGCTAAAATTATTTCCCAATCTCAGAGTGGTTTTGTTCGTGGGAGGCTGATTTCGGATAATATTTTGTTAGCTCAAGAGCTCACTCATAAGATTAATGCTCCTGTTCGTGGGGGTAATATGATTTTTAAACTTGATATGGCTAAGGCATATGATAGAGTCCGTTGGGATTTTCTGGAAAGGGTTCTGTTGGCTTTTGGGTTTTCTCCTTTGGTTGCTGATTTAATTCATCGTTGTGTATCTAACTGTTGGTTCTCTGTGAATGTGAATGGTGTGCTTTCAGGATTCTTTAAATCCAATCGAGGTCTTCGTCAGGGTGATCCTTTGTCCCCATTATTATTTATTATTGCAGCTGAGTACCTCTCTCGTGGCTTAGACAGATTATTTCTTCAACATCCGAGCATGTTCTACTCGTCGGGTTGTGACATGCGTATTTCTCATTTAGCTTATGCTGATGATATCATGATCTTTTCTAATGGTTCCTTGCCTATGGTTTGTAAGATTAAAGCATATCTTGATCACTATGAGGCTTGTTCTGGGCAATCTGTGAATCCTCATAAAAGCAGTTTCTTTTGTGCAAAGTTCTTATGGGGTTCTCGATCCTCTAGTCATAAAATTCATTGGATTTCTTGGAATGATATCTGTTTTCCTACCATTGAAGGTGGTCTGGGGTTCAGAAGACTTAAAGATGTGATGAAGGCCTTCTCTATTAAACTTTGGGTTCGTTTTCGTCTTCAGGAATCTTTATGGGCGAAGTTTTTACAGGCCAAGTATTGTGCTTTACTTCCATCTGCATCAATTCCTTTGAAGGGGACCATTTCTCCTACATGGCGTAGGCTTTTGTATACTCGTTCGATTGCAGAACCTGGAATTGGTTGGTTACTTGGAGCAGGTCTTGTTTCTTTCTGGTATGACTCTTGGTTGCTGCTTGGTCCATTGGCTTCGCTTTGTCCCATTGTTGGGCCTTCTTGTGTGCCTGTTAATTTTTTCTGGGAGAATAATGCGTGGGATATTTCTAATTGATGCAAGTGGTTCCTAATGATCTTCTTCTTCAGATTCTTGAAGTTCTTATCAGAGGTATTGATACTGATTGTTTGATTTGGAAACATAGTTCTAATGGTCTTTTTTCTACTAGATCTGCTTGGGAATTGGTTCATCCTCATAAAAGTCCTAATCATTTATTCATTCCCTGCTGGTTTAAGGCCATTTCTCCCACGATCTCATTTTTTTGATGGAGGTTTTTTCATCGTAAACTCCCTTTAGATGAGGTATTGAAGGGGAAAGGTATTTCCTTGGCTTCTAAATGTCAATGTTGTGAGGTTGAAGAAACTTTGGATCATGTCTTCTTTCAAGGGCCAATTGCGGTGGTGGTTTGGCAACATTTTGGTCGTCTTTTTGGAGTTTTATCTCCCTTGGACATTCATTCTTGGAAAATTGATGATGATTGGCGATCCAATGGTCATGTTCGGGAAATGGTTCCGGTTCTCATCCTTTGGTTTTTATGGCTCAGTTGAAATGACTCTAAACATCGAGGTATTGCTCTTATTCCCATCGTATTATTAAGCAAGTGGTTCAACATTTTGTTCTTTGTTATCCTTTGTTAAAATTTAAGAATTGGCTGGGTTGTTCTTCTGTGGCGAGACTTTGGCATATCCCTTGGACCTTTTCTCGCAAAGTTCATGTCAATATTGTTAAATGGATTAAACCTCCCGTTGGTTACTATAAATTAAACACTGATGGGTGTTCTCGAGGTAACCCGGGGCAATTATCGGTGGGTGGAGTTGTGCGTGACCATGCTGGTAATTTTGTTTGGGGTTATTTTGATTTTATTGGGGATGGTAATAACCTACGTGCTGAGTTGTTAGCCATTTTCAAAGGTATTGAGATTTGTGCTCAGTTTCATCTCTTTCCACTTTGGATTGAAACGGATTCAGAGATTGCGCTTAAGATCATTAACAATGGGTGTTCTAGTTGGGGTATTTCTTTCATTGTGAGTCGTATTCAAGTTTTCATGCTGGAGAATTCCATTTTTATCTCTCATATTGCGCGAGAAGGTAATTCAGTTGCTGATCATTTGGCTAATCTTGCCTATGAAGATAGAGGTTATCAGTTGGTTTCTGAAGCTATGTTAGACACTAAATGTCGTGGTCTTTGTGCTCTTGATCGACTAGGAGTTCCTTATTTACGCTTAAAGTGAAATTTTTTTAATGCTTTTTCTCGAGAGGTCTTGGTATAGTCCCCCTCTCATGTTTTCCTTTCTTTATTATTAATAAACGGGTAGGGGTCTGCCTAACCCCCCGCCACGACACTGGCGGCTTTAAATAAAAAAAAAAAAAAAACCCTAAACCCTAAACCCTAAACCCTAAACCCTAAAACCTAACGAAGAAGTTGCTTTCTTACTCTAAATGTCTGTTTACTAATTCTCCTTTGGTCTATTGGTAAGTTATTGGCTTTTTATTACAGATCTATTTACTTTAATTTTGACAAATACAACTTATTTTGAAAAATGCTCTCCAAAAATATACCCCATAATCGCCCCCAAAATTGCCCAATAACTGATTATCCTTCGCCGGCCATGCCGCCGCCGCTCCGGCACCGGTCGCCGCCACTACCTGAATCGTCTCAACCAGGCGATCATCCTGTCCAAGTTTCATGTCAATCGGAGCATGGTAACCCATCTAAATCTAACCCTCAATTTTCGCCTGAAACGTCCTTAACCGCGCCTCTCGCCGATTTGCCGGATTCCGGCCATGCAGCCACTGAACCGACCACCTCACCTGACCACCGCCCTCAGACGATCACAACCAACCAACCCCTTTCGTCGTCGGAGTCCGTTTGGCCAGCCAAAAGTCGCTCTGCATTACCGCCTAATTCCGCCGTTTTTTCCTCAGTCGCCGATCTGCCACCTTCCGAACACGGTTCCGGCATAAAAGACCCGATCTGGAACCGCCTCAATGATTCGATCAAAACCCCTCAACCATCGGGTCCGATCGTTCAGTCCTCCGCCGTGAATTTCAGATCTACCGCAGCGCCTATTGGAACCCTAACTGCCGAAAATTCAACCGTCGATTGCCGTCGTTCCGGTAAGTTGTTTTCAAATTCCTTTGGTACAAACACTGTTGGGGACATGGGTAGTCCAATTTTGGAACCAATTCCGTCATTGACGGCGCCGGTGCCGTCCAATTACTGTTCGCCGGAAAAAATCGCATTTCAATTGTCGCCGCCGCTTTCACCCTTGATTTCGCCGGCGCCGCCGCCTCCCATGGTGGCTCCGTCGACCTCAAAACCTACTCCGAACCCTCAATTTTATACCAAACGTCCTTTTACCTCGCTTTTCAAGCCGTTGTCCAATATCAATCCTGTTTCAATCCCTTCAAATCCTATTGTCCCGTTTCGTTCCCCTACTCTAATCGATGGGGTTCAAACTATTTGCTTTTCTCTAGAGGAAGCAACTAAACTTGCTAAGCCTTTCGAGTTTGCTTTACTTTGGAAATTTTACCAACGTAAACCCAAACTTGAAGATATTCGTAAATCTTTTGCTGCTATTTCTTTTAAAGGGCATGTTTCGGTGGGTGCGCTCAAAAAAGGATTTGTTCTTATCCAAGTTGAGAATAAGGAGGATTACAGTCATATCTGGTCATGTAGGATTTGGAAAATTGCTGGACAACCTATGAAGGTTTTCAAATGGACACCTTCATTTGATTACAACGAAGAACCTTCCGTTGTGCCGGTTTGGGTGAGCTTCAATGACTTGCCTATTCACTTCTTTGATTATAATGTGCTTTTGTCGATTAGTGAATTGGTAGGCAAGCATATTTGCATTGATAATGCCACGATGCGTAAAACACGGCCGTCAGTTGCTCGTGTTTGTGTTGAAATTGACGTGGCCTTGCCTAGGCCTTCACAGGTGCAAATCTTGGTTGGTGATGATCTTTTTTTACAAGATGTTGTGTATGAAAATCTTCCTCGGTATTGTTCTACATGCCGGGCTTTTGGGCATGATATTAACGTTTGCAAGAAGGCCAAGCTAGCGGAGGATAAAGTCAACAATGATTTAAGGAATATCTTGAAGAAAGAACTTGGTTTGGACGGTGAGATTGGTGTCGTTGAGGGTGTTTTGGCTGGTGATGGCGGTACGGTTATTGGCGGAGATTTGTCCTCGGGTTTGGAGGAAGTCGATGGTGGTGGTTTGGCTTCGGGCTTGTTGGATGATGGCGTTGTTGCCGGAAATGGTGGTGATTGGGGTTCGGGTTTGGTTGATAAATCACTTAAAGTGGTTGGTATTGTGGAAAGGATTTTGGATGCTCCTTGCCTTAATCCAGGTTCTTTTCCTCCTTCCTTATCTCCTTCACATTTGAATAGTCTAGATAAAACTTTTGATTTACCTAATTCTATTTTGAAGGAAATTTCCATTATATCTCTTAAGGAAAATGATGATATTGTTCCTTCTTTGAAAAATAATCCTCACTTCCCTCTTTTAAGAATTTTAAAGCTACAAGTCCTAGGCCTTTGAATTTTAAAATTATTTCACCTCGTTTAGCCCATTCTCGTGTGTTCGGTGGGCCTTCGCGTTCGGGTAGTCCTCTTGATCTTCCTAGTAGCCCTCGTTTGGACCTGGTTTCATCCAATTCGGTCAGCTCGGGTAGCTCGGGCAGTTCGGGCAGCTTGGTTCCTTCTTCGGGCAGCCCAAAATCTTCTTCGGTCAGTTTGAATATTTCTTCAAATAATATTGCTCTCAAACCTCCCGAGCCTTACAAGTGTGTTCTCAATGATCCTTTAACTTCCATTCCCTCTAATCCCTCCTTGAATTCTAACTCTCAATCCTCGTCTAGTGTCAAAGCTGGTTTCTTGAATAATAAGAAATCTGGCTTGTTCCCTGCTAATCCTATATCCTCTCCCCCAAGCCTTCGAAATCAGTGTCTATTCCTTCATCCTCTAATTCTTTTACAAAGCCTCCTAATTTCAATTCCAAACCTTGGTCGGAATTGTCAGATGATGAATTTGAATCTGAGGAATTTTTAGCTTGGGAGGAGGAACATTGTAGGAGTGAGTATGGTCCTACGGGTGGTTTTCAAGTGTACGACAATTCTGGAGAACATTGCTTGGATGAAGAAGAACTGGCTGGAATAGAGGTTCAGTCTTGCCCTCCACAGTCCACATTTGCACCTGATAAGAAATATAATCTTCGTAGTCGTCGTATTTAGTTTAGTTTTTTGAGGTTTTTTCGATTTTAGTTGTTTTTACTTAGTTAGTTGTTTTGGTTGTCTTTGATTTTTAATTAGTATGTTTTACATTTCATTGGAGGTCTTGGCCTAGTCCCCCTCCTTGTAGTGTTATTTTATTTATGCAATGAATAAAACGGTTTTTTAAAAAAAAAAAAAAAAAAAAAAACCCTAAACCCTAAACCCTAAACCCTTAAACCCTAAACCCTAAACCCTAAACCCTAAATCGAACAAACTTTTATCATTAATTTTTAATCGAACAATCTTTAAAAAAAGCTCATTACCTTGCATTTTTTTGTGAAACTCTCTTTATCATTAATTTTTTATTTGATCTCATGATTTTATCAATATGCTTCTAATATTTTTTTTCATTACATAATAGTTTTGGAAGCAACAAATTCCCTTATTTTAAAAAGCTCTCCTTCCTTTTTCCATAATGGGAATAATCGCCCATAAATTGCCCAATAATTAACTTCCCTTCGCCGGCCATGCCGCCGCCTCTCCGGCGCCAGCCGCCGCCACTACCTGGCTCGCCTCAACCAGGCGGTCCTACGGTCCAAGTTTCAAGTCAATCGGATCACGGTAACCTATCCAAATCAGACATTCAATTCCCGCCTAAAAATGCCAAATCCGCGCCTCTCGCCGATTTGCCGCGCTCCGGTCACGTAACCGTCGAACAGACCACCGCGACTGACTACCTTCCTCAGACGATCTCAGCCAACCATGCCATCGCTTCGTCGGAGTCCGTTTGGCCAGTCAAAAATCGACTTGATTTTCCGACGAAATCTGCTGTTTTTTCGTCCACCGCCGTTCAGCCTTCTTCCGATCGTGGATCCGTAAACCAAGTCCCGATCTGGAACCGCCTTCATGAGACGATCAAAACGCCTCAACCCTTGACCCCGATCGTTCAGTCATCCACCGTTAATTTCAGATCTACGGCCGCGCCTACTGAAACCCTAACTGCCGCAAATTCAAATGGACACCTTCATTTGATTACAACGAAGAACCTTTCGTTGTGCCGGTTGGGGTGAGCTTCAATGACTTGCCTATTCACTTCTTTGATTATAATGTGCTTTTGTCGATTAGTGAATTGGTAGGCAAGCATATTTGCATTGATAATGCCACGATGCGTAAAACACGGCCGTCAGTTGCTCGTGTTTGTGTTGAAATTGACATGGCCTTGCCTAGGCCTTCACAGGTGCAAATCTTGGTTGGTGATGATCTTTTTTTACAAGATGTTGTGTATGAAAATCTTCCTCGGTATTGTTCTACATGCCGGGCTTTTGGGCATGATATTAACGTTTGCAAGAAGGCCAAGCTAGCGGAGGATAAAGTCAATTATGATTTAAGGAATATCTTGAAGAAAGATCTTGGTTTGGATGATGAGATTGGTGCCGTTGAGGGTGTTTTGGCTGGTGATGGCGGTAAGGTTTTTGGCGGAGATTTGTCCTCCGGTTTGGACGAAGTCGATGGTGGTGGTTTGGCTGCGGGCTTGTTGGATGATGGCGTTGTCGCTGGAAATGGTGGTGATTTGGGTTCGGGTTTGGTTGATAAATCTTTTAAAGTGGATGGTATTGTGGAAAGGATTTTGGATGCTCCTTGCCTTAATCCAGGTTCATTTCTTCCTTCCTTATCTCCTACCCATTTTCATAGTCTAGATAAATCTTTTGATTTACCTAATTCTATTCTGAAGGAAACTTCCGTTTTTTCTTATAAGGAAAATGATGATATTATTCCCTCTTTGAAAAAATCATCCTCTCTTCCCTCTTTGATCTTCCTAATAGTCCTCGTTTGGACCCGGTTTCATCAAATTTGGTCATCTCGGGTAGCTCGGGCAGCTCGGGCAGCTTGGTTCCTTCTTCGGGCAGCCCAAAATCTTCTTCGGTCAGTTTGAATATTTCTTCAAATACTCTTGTTGTCAAACCTCCCGAGCCTTTCAAGTGTGTTCTCAATGATCCTTTAACTTCCATTCCTTCTAATCCCTCCTTGAATATAACTCTCAATCCTCGTCTAGTATCAAAGCTGGTTTCTTGAATAATAAGAAATCTGGCTTGTTCCGTGCTAATCCTATATCCTCTTCCCCCAAGCCTTCGAAATCAGTGTCTATTCCTTCATCCTCTAATTCTTTTACAAAGCCTCCTAATTTCAATTCCAAACCTTGGTCGGAATGGTCAGATGATGAATTTGAATCTGAGGAATTTTTAGCTTGGGAGGAGGAACATTGTAGGAGTGAGTATGGTCCTACTAGTGGTTTTCAAGGGTATGACAATTCTGGAGAACATTGCTTGGATGAAGAAGAACTGGCTGGAATAGAGGTTCAGTCTTGCCCTCCACAGTCCACATTTGCACCTGACAAGAAATATAATCTTCGTAGTCGTCGTATTTAGTTTTGTTTTTTGAGGATTTTTCGATTTTAGTTGTTTTGGTTGTCTTTGATTTTTAATTAGTATGTTTTACATTTCATTGGAGGTCTTGGCCTAGTCCCCCTCCTTGTAATGTTATTTTATTTATGCAATGAATAAAACGGTTCTTTTTAAAAAAAAAAAACCCTAAACCCTAAACCCCAAACCCCAAACCCCAAACCCCAAACCCCAAACCCTAAAACCCTAAACCCTAAAACCTATAGTATTTTGATAAAACGAAATAAATAAAATGACGTAATCAAGACAATTGGATAGTTGGTAATATGCTATATCATGACAGAGGTCAAGGGTTCGAATCATCAACAACATAATTTAATTTGTGAGTGGTGTTTGGTCTAAAAAGAAAAAAATATAAGTTATAGTAATCGGGGTAGTCATGTAAATTATGAAACACTATCTTTTTATTCGAACAATCTTTGTTTAAGTAATATAAACTAGTTTTATTTGATTGATATACCTTAATTTTATTACCAAATTTGTTTTAAAGGAGTTGTACAAATTTCTTCACCTTAATTTTCTTTTTCCTTTATTTTTGAATTAGTATCCTAAAAATATAATTTTTAGAGTTTAAATTTTCATTAAACCCTAATATGCTCTCGTCCAACCCGCCTCCTTCCTCAAGCCATGCACGGCCGCCACCTTCAGATCCATCTCCAGCCGCCGCCGCCGCCGCTGCCGAGGGTCCTCGGTCGTTCGCCAAGCTCTTTAAACCCGCTTCTCCTCGCACTTTACGTAAAAGCTTCCTTTCCAATGATGGCAATGAGATGTTTCCTCAACCAAAGAAAGTCGAATTTTACAAGAATATTCCAGGTATTTTCTTCTCGAAAGATGAGGTTTTGGAGATGGAACAAGAATTCCAATATGCTTTGGTTGGTAAATTTTCGGGTACTTGGCCAAAAAAGGATCTTGTAGTGGATACTTTTCATCGAATGGGATTATCGGGTGACTATAATTTACAATTCCTCAAACCTGGTTATGTGTTCATCGATTTGAAAAATGAAGAAGATATGGCTCGGCTTTGGATCAAGGGCCGTTGGTATATTCATGGCCATCTCCTTCGCATTATGAAGTGGACGCCTCAATTTTCTTATTCCAAGGAAGCTTCGATCGTCCCTGTCTGGATCCGTCTCCCCGATCTTCCAATCGCCCTTTTCAATCGTAAAAGGTTGTATTCGGTGGCCCATGCTATTGGTAAACCGTTACAAATGGATGAAGCCACTTTGAATGGGTCTCGTCTCACTTTGGCTAGGGTTTGCATTGAAATTGATCTCATGCAGCCGTTGGTGGAGAAGATATGTATTGGCATTGGTGATTTGGTTTTAGAACAACGGATTGTGTATGAAAACGTTCCAAAATATTGCAAAGATTGCAATCATGTTGGTCATTCGGTAATGGAATGCTATGCTAATGGTGCAAACCCTAAACCTACTTGGCCTAAGAGACGGCCGACTGTCCTTGGTTTATTGGGGGTGACTTTAATTGTATTGCTTCTTTGGATGATCACACCCCTGGGTTGCCTTCCCGTTCTGGTGCTATGTCTGATTTCAATGATTTTATTTTGGATGCTGGGGTGATTGATGCTGGTTATGTTGGTGATCGTTTTACTTGGACTAATGGTTGTGTGTGGAAACGCTTGGATAGAGTGTTGTTATCTTCGGCTTGGAGTAGTGTATTTAATGCCTTCAAAGTTGAGCATCTTAGCAGGAATAATTTGGATCATTGTCCTTTATTTATTTCAGCCCCATTCCTCCCTAAACCTACGTTCTCCTTTAGATTTCAACATATGTGGGTTAAACATGCGGGGTTTCTTCAGACGGTGAGGCTTAATTGGTTCAATCCTTGCTCTTCTAGTGGTATGCTTAAACTTGCTGAAAAATTAAAACGTTTAAAGAACCATTTAAAGTGGTGGAACCATGAGGTTTTTGGAGATATATTTGACAAAATTAAAGTGGCTGAGAGATGTTTTGCTGATGCTCAATCGGCCTATGATTTTGATCCAACTGATGCCAATAAAGTTTCCATGGCTAATAGTCACTTGAACCTTAATGATGTGTTGAACATGGAAGAAATCTTTTGGAAACAAAAGGCTTCTTCTGACTGGATGGTGGAAGGTGAGAGAAATACCAAATTGTTTCATAATATGGTGAATAAGAAACGGTCTAAGAACAAGATTTTTCGCATCTGGGATGAGGGGACCTGTCTGGAGTCTCCCTTATTGATTCAAGAATCTGGAGTCAAATATTTTGAAGAGCTTTTAATGGGTGAGACTTCAGTTCTTAATTGACATAATTTGGATTGTATTCCTTCTTTGGTTTCTATGGCTGATAATCAGTGTATTGGTAGCATTCCTACTCTTGATGAGGTTCGTGCTGTCGTTTTCTCTTTGAAATCTGACAGTGTTGCTGGTCCTAATGGTTATTCTGGTGTTTTTTATAAAACTTGTTGGGACATTATTGCTCAGGATGTTTATGAGGCTGTTATTGATTTCTTCAATGGATCCCCTATTCCTCGGAGTTTTACTGCTACTACTATTGTTCTTATTCCTAAATCTGATAATGCTCAACAATGGAAAGATTTTAGGCCTATTACTTTGTGTAATGTTTCCAATAAGATCATTACCAAGCTCATCACTACTCGGTTGAATTCTTTTATGGGCAAATTGATTTCTCAATCTCAGAGTGGATTTGTTCGAGGTCGGCTTATATCTGATAACATCTTGTTAGCACAGGAGCTTATTCATAAGATTACTACTCGGGTGCGTGGGGGCAACATGATCTTTAAACTTGATATGGCTAAAGCTTATGATCGTGTTCAGTGGGATTTTCTGGAACGGGTCCTGTTGGCTTTTGGGTTTTCTGCTGTGATGGTGGATATAGTTCACCGTTGTGTTTCTAATTCTTGGTTTTCGGTGAATGTTAATGGTGTGGTCTCTGGGTTCTTTAAATCTAATCGAGGCCTTCGACAAGGGGATCCTTTGTCTCCTTTGTTATTTATTATAGCTGCTGTGTATTTATCTCGAGGTCTTGACAGCTTGTATATTCAACACCCCAGTATGTTTTATTCGTCTGGCTATCCCATCCGTATTACTCATCTTGCCTATGCTGATGATATTGTGATCTTCTCAAATGGTTCTTTGGCTACTGTATATAAGATTATGTCGTTTTTGGAGCATTATCAGGCTTGTTCTGGGCAGCTTGTGAATTCATTTAAGAGCAGCTTCTATTGTGCTTCTTCTTGCTCTCAGAATCGTTTTGCTCGGTATACTGGTCTTACTGGTTATTCGGTTGGAAGTTTCCCAATGAATTACTTGGGTGCGCCCCTGTTTGTTGGTAACTCGAAGTCTATATATTTTCAATCTTTGATTACTAAGGCTCGTTCCATACTTCAAGGTTGGGAGTACTCTGTATTATCTCCTGGTAGCAGGATGGTCTTGATTAAAAGTGTTTTGAGTTCCTTGCCTATATACCTATTTCAAGTGCTTCAACCTCCCGAGGCTATTTTACATCAGATGGAGATGATTTGTGCTCTTTTTTTATGGGGTTCGAAAGCTTCTATGCGTAAAATTCATTGGGTTTCTTGGCATGATGTTTGTTGTCCTACCATTGAGGGTGGGTTAGGTTTTCGAAGACTAAAGGATGTTTTGAAGGCTTTCTCGATCAAACTTTGGGTTAGATTCCGGGGTCAGGATTCTTTATGGGCTAAGTTCCTTTTGGCTAAATATTGTGATGTGTCCTTGCCGGCTTCTGTTGATTTGAAGGGTTTCATTTCTCCGCCTTGGCGTAGGCTTCTTCAAATTCGCCCACTTGCTGAACCTGGTATTGGATGGTCTCTAGGTTCGGGGCTTTTTCTTTTTGGTATGATTCTTGGTTGATGCAAGGTCCTTTGGCTTCGCTTTGCCCAATTTCTGGTTCTCCTAATGTCCCTGTTAATGCTTTCTGGGTGAATTATGCGTGGGATGTTCCTCGATTACTTCAAGTGGTTCATGTTGATTTTATGTCTATGATCCTTAAGGTTCCTATTCGGGGGATTACCACTGATCTTCTGATTTGGAAACATAGTTCTAATGGTCTCTTCTCTACCAGATCTGCTTGGGAATTGATTCGTTCTGGAATAAGGCTCTTACTCCTACGGTTTCCTTCTTCTGTTGGAGGTATATTCGTCGCAAAATTCCTTTGGATGAGGTTCTCAAGGAACGAGGTATTTTATTAGCTTCTAAATGTCAATGTTGTCATTTGGAAGAATCTATGGATCATGTATTCTTTTCGGGCCCAGTTTCTGTGGTGGTGTGGAGTCATTTTGGGAGTTTGTTTGGTGTGGTTAATCCTACCAATGTTTCTTCTTGGAAAATTGATGTGGATTGGAGAATTAATGGTCATGTTCGAGAAATGATTCCTTTTCTCATCCTTTGGTTTTTATGGACTTCTCGTAATGATTCCAAACATCGAGGTATTATTCCATCTCCTCATCGTATTATTTTTCAAGTGGTTAAGCATTTTACTCTGTGCTATCCTTTGCTTAAATTCAAACATTGGAAGGGATTTTCTAGTGTGGCTAGAATTTGGCATATCCCTTGGTCTTTTACTCGTAAGACCTTGATTTCAATTGTTAAATGGATTCCTCCTCCAATTGGGTTCTATAAATTAAATACTGATGGGTGCTCTAGAGGTAATCCTGGGGATTCTTCAGTGGGAGGATTAATTCGTAATCATCTTGGTCAGTTTATTTGGGGGTACTATGAATATCTTGGTGTTGGTACTTCGTTGAAAGCTGAGCTTACAGCTATATTAAAGGGTATTGAGATTTGTGCTCAGTTTAATCTCTTTCCCCTTTGGGTGGAAACGGATTCTGAAATTGCCTTGAAGATCATTACTAGAGGTTGCTTCAATTGGGATTGTTCGGTTATTCTTACTCGTATTCAAGGTTTCATACTTGAGCATTCAATTTTTATCTCTCACGTTGTGCGCGAAGGGAATTCTGTTGCTGATTGCTTGGCTAATTTCTCCTTTGAAGATAGAGGATTTCATCTTATATCTGCAGATAGGTTAGATTTACTTGATCATAAAATTTTGGGCCTATGTAATCTTGATAGATTAGGGGTTCCTTATTTACGTTTTAAGTTGAAATTTGTGTAATTTATTCTGAGAGGTCTTGGTCTAGTCCCCCTCTCATGTTTATTTATCTTTTATTAATAAACGGGTAGGGGTCTGCCTAACCCCCCGCCATGACACTGGCGGCTTTGGGGAAAAAAAAACCCTAGTTATTGGTAAAGCGGTAAGCGCTCGATCCTACAATTGGTATCAGAGCCAAGGTCGCGTGTTCGATTCCCATGAGTTGCAGAGAGTGCAATTATTGGAGGAGGGATTGTTGGGGTTCAACAATTGCCTCTGCTTTGTGATCGGTCGAACACGTGGCGCTTGTGCCAGCGTATGGTTGACAAGATTGATGTTGCACCATTACCCTTAACTATAGTTATTGGTAAAGCGGTAAGCGCTCGATCCTACAATTAAGTTAGATATGGCGAAGGCATATGATCGGGTTATATGGGAAGTAGACTTAATATCTCGCACCTTGCTTATGCTGATGATATCATCATCTTTAGTAATGGGTCTTCTACTGCTGTTAAGAAGTTGAAGGAATTTCTAGATCATTATGAGACTTGCTCTGGTCAGTTAATTAATTCTTCCAAAAGTCCGTTTATCCCAGCTGCTCGTACTGCTCAGTCTAGTATTCCTTTTATCAGTGGCATTACTGGCTTCTCAGTTGGTCAGTTTCCAATTCAATATCTTGGAACTCCTTTATTTATAGGCAATAAAAAGTTAATTTACTTTCATAAACTCCTTCAACAAGCGAGGGGAAAATTAATGGGTTGGGAAGCTTCTGTTCTGTCTCCTGGCAGTAGGCTGATGCTCATTAAGAGCGTGTTGTGTTCTCTTCCTATTTATTTGTTTCATGTTATTAATCCTCCTGGAATGGTTCTTCATCAGCTTGAGATGATTTGTGCTAGATTTCTTTGGGGAGCTAAAGGATCTCAGACGAGATTTCATTGGGTTTCTTGGAAAGAAATTTGTTATCCCTTGTCTGAAAATGGTCTTGGCATTCGTAGACTGAAGGATGTGTCCAAAGCTTTAGCTCTTAAATTATGGTGTAGGTTCCGGATTGGTAATTCTCTTTGGTCCAAATATCTTATGGATAGATATGTTCTTAATTCATCTCCTGCTTGTGTTACCTCGAATGGGTTTATTTCTCCTACTTGGCGTAGGATGCTGCAAATTCGGTCAGTTGCTGAAGCTAACATTGGATGGATTTGTCGTAAAGGGGATATTTCCTTTTGGTTTGATTCTTGGATGCCTCTTGGCCTCTATCTCAATTATATCCTATTGCTGGGATTCCTACTGTTGCTGTTAACAGGTTTTGGGCTGATAATAGATGGGATGTTGATAAGCTTCTTCAGGTTATTCCTCCTAGTGGTGTGGATGCTATTTTAGAAGTCGTTTTTGATAATTCTCTTAACACTAATGACTTAATGATTTGGAAGAATAGCTCTGATGGTAAATTCTCTATCAAATCGGCTTGGGAGCTTATTCGGTTACGGAAGAATACGGATGATTTATTTACTCCTTGCTGGTGGCGTGGTATTACTCCTACGGTTTCATTTTTCTGTTGGCGTTTCTTCAGGAAAAAGCTTCCTGTGGATGAGGTTCTTCGGCGTAGGGGTATTGCTTTAGCTTCGAAATGTCAATGTTGTGCTCATGAGGAAACTTGGGACCACTTATTTCTTCACAGTCCTATTGCCTCTTCTGTTTGGAAGCATTTTGGGTTGGTGTTTAAAGTTCTTAATCCCCATATTATTACTTCTTGGCGTATTAAGGATTGTTGGAAATCAAAAGGGTCATGTTCGAGAGATGATTCCTTTTTTTATCTTATGGTTCTTATGGGTGGCAAGAAATGACTCTAAACATCGGTTCATTGGTGTTTCTACTCTTCGCATTATTGGGATGATCAAGAGGCATATTTTTCTTGCATCTCCTATATTTAAGTTTCATCATTGGAGTGGTTATTTGGATGTGGCGAGAGATTGGAATATTGATGTTTCTTGTTCTCATTTTGCTTGTGTTAACTTTCTCAAATGGCATAGACCACCTTTGGGTTGGTTCAAGGTTAATACTGATGGTTGTTCCCGAGGTAATCCAGGGGAGTCTTCGATTGGAGGACTTATTCGGAATCATCATGGTAACTTTATTTTTGGGTTTTATGATTATATTGATATTGGTTCGAATATTCGTGCTGAGCTTTGGGCCATTCTTCTTGGGTTGGAGATTTGTCATGAGTTTAATCTCTTTCCGCTATGGCTTGAAAAGGATTCTTTGGTTGCTATTTCTATTATTCGAGCTGGGTCTGGGCATTGGAGCTTATGTCCGATTATTACTAGTATTCAGGCCATCTTGAAAAGTCATCAGATTCATATCTCGCATGTTTATCGTCAAGGTAACTCAGTTGCTGATGCTTTTGCTAATATTGCTTTGGAGGATCGTATGTTTCACATTATTTATTATCATTTGCTTAATCGTCATATTAAAAGTCTTTGTAAAATGGAGAGACTTGGTTTTCCATATGTTAGAACTAGTGTTAAACTCATGTAATTTCTCAAACAGGTTTTGGCCTAGCCCCCCTCTTTTGTTGGCTTTCGTTTTTTATTAATAAACGGGTAGGGGTCTGCCTAATCCCCCGCCATGACACTGGCGGCTTTGATAAAAAAAAAACCCTAAACCCTAAAAAAACCCTCAACCCTAAACCCTAAACCCTAATACGGAGAGCAAGCTTCTCAACCACTCAACTTTTAAACTCCTTTCTGATTTTGTGTAATGTTGAGTATTTCATATTTTATTTTATTTTGAAAATTTTTGGAGTTTCGAATAAAATGCTCTCCAAAAATATACCCCATAATCGCCCCAAAATCTCCCAATAACTGATTACCCTTCGCCGGCCATGCCGCCACCGCCCCCGTGAATTTCAGATCTACCGTCGCGCCTATTGGAACCCTAACTGCCGCAACTTCAACCGTCGATTGCCGTCGTTCCGGTATGTATTTTTCAAATTCCTTTGGTACAAACACTATTGGGGACATGGGTAGTCTAATTTTGGAACCAATTCCGTCATTGACGGCGCCGGCGCCGTCCAATTGCGGTTCGCCAAAAAAAGTCGGATTTCGTTCGTCTCCGCCGCCTTCACCATTGATGTTGTCGGCGCCGCCGCCTCCCATGGTGGTTCCGTCAACTTTGAAACCTATTCCTCACCCTCAATTTTATACCAAACGTCCTTTTACCTCGCTTTTCAAGCCGTTGTCAAATATCAATTCCGTTTCAATTCCTTCCAATCCTATTGTCTCGTTTCGCTCCCCTACTCTAATCGATGGGATTCAAACAGTTTGTTTTTCTCAAGAGGAAGCCGTTAAACTTGCTAAGTATTTTGAGTTTGCTTTAATTGGGAAATTTTTCCAACGTAAACAAAAACTTGAAGATATTCGTAAATCTTTTGCTGCTATTTCTTTCAAAGGGCATGCTTCGGTGGGTGCGTTAAAAAAAGGATTTGTTCTTATCCAAGTTGAGAATAAGGAGGATTACAGTCATATCTGGTCATGTAGGATTTGGAAAATTGCTGGACAACCTATGAAGGTTTTCAAATGGACACCTTCATTTGATTACAACGAAGAACCTTCCGTTGTGCCGGTTTGGGTGAGCTTCAATGACTTGCCTATTCACTTCTTTGATTATAATGTGCTTTTGTCGATTAGTGAATTGGTAGGCAAGCCTATGTGCATTGATAATGCCACAATGCGTAAAACACGGCCGTCAGTTGCTCGTGTTTGTGTTGAAATTGACATGGCCTTGCCTAGGCCTTCACAGGTGCAAATCTTGGTTGGTGATGATCTTTTTTTACAAGATGTTTTGTATGAAAATCTCCCTCAGTATTGTTCTACATGCCGGGCTTTTGGACATGATATTAACGTTTGTAAGAAGGCCAAGTTAGCGGAGGATAAAGTTAATAAGGATTTAAGGAATATTTTGAAGAAAGATCTTGGTTTGGTTGGTGAGATTGGTGCCGTTGAGGGTGTGTTGGTTGGTGATGGTGCTACGGTTATTGGCTGCGATTTGACTCCGGGTTCGGAGGAAGTCGAGGGTGGTGGTTTGGCTTTGGGGTTGTTGGATGATGGCGTTGTTGCCGGAAATGGTGGTGATTTGGGTTCGGGTTTGGTTGATAAATCATGTAAAGTGGTTGGTATTGTGGAAAGGACTTTGGATGCTTCTAGCCTTAATCCAGGTTCATTTCTTCCTTCCTTATCTCCTACCCATTTTCATAGTCTAGATAAATCTTTTGATTTACCTAATTCAATTCTGAAGGAAACTTCCGTTTTTTCTTATAAGGAAAATGATGATATTATTCCCTCTTTGAAAAAATCATCCTCATTTCCCTCTTTTAAGAATTTTAAAGCTACTAATCCTAGGCCTTTGAATGTTAAAATTCTTTCACCTCGTTTAGCCCATTCTCGTGTGTTCGGTGGGCCTTCGCGTCCGGGTAGTCCTCTTGATCTTCCTAGTAGCCCTCGTTTGGACCCGGTTTGCCCCTTTTCTAATCCAATCGACCCATCTCATGAGATTTTAGTTCATAATTTTGAATCTTCCAAGGGGATTTCTTTTTCATCCAATTCGGTCAGCTCGAGCAGCTCGGGCAGCTTGGTTCCTTCTTCGGGCAGCCCAAAATCTTCTTCGGTCAGTTTGAATATTTCTTCAAATAATCTTGCTCTCAAACCTCCCGAGCCTTCCAAGTGTGTTCTCAATGATCCTTTAACTTCCATTCCATCTAATCCCTCCTTGAATTCTAACTCTCAATCCTCGTCTAGTATCAAAGCTGGTTTCTTGAATAATAAGAAATCTGGCTTGTTCCCTGCTAATCCTATATCCTCTTCCCCCAAGCCTTCGAAATCAGTGTCTATTCCTTCATCCTCTAATTCTTTTACAAAGCCTCCTAATTTCAATTCCAAACCTTGGTCGGAATGGTCAGATGATGAATTTGAATCTGAGGAATTTTTAGCTTGGGAGGAGGATCATTGGAGGAGTGAGTATGGTCCTACTAGTGGTTTTCAAGGGTACGACAATTCTGGAGAACATTGCTTGGATGAAGAAGAACTGGCTGGATCGAGGTTCAGTCTTGCCCTCCACAGTCCACATTTGCACCTGACAAGAAATATAATCTTCGTAGTCGTCGTATTTAGTTTTGTTTTTTGAGGATTTTTCGATTTTAGTTGTTTTTATTTTAGTTAGTTGTTGTGGTTGTCTTTGATTTTTAATTAGTATGTTTTACATTTCATTGGAGGTCTTGGCCTAGTCCCCCTCCTTGTAATGTTATTTTATTTATGCAATGAATAAAACGGTTCTTTAAAAAAAAAAACCCCGAAACCCTAAACCCTAATCTAAAGAAGTGTACGATAGAAGATCTACCTCATGGTTCATAGGCCTCTGACAACATCACTGAATACCCAAAATAATGGGGCAACTATTTAAAATCAATTTTAGTTAACTATCCTTTTATTTGGTATAGTCAATATTTTTTTTTAGAAAGTGTGCTGAGGTTTAATACCAATTTGAAAGGTTTAATACCATTGTACATATACAGAAAAATGGATGCTTATTCATTGCATCTCGCTATGGTGACACTTTTTGGAGTGTCATTTGTGGGGGTTTTTGTAAGGCCTCGGTACCTTAAGTGTGGATTAAGTGACATAAAGAGAGCTAATCATGCATTCATCAGAGTATAAGGGTTCATGTTGATGCATTGAGCTTAAGGATTACAGTGCCAAAATAAAACTTCCAAATTGAATTAGTTACATTCCCACAAAATAAAGGTAAAGCCTATAGATTTACTCTACCCAGTGTAGAAACGATACAAAAGAATTCATGTCCTACTATACCAGTAGCTCTCCTCACACAGCTCACCGCATCAAACCCTGTCCTTAGCCCTCCATGCCAAAAGCTCCTACAGGAACAACCCAAACTGTGAGCATATAATAAACCATATTCACAACAATATGATTATAATGTATAAATGAAAAAACCTTAATACAAAGCACTTCATGTATTCAATGCATTTAAAACTCTCCCTTTGGTTGTCCTTGTACCACAACTTATATTAATAATCATCAGATTATATTACATTTAATAAATGTCATGACATATATCCGTTCCATCAATACCAATAACCAATCTCAGTCTTGTTATGACAATGTATTTTAATGCACCTCGCTTCGTCATGACCACGACATTAATACCACTCGCTTTTACTATCAGCGGCATTAATATCCCTCGTTTTAATATGACAGCGGCATTTACCATCAATTCGACATATTAGCGGCAAATATTCTATCATTGCTACGATATGACAACGGCAAGTATTCTATCATCGCTTCGAATGACAGGGCAAAACATTAAATCGTCACTCGAATATAACGACTCACCATGATATGCACCAAGCATCCAATATATATCCAACTACAATGCATAATCCAATATGTATATACAGGTTACCGTTTGGTGATCGTACGTCTCTCTACGTACCTTTCTAAAATATGGGATGTTGCAGGACTTTCCCCGGCGTTCTGTTGATACCTGGGAAGGCTCTACATAATTGTACAACTCAATATTAGAAGCCAAATCATAATCCATTACCAAAAATTCCATCAAATAACCAAAATTTCAATATTTGGTGTCTCGCGATTGATCGCCGATGTGCATTGATCGATCGTTGAAGCCAATAATAGTCCGATACCAAAAATCCCACAAAATTAACCAAAATATTCCATTCTAGCATCTCGCGGTCGATCGCTATTAAGTCCCGATCGATCGCGAGATCCAGCAGCCTTAATTGCCAAAATCTGGCGATAGGCGATCGATCGCCATTTTTGGAGCGATCGATCGCTCGTCTCACCGATCGATCACCCCAACTTGGCGATCGATCGCCAAATGCTGTATTTTGCTAGTGCCTGCGTGCGATCGATCGCCGCGACCTGCAACATGACAAATCGCCATTTTTACACCAATTCCTTCCCCAATCCATACCAACAAATCAACAACGTCAAGACACTATAAACCTTCAATATAAACCTTAACAACACCAAAAATCCAACACCCAACCAAATACAACACATACCCAAAAAAAACCCATTTCTTCCCCAAATTCCACAAACCCAAAAATCAACTAAACTTCAAACTTCAAAATGGAGAATCCCTTACCACTTTGCTCCAAATACTAGCAAGAAATCAAGTTTTGAAAAGTCTTCCTCCTCCTCTTCTTGCCCAAAAACGTGAATGGGGTTTGGGGATAGGGTTGGGAGAGTTTGATAAGGAGTGGTGGGTTATGAGGGGTAATGGGGGTATAAGTGCAGGGATTAATAACATGGTATGTTAAAAGCATTTTCCAAAAATGCACCATAACCTCAATTAAAAACAGCTTTATCAAAATAATCATTATCCACCACAAATAAACCATGCCAACACCCAATATCCCAACATGCATCACATGCACCCCTAAATGAATTACCAAGTCACGCCCATCACATGACTAAGCATTTCACCATATTAATTAATTCAACATTAAATTAATTAACACCCTAAATATCACATAAGCATAATTAATGCCCAATTACACATAATTATTCCGGGGATATCACATCAACGGTATACCACTAAACCAAGCTTCTCTATGACTCCACAGGGTTCAAAATATTGAGGCAACATCGTACCTCACCGAACGAATCGTATCTATCATCGTAAAGGTCAAATCTTCATATGAGTCTGACTCTCAACTTGAAATTCTTATATATTTATCTTGTTGGCGTAGCAACTCTGCTCATTTTAAGCCAATATCAATCGTTTTCGCAGAAAAATCCATTGTTCCTGGCATTTTCTTAAGTTGTGCCAAAAATTCATTATCAATTTTGTATCATCATATCAGCGATTAGCAATTCTGGCTCTACAAAACCTCAACCGATGCCATTCCAAAAGTTGTTTGTAACTTAAATCATAGGAAAATTCTACTAGTGAATATTGATTTCTGTCAATTCACACTAAATTCATCACTATTAATTGAGACAATAACTTCCAAAATTTGGATAATTCTCTCAATTTATCCATCAGTTTGGGTATGATAAGAAATACAAATTGCTAACTTAGTACCCATGACATTCTGAAACAGATTTTCGAATTCGGATATTATCCTCGAATCTCTATCAGATACATTTGTTACAGAACTCATTGTAACTAAACTGTATTATCCACATCATAAACATTTCGTTTTCTCATTGGCATACAGACAATCATATGAAATCAATATCTTGTATTGAATAGTCAATAAATTCTGATTCAACTTATTTCACAATCTCTGTTTGATCTAAACAATTGAGTTATAAAATTCAAAGCTAGAAATTTCACAAGTTCATTATGGCACTTACAAATTCTATTGTATTCCATTAGGTGTCATAATTTTTTTTTTTTATCTTGACCTGCTTGCATGTCAAACAATTTGCCACAAAATTCCAAAATTTCGTTCTTCATATCATCCCATCAGAAATATGATCTCAAGAATGATACATCTCATCATTCCCAGAATAACACTATGCCATCTATAGTGTGCTTTCTGCATTAATACTTCTTTCGAATCGGTAGGATTCGATGTTATTTACTGATTGTTCAATCATAATCCACCACTAAATGGCTTACTAAAATCTAGTCGATTGATGAGACAGAACCAATTTCTTCACTCAATATTTGTATGGGTCTGTCTTTCGAGTATTTTTTATCTTGGAATCAGAGGTGACTCAAACTACAAAGCATACATTGATGCTACAATTGCACCTTGCACTTTTAGGTTAGTGCATCTTCCACTATTTCATTTTTCCTGATCGATATTGACTATTAGAGTCAAATTCTTTAATAAATCTAGTCATTGATTCTATTCCATGTTCAACTCTGACTAAATTATAGAGATTTTAAACTTCTAAAATCTGAGTATATCATGAATTGTTCGCCATACAGATAACGTTGCCACATCTTCAAGGCAAAATAATTGGCTACAAGCTTTAGTTCGTGAGCAGGATATCATGATTCTTTCAGCTTCAACTATCTTAAAGCATATGGAATCATCTTCTCATGATGCATCAGATGTATCTCATCTGTTTCAGTTTGTAAAACCTGATTTCTCATTCATATGACCAAACGAAACTCATATTTCTTCTTGGTCAATTGGTTAATAGGTTTAGCTATCCTAGAATAGCCTTCCATAAAAGCCTGTAATATCTAGCCAAACTCATAAAACTTTGTATCTCGAGTACACTGATCGTTCTTGGCCAAATTATTAATACATGTACTTTATTGGGATTAACAGGTACCCGGTGAGCTGGTATCACCTAACCCAAAATAACATTTGATTTAACTAAGATTTACACTTCGATAACTTGGTATATAATTTGAGCTTCACGAAGCATCTGAAGAACCAATCGTAGATGTTCTGTGTCATTCCTTTCTGGATCTCAAATACACTAGTATACCACTGATGAATACTATTAAAATTTCGCCCAAAAATTTATGGAAAATGCTATTCATCAAATTCATAAACTATACTGATATAGTTGTTAGACTACACATCATTACCAAAATTCAAAATGCCTATATCTGGTTTGACCAACTGTCTAGGGAGCATTTTCCCTTCTAACTCAAACTGATGGTAACGAGACTTACAATCATTCTTCTTATACATCGAAGTGTCTTACAACTGCTCAAATACTTCTTGATCTTAGGAAGTGGGTGTCTATTCTTGATAGTAGCCCGGTTCAACTGCCCTTAGTCGATACACATCTTCATAATACAATATTTCTTCTTTCACGAACAACATTGAATGTACCCTTATCGGGGATATTCAGTAACTATCATCAAACTGTAAGCTACAGATCACTATTCCAAGTGTGTATAGTATAATTATTACTGCTGGTGTATTTTCCAAATTATCATTATCAATGCATATTTTATGCAATGTATGAAAACAATGCTTTTGTCTCAAATCAAACTCGTGCAGTGTGATCAAATACACATGTTTCTGCGATCACTACTCCTGCAGCATCTCTAACTTTATCCTCTGTCTAGGTATACTCTTTGGTCTGTTAGGAAACCAAAAATAACTATCAGGTATGACCTCTAGTCTACAGGTAACAAGCTGCTGCTGGAACTGAGTGGTCAAAAGAATAACCACTCTGATATCTACCTCTAGCTCAGAGTATTTGTTGTTATGGCTGCATTTGTTCATGAGCATGTAACGAACATGCTCTGACTGGTCACAATCGATATCAGTTTCTTTTATTCTTTCACCTGGATCAGTATGTACTTACATCTACAACGACCTGGAAAAGATCTGCTATTCTACAATCTATTAATACCTCTAGAATTACTAGAATGAGGAAAAATCATCATCCATTACTACCATTACTCTAGATACTCTCATCTAGAAGAGTTCATATTGTAGTTTTTTATTCATAATTCGGACACATAAACTGGAACTGAAAATAGGCTGAATTTTCGAAAATGGTGAGAGGAGGAAGAGGAGAGAAGAAAAGTTGGGAGAGAATGATGGGAAGAGAGAGAAAATGTCTTGCCAAATGAGATGGAATTTTTTTCTGTTTTCTTTTAAAATGATGGTTGAAATCTAGACATGAATTTGGGTGATTTTAATTATTTGATGTATTGTGGAATCCATGTGTCAATACATCACTATCTTGCAAGATTAATGGTCCAAAATCATGTATTAAACATGAGTTAAATTAATTAGTGGCATGTGTTCTCCAAGTGCCATGTTATCATGCACTTGCTCATGCACTAAAAACATGTTCCACTAGTTGGTTGACTCATCAAGTCCGGGACACCTAAATTTAAAGTTTGCACTTTTAGTTATCCGAGTTTGCTTAATCATCGTTAATCCGGATTATTAGCGCCGGGGCCTTACACTTGTTTGTGAAAAGAAGGATGGGTACGATGCGGTTGTGTATCGATTATCGGCAGTTGAATAAGGTGACGATAAAGAACAAGTACACTCTTCCATGGATTGATGATCTTGATCATTTGCAGGGCACGAAGCTTTATTCCAAATTGACTTGAGGTCAGGCTACCATCATATATGGGTTAGAGAGGAGGATGTTCAGAAGATAGCATTTCAGACTCGGTATGGGCACTACGAGTTCTTGGTCATGCCGTATCTGGATCAGTTTGTCATAGTATTTATTGACGACATTCTTGTCTATTCTAGAAGCAAAGAGGAGCACGTGAGGCATTTGCGTACCGTGCTTCAGATTCTCCGGGATAATCAGTCGTTTACCAAGCTCAGTAAGTGTGAATTCTGGTTGGATAGTGTGGTATTTCTCGGTCATGTCATCTTCATAGATGGGATATTAGTGGATCCCAAGAAGGTAGAAGCAGTCATGGAATGGTCTGCGCCTACCTCCGTGCCCGGGATTCGGAGTTTTCTTGGTTTGGCTAGTTATTAATGATGCTTTGTCGAGGTATTCTCGAAAGTTTCTAAGACTTTGACACAGTTGACTCAGAAGGGAGTGTTGTTATATTGGTCTGAGGCTTGTGAGCAGAGCTTTCGAGAATTGAAGCATCGGTTGACGACTGCACCCGTGTTGTGATTCCCACGGAAAACAAGAAGTTCATTTTTATACTGATGCGTCTCTACTTGGGATACGTATTGCTGCAAGACAAGCATGGGGTGGCCTATGCATCGAGACAACTGAAGCCACATGAGACTAGTTATCCAGTTCATGACTTGAAATTGGCGGCTATTGTGTTTGCCTTGAAGATTTTGGCGGAACTACTTGTATGATACTTGTATGGTCCTTCAAATACAATCATTGAGATTCAGGATTGTAGAGGATGGTACACTGGGGTTTGGTAATCGTTGGGTGGTCCCGAGTGCGCCAGAGCTGCGCCAAGGAATCTTGCAGTGAGCTCACAGCAGCAGATTTAGTATTCATCCGGGCGGGAGGAAAATGTATAAGGATCTATGTGACCAACTCTGGTGGAAGTGGATGAAACGAGATGTTATATCATTCGATAAGAGGTGTTTGATCTGTCAGCAGGTGAAGGCAGAGAGGCAGAGGCCTGGTGGTGAATTGAAGAGCTTGGAGATACCTAAATTGAAGTGGGAGCACATATCCATGGACTTTGTGACTCATTTGTCAAGGACGGCTTCGGGATATGATGCCATTTGGGTGATTGTGGACAGGATGACTAAAGTGTCTCACTTTATTCCATACAGTATGACCTTCACATATTAGAGGATGGCTCAGTTGTACATTCGGGATGTGGTGAGATTGCAAGGGATCCCAGTTTCTATTGTATCTGATCGAGATCCACGTTTTACGGGTATCACTTTTGGGAAGGTCTTCAATCGGATTTGGAAACTGAGGTGAGGTTGAGCACGTCATATCATCCCCAAACAGATGGTCAGACCTACAATACGAACACTCAAAGATATGTTGCGGGCTTGTGTGCTAGAGTTTGACTCTACATGGCAGGATTCAGTGGCCTATTTGGGGCCCCTTCTCTGCAACCTCCATCCCATAATAATTATATTACCACTTTTATTTACTGAAACTCAATCCTAATAATTGATTGGACTTTTCTGGGTAAGCTAAAGGGACCCTCCAGGACCACAAACACAATTTCAGTGGATTTTATTAGGGCAAATTATTGTTACGATTTACACTTCTGTATAGTAATATAGTGTATAGGGTGGAATTCTCGTACAACAATAGCTATTAGGCGAGCATTCAGATCGCTCCATTTGAGGCCTTGTATGGTCGGCCTTGTCGATCACTGTTGTACTGGGACGATTTGGATCGTAAATCAGTCGGAGGACCGGATTTGATCCGAGAGATGGAAGAAAAGGTGAAAGTGATCCGACAGAAAATGAAAGTAGCGCAGGATAGGCAGGCAACCTATGCTAATAAACGGAGATGACCGTTGAAATTTCAGTTGGGAGATAAGATCTTTTTGAAGATCTCACCTTTTAGAGGTGTTGTGCGGTTTTGGAATGCGCGGGAAACTATCTCCGAGGTATGTTGGACCGTATGGGATCTTGTAGTGCATTGGTCTTTGGCACCGCTTGGCTTTGCAACCGTCATTGTCTGTTTCATGTGTCTATGTCGAGGTAGTATGAGCCGGATCTGTCTCATGTGTTGCAACCTTCAGGAGTACAGTTTGATTCTGATGTGTCATATGTTCAACGGTCGGCTAGAGTTGTGGATCGAGCGGATCACAGACTTCGGAACAAGGTGATACCGATGGTCAAAGTTAAGTGGGATCGCAGGGGTATCGAGGAGGCCACGTGGGAGACGGAGAGACATATTGTGCAGCACTATCCGGAACTATTCTCTGGTATGTGAATTATATTATGTTTGGAGTTGGTAAGTGCATGTTAATTTCAAGGTTGAAATTTCCTAAGTAGGGAAGTATTGTGATAGCCCTGAGATTAATCATGTGTTTTATGGATTTTAATAATAATTATGATGTTATGATTATTATGGTTGGGAAATGTATAGTTATGCGGTGGGCATGAACTGGTAATACATTTCATGGTGCATATGGTGCATGGAGGGGGGGGGGGGGGGGATTGGTGAATTGGCATTATTTAATTGAGATTAATTCTCATTAATCTGGAAAGCATGTATATTTGTTGTTATGGTGCATTTTATTGGTAAATGCTTTAAAATATCAATAGGGATATTTTACTACTGCTGCTAATACTTGGGCATCATGTAATAGAGCACACCCATGCCTTTTTTCCCCCTTACTTCATTTACCCCTTTGTTCGAGTTGTGATGTTCTTGTTTGGAATTATGGGTTTTGTATATATTAATGCTTATTGTGTTGAATATTGAGGTATTGGTTGTGTTGGATTGTTGGGTTATGATGTTGGGTGGGTTTTATGTGTTGGAAGGGATGAAATGTATGAATTACGATTTTCGAGTATACAAAGCAAGGCCATCGATCGCCACGAAATAGCAATCGATCGCCTCAAGATAATGGGATTTGGCGACCGATCGCTAAGTCGGAGCGATCGATTGCTGAGTCTCGCGATTGATCGCTCGAGACTTAGCGATCGATCGCTAGTTGGCAGATTTTAGGCAGTGTTGCAGGGGGTCTCGTGATCGATCGGTGCACATTGGTGATCAATCGCGAGACACCAAATATTGAAATTTTGTTTATTTGATGGAATTTTTGGTAGTAGATTATGATTTGGCTTCTAATATTGAGTTGTACAATTATGTAGAGCCTTCCCAGGTAGCAACATGACGCCGGGGAAAGTCCTGCAACATCCATATTTTGGAAAGGTACGTAGAGAGACATACGGTCACCAAACGGTAACCTGTATATACATATTGGATTATGCATTGTAGTTGCATATATATTGGATGCTTGGTGCATATCATGGTGAATCGTTGTTATATTTGAGTGATGATTTAATGTTTTGCCCTGTCATTCGAAGTGATGATAGAATACTTGACGTTGTCATATCGTAGCGATGATAGAATATTTTCCGCTAATATGTCGAAGTGATGGTAAATGCCGCTATCATATTAAAACGAGGGATATTAATGCCGCTGATATGTAAAACCGAGTGGTATTAATGTCGTGGTCATGACGAAGCGAGGTGCATTAAAATACATTGTCATAACAAGACTGAGATTGGTTATTGGTATTGATGGAATGGATATATGTCATGACATTTATTAAATGTAATATAATCTGATGATTATGAATATAAGTTCGTTTTAAATGCATTGAATACAGGAAGTGTTTTGTATTAAGGTTTTTTCATTTATACATTATAATCATATTGTTGTGAATATGGTTTATTATATGCTCACAGTTTGGGTTGTTCCTGTAGGAGCTTTGTCATGGAGGGCTAAGGACAGGGTTTGATGCGGTGAGCTGTGTGAGGAGTGCTACTGGTATAGTAGGACATGATTCTTTTGTATTGTTTCTACACTGGGTAGAGTAAATCTATAGCCTTTACATTTATTTTGTGGGAATGTAACTAATTCAATTTGGATGTTTTATTTTGGCACTGTAATCCTTAAGCTCAATGCATCAACATGAACCCTTATACTCTGATGAATGCATGATTAGCTCTCTTTATGTCACTTAATCCACACTTAAGGTAGCGAGGCCTTACAAAACCCCCCACAAATGACACTCCAAAAAGTGTCACCATAGCGAGATGCAATGAATAAGCATCCATTTTTCTGTATATATACAATGGTATTAAACCTTTCAAATTGGTATTAAACCTCAACTTTGGTACTAATTACTTTTGAAAATTGTATTAAACCTATAAAACTTTTTATACTAGTTATAAATGGAATTTGTATTAATCCTATACAATTTTGGTACTAGGTACACTTAAAATTTGTGATATCCCCGAAATGATCAATTGCAATTTAGGCATTAATTGTGTTATATGATTAATTATGATGGTAATTAATTGATTATGTGATGGATTTACTTATGTGTGGAAATGCATGGTCACATGGAAAGTATGACCCGGGGGTGCATTTCAGGGTGCATGTTGGGCATGTTTGGAAAATGGTTATTAGCATGATTTATTTGCCATGGGTAGCAATTAATTGGAAATCATGAGTTTAATTGATATTTTGGTGCATTTTGGATTAATGCGTTTAAAAATATCATGTTGGGGTGTTTTATGCACCATGGGATTGTGGAATGCATTTTAATTTATTAACCCACTTTAATACCCCAAACCCCCCCCCCCCCCCCCCCCCACCATACATTTCACTATCACTTTTCAACTTTCCCAAAATTACTCCACCCAAACCCTCATTTCCCTCATTTTCGAGTTGGTGCTCAAGGGTGGAGAGAAACCCTTCCAAAAATCTTGTTTTGTGGAGTTTATTTGGAGATTTGAGATCCCCAAGAGGTATGGATACCTCATTGTTGGTTTTGAAGTATTTTAATTGAGTTTGAAATGGTTTGAAGGGTTTTGAAATGGGTTTGTATGAGTTGGTGTTATTTTTGGGTGAGTGTTAGATTTATGGTTGTATGATGTTGTTTATTGAAGATTTGTAGTGATTTGGTATGGTTGGTGTTTGAATATATGAGTTTGTTTGGGTTGGGGAAGGAGATGGGTGAATAGTGCCCAAAAATCGGATATGCAGAGCTCGGCGATCGATCGGCGCCACTAGCGATCGATCGCGAGTTGCAGGGCTGAAGGCAGTGGCCTTCAGCGATCGATCGCGAGTTTGGCGCGATCGATCGGCGAGATCGCGATCGATCGGCGCAAACTCGGCGATCGATCGCGAGTTGAAAATTTTTGTTGGGCGAGGCAGTGTGGTCTCGCGATCGATCGGGGCTATATGGCGATCGATCGCGAGACACCAAATTTGGTGTTTTTGGATATTTTTGTAGGATTTTTGGTATCGGACTTTTATTGGGTTCTAATATTGATTTGTGTGAATATGTAGAACCATCCCAGGTGGCGACACAGCCAAGGAATTGAAGTCCTACCACACCTACTTTTTGGAAAGGTACGTAGAGGACGTACGGGCACCCAACGGTACATGTATCTAATATACTCATTGTTTATGCATTGTGGATGCGAGTATATATGTGATTATGCATTGTGGATGCAAATACATGTTGAATTATGCATGATGATTGTAGATGCATATGATTATTGGTGCACATCCCATGAGTCGTGGTCATCCCTTGATGATTTTGATGCTTGCCGCTATTTGTTTTGGTTCCGCTAAATGTGAAGCGAGGGGTGGGAGCGCCGCATGTCACATTTGAGCGTGGTTATCATATAGGGCGAGGAAAGGATATTTGCCGCTCAATGTGAGGCGAGGGGTGGGAGTACCGCATGTCCATTGAAGCGAGGTTATTCTATGCCGCCTATATGTAAATAAGCGAGGGGCATTAAAATACATTGTGATGGACAGACTAGGGAATGGTGACCGGTATTTGATATTGATGAGATGGTATTGTGTCATGACATGTCTAGACCATTAAAAATAATCTATTGATTATACTCATGAGTTATGGTACAGGGACAACCAAACTGGAAGCGTTTTGAAATGCATGGGAAAACAGGAAGTGTTTTAATTGTGTTTTATGCATTTACGCTTTATATTCATATTGTGTTGATATGAATGATATTATTGCTCATGTTTGGGGGTTGTCCTTGTAGGTACACTTTTGGCATGATAGAAGGGCTAAGCGGGTTGAGGTGGTGAGCTTGTGGAGAATTCTTTTGACCCAGGAAGGACAGGATTAATTTTGTATAGTATCTACTTTAGGAGTAGTGTAAAGCTATAATTGATAACATTCATTTGATTTGAGAATGTAACTAATCCAGGGATAGTCCTTATTTTGGCTTGTAATTCTTAAAGCTCATTGACTCAACACGATTAATTCACTCTGATCATTTATATTAGCTCTATTTATGCCTTTGATCCGCACTTAAGGATTAGGGTCCTTACATTAGTGGTATTAGAGCCGTGGTTAGAGAACCCGGGAACGAGTGAAGGGTTGCCTTAGCATGATTGGCTAGGTGCTTACATTTGAAGCATGTTTATGCATGTGGTGCATATTGATGTATATTCTGTTATGATAACATGCTTATTCTCATTCCTGTTATCTAACGCCATAACATGTATATTTGTTTTGGAATTGTTGTTAACCTTTGTGGTACAGCATGGCTGCTATGAATGCGGGGAACCTTAACAAAGAAGTTGGCGATGTGGGCAGTGTTAACGCTAGCGTTGGACAAGTGAACCCTCTACCTCCACCAGCAGTAGGCTTGGAGCCAGTGGCTCAGTTATTACTACCCGGTGAGATTAACTTGACTCAGTTTCTGTCTTACCACTCGCCCCGGTTTGAGGGAACAGAATCAGGGGAGGAAGCTGAGGAGTGGCTGGAGAGACTTGAGCAGATATTTGTGTCGGCTCCTTGTGCTGTTACAGCGTGCCTGAGGATGGCGGAGTTCCAGTTAGCTAAGAAACCTCTAATGTGGTGGAGGGGCACTGTATTGGAGCTAAGAGCACTGGGTACTGTGATCGATTGGACACTCTTCAGGACCCGGTTTCTTAACCGGTACTTCTCCGCAGCGGCGAGACAGACGAAGGAGGACGAGTTTACAAGTTTGAAACAGGGGAACATGACAGTGTCAGACTATGCCACGCGGTACTCTTCGTTGCTGAGGTATGTTCCCCACATTGCCACCAATGGGCACGCAAAGATGAGGAGTTTTATGAAGGGGTTGCGACCGGAGCTCTATGACCGGGTTATCACCAATAACCCAACTTCTTTTGATGATGCTCTCACAAGAGCGGAGCTTGCCGAGCTTGGAGTGGGAGCTTATCCTAGTGCTGTGCCACCACAAGTACCACAACAAAGGTAGACTAATGACAGCTTGAGGCCCCGGGGAGAGCCATTTAAACCTCGTGGTGCCTCTTCATCTTCACGATTTGGTGGAAAGAAGTTCTTTGGTCAGAAACAGGAGAACAAGAAGAATTGGTCGGCCAATCGAGGGTCTTCACAAGGGAATAGGCCGGGAGAGCCGAGGTGCGACAATTGTGGAGGACCACATTCTTCAAGCAAGTGCCCTGCCTGTTATAGTTGTGGCAAGATGGGCCACATCTCTCGATATTGCCCCACCCGGGGAGGATAGTCAGAGTTTCAGGGCAACAGGCCGAGGTTTGATGATAGGACTGTACACCAGAGGCAGCAGTTTGGGCCTCGACCATCGGGAGGTCAGACAGTGGGACCGTCCCAGGGAGAGGTGTATGCGCTGACCAGAGAGCAGGCTCAGGCAGCCCCAGAGGAGGTGATCGCCGGTACGTGTCATTTATTTACGTACCCTGCTTTTATTTTGATAGATACAGGTGCCTCCCACTCTTTTGTATCTGTTGGTTTTGTGGAGAGACACCATATGCGCATGTCTTCTCTACCCACGCCTCTCCTTGTCTCGACACCCACTGGAAGAAATGTCGTTGCTGATCAGTTCATGGCAGATTGCCTCATTTATTTTGAGGGCAACGAGTTGAAGACAGACTTGATTGTGTTGGGTATGTCGGACTTCGACTGCATCTTGGGCATTGATATTCTGAACAGATATCAAGCAGTGGTAGATTGCCGGCAGAAGACAGTGAAGTTCAGGCCTGATTTGGGCAGTCAGTGGACTTTCTATGGCAACGGTTCTCGTGCGAAGATTCCGTTGATTTCAGCGATCAAGATGACTCAGCTGTTGGAACGTGGCCACACGGGTATCTCATCTATGAAGTGGACACGTCTGGGAAGAATAAGGAATTGAGAGTTGAGGATGTACCAGTCGTGGAAGAATTTGCTGATGTATTCCCAGAAGAGATCCCAGGATTTCCACCGGCTAGGGAAGTTGAGTTTGGGATCGAGTTGTTACCGGGGACATCCGCTATCTCTCGTGCACCTTACAGGATGGCACCGGCGGAGTTGAGGGAATTGAAGGAACAGTTGCAAGATCTCCTTGACAAGGGATATATACGCCCGAGCGTATCGCCATGGGGCGCACGGGTCCTCTTGTGAAGAAGAAGGACGGTTCGATGCGGTTGTGCATCGATTACCGGCAACTGAATAAAGCCACAGTAAAGAACAAGTATCCTCTCCCAAGGATTGATGATCTATTTGACCAGTTGCAAGGTACCAGACTGTATAGCAAGATTGATTTGAGGTCCGGGTACCATCAGATTCGAGTCAGAGAGGAAGATGTACAGAAGACAGCGTTTCGGACTCGATATGGACATTATGAGTTCCTAGTGATGCCGTTCGGTGTGACGAATGCTCCAGCGGTTTTTATGAGCTTGATGAACAGAGTGTTTCAGCCGTATCTTGACCAGTTCGTCATCATGTTCATCGACGACATTCTCATCTATTCCCGGAGCGAGGAAGAGCACGTGAAACACTTGAGGACAGTGCTCCAGATTCTCCGAGATCACCAGTTGTATGCCAAGCTCAGTAAGTGTGAGTTTTGGTTGAGCAGTGTAGTATTTCTGGGCCATGTCATATCGAGCAGCGGAATATCTGTGGATCCCAGGAAGATCGAAGCTGTGATGAAGTGGGCCGCCCCCACTTCTGTGCCTAAGATTCGGAGCTTCCTTGGTTTGGCCGGATATTATCGACGCTTCGTCGAGGGCTTTTCGAAGATTGCCAAGCCGTTGACACAGTTGACCCAGAAGGGAGTACCTTGCTTTTGGTCAGAAGCTTGTGAGGAGATCTTCCAGGAGTTGAAGCCCCGTTTGACGACGGCGCCAGTGTTAGTGATCCCTACGGAGAACTCCAGATTTGTTTTGTATACCGATGCATCACTCCAGGGCCTTGGGTGTGTACTGATGCAGGATAGGCATGTGGTAGCTTATGCATCGAGGCAGTTGAAGCCGCATGAGACGAGATACCCAGTCCATGACTTGGAACTGGCGGCTATCATCTTCGCCCTGAAGATTTGGAGGCATTATTTGTATGGTACGTCGTTTACCATTTATACGGATCACAAGAGCCTCAAGTTTTTATTCACTCAGGCGGAGCTGAACATGAGGCAGAGGAGGTGGATGGACTTACTCAAAGACTATGATTGTGAGATTGAGTACCATCCCGGAAAAGCTAATTTGACAGCAGACGCTTTGAGCCTTAAAGTGAGGAGTTCTGCTGAGGACGTCATCCATTTGTCCGCCATGATGACCTCCTATTGCCATCTGGGCTATGATTTCGACATAGATACATCACCTGTGTATGTATCGACCTTGTTAGCTGAGCCAGATATCTATGAGAACATCAGGAGAGCTCAGAGGTCAGATGATGAGGTTCAGAAGTGGTTATCTTTAGTACATCTTGGTCAGCCAACGAAATTCAGAGTGGCCGATGACGGATCTTTGAGATTGGGTGACCGTTGGATGGTTCCGAGTACGCCAGAGTTGCGTAGAGGGATCTTGGAGCGAGCTCATAGTAGCAGACTTAGCATCCACCCAGGCGGGAAGAAGATGTATAAAGATCTACGTGGTTAGTTTTGGTGGAAGATGATGAAATCTGATGTCGTCGCTTTTGTTAAGAGGTGTTTGATCTGCCAGCAGGTTAAGGCAGAGAGACAGAGACCTGGCGGCGAGTTGAGGAGCTTGGAGATACCGAAGTGGAAGTGGGAACACATTTCCATGGACTTCGTGACTCACCTGCCGAGGAGTACTTCAGGCTTTGATGCTATTTGGGTGATTGTGGATCGATTGACTAAGGTAGCTCATTTCATCCCCTATAGCATGACTTTCACCTTTTTGAGGATGGCGCAGTTGTACATTCGAGATGTGGTGAGATTGCATGGGATCCCCATTTCCATAGTGTCGGATCGAGATCCGCGATTCACATCTCATTTTTGGGAAGGCCTTCAGTCAGCCTTGGGAACTGAAGTCAGATTGAGCACTGCTTATCATCCTCAGACGGATGGCCAGACCGAGCGTACTATCCAGACGCTCGAGGACATGTTGAGAACTTGTGTTTTGGAGTTCGATGTTTCTTGGCAAGATTCAGTGCCTTTGGTAGAGTTCTCTTATAATAATAGTTACCAGGCGAGTATTCAGATGGCTCCTTTTGAAGCTCTTTATGGCAGACGGTGTAGATCACCCTTTTGTTGGGATGATTTGGACCATAAATCGATCGGAGGACCGGAATTGATTCGGGAGATGGAAGAGAAGATAAAGATGATAAGGCAGAAAATGAAAGCAGCCCAAGACAGACAGGCAGCTTATGCGAACAAACGGCGGAGACCGTTGGAATTTCAGTTGGGAGATAAGGACTTTTTGAAGATCTCGCCTTTCAGAGGCGTTGTGCGATTTGGGATGTGCGGGAAACTGTCTCCGAGGTATGTTGGACCGTACGAGATTTTGCAGCGCATTGGCACCTTAGCTTACCGACTAGCTCTGCCGCCTTCTTTATCTGGTATACATGATGTGTTTCATGTATCGATGTTGCGGAAGTATGAGCCGGATCCGTCGCATGTTTTACAGCCTTCCGAAGTTCAGTTAGAGTCCGATGTGTCTTATGTGGAACGGCCTGTTAGAATTCTGGATCTAGCAGACCGCAGACTTCGGAACAAAGTGATACCTATGATCAAGGTTCAGTGGGATCGCAGGGGTGTCGAGGAGGCTACGTGGGAGACGGAGCGGTATATGGTGCAGTACTACCCGGAACTATTCTCTGGTATGTGTTTATGTTTAGTTTCTTTTGGGAGTAAGTGCATGTGATTTCGAGGACGAAATCTTATAAGTAGTGGAGTATTGTGATATCCCCGAAATGATCAATTGCAATTTAGGCATTAATTGTGTTATATGATTAACTATGATGGTAATTAATTGATTATGTGTTGGATTTACTTATGTGTGGAAATGCATGGTCACATGGAAAGTATGACCCGGGGGTGCATTTCAGGGTGCATGTTGGGCATGTTTGGAAAATGGTTATTAGCATGATTTATTTGCCATGGGTAGCAATTAATTGGAAATCATGAGTTTAATTGATATTTTGGTGCATTTTGGATTAATGCGTTTAAAAATATCATGTTGGGGTGTTTTATGCACCATGGGATTGTGGAATGCATTTTAATTTATTAACCCACTTTATTACCCCAAACCCCCCCCCACCATACATTTCACTATCACTTTTCAACTTTCCCAAAATTACTCCACCCAAACCCTCATTTCCCTCATTTTTGAGTTGGTGCTCAAGGGTGGAGAGAAACCCTTCCAAAAATCTTGTTTTGTGGAGTTTATTTGGAGATTTGAGATCCCCAAGAGGTATGGATACCTCATTGTTGGTTTTGAAGTATTTTAATTGAGTTTGAAATGGTTTGAAGGGTTTTGAAATGGGTTTGTATGAGTTGGTGTTATTTTTGGGTGAGTGTTAGATTTATGGTTGTATGATGTTGTTTGTTGAAGATTTGTAGTGATTTGGTATGGTTGGTGTTTGAATATATGAGTTTGTTTGGGTTGGGGAAGGAGATGGGTGAATAGTGCCCAAAAATCGGATATGCAGAGCTCGGCGATCGATCAGCGCCACCAGCGATCGATCGCGAGTTGCAGGGCTGAAGGCAGTGGCCTTCAGCGATCGATCGGCGAGATCGCGATCGATCGGCGCAAACTCGGCGATCGATCGCGAGTTGAAAATTTTTGTTGGGTGAGGCAGTGTGGTCTCGCGATCGATCGGGGCTATATGGCGATCGATCGCGAGACACCAAATTTGGTGTTTTTGGATATTTTTGTAGGATTTTTGGTATCGACTATTATTGGGTTCTAATATTGATTTGTGTGAATATGTAGAACCATCCCAGGTGGCGACACAGCCAAGGAATTGAAGTCCTACCACACCTACTTTTTGGAAAGGTACGTAGAGGACGTACGGGCACCCAACGGTACATGTATCTAATATACTCATTGTTTATGCATTGTGGATGCGAGTATATATGTGATTATGCATTGTGGATGCAAATACATGTTGAATTATGCATGATGATTGTAGATGCATATGATTATTGGTGCACATCCCATGAGTCGTGGTCATCCCTTGATGATTTTGATGCTTGCCGCTATTTGTTTTGGTTCCGCTAAATGTGAAGCGAGGGGTGGGAGCGCCGCATGTCACATTTGAGCGTGGTTATCATATAGGGCGAGGAAAGGATATTTGCCGCTCAATGTGAGGCGAGGGGTGGGAGTACCGCATGTCCATTGAAGCGAGGTTATTCTATGCCGCCTATATGTAAATAAGCGAGGGGCATTAAAATACATTGTGATGGACAGACTAGGGAATGGTGACCGGTATTTGATATTGATGAGATGGTATGTGTCATGACATGTCTAGACCATTAAAAATAATCTATTGATTATACTCATGAGTTATGGTACAGGGACAACCAAACTGGAAGCGTTTTGAAATGCATGGGAAAACAGGAAGTGTTTTAATTGTGTTTTATGCATTTACGCTTTATATTCATATTGTGTTGAATATGAATGATATTATTGCTCATGTTTGGGGGTTGTCCTTGTAGGTACACTTTTGGCATGATAGAAGGGCTAAGCGGGTTGAGGTGGTGAGCTTGTGGAGAATTCTTTTGACCCAGGAAGGACAGGATTAATTTTGTATAGTATCTACTTTAGGAGTAGTATAAAGCTATAATTGATAACATTCATTTGATTTGAGAATGTAACTAATCCAGGGATAGTCCTTATTTTGGCTTGTAATTCTTAAAGCTCATTGACTCAACACGATTAATTCACTCTGATCATTTATATTAGCTCTATTTATGCCTTTGATCCGCACTTAAGGATTAGGGTCCTTACAAAATTGATATTTAATATATATAATTTTGGTAATAGTTACACATGAAATTAGTATTAAACATATACAATTTTGGTATAGTTACATTTGAAATTGATATTAAACGTATCATTTTAGTACTAGTTACACTTCAAATTTGTATTATACCTATACAATTTTTCCTAGTTACAGATGAAATTCATAGTAAATTTATAGAATTTTGGTACTAATTACAGATGAAATTTGTATTAACGTATATAATATTGATATTATTTACACATAAAATTGGTATTAAACCAATAGAATTTTGGTAATAGGTTAGATCATTATGTTTTGGTACAACAAATGAACTCAACCGAAGAGTCAGAGCTAAGCTTACAAAAACCAATATATCCAAAAGTACCTCTACCGTAGTCTACCGACATAGTTGAATGAAATTAGAAACTCCACCGACAAGTAAAGTCTGTTGTTACGCTAAGACAAGACTCTACCGGATAAGCTGAAAAGAAGAGTTAGTCTACCGATGAATATAGTCTAATCACTACTATTACTCTATCGACCAAAGAAGAAATATCTTGTGGAACAAAACATTACAAAATGAAGAAGCATCAGTAGAGCTATTCAGATATCCAACCGTTGACAGCTCAACTAGCCGTTACAACTAAAAGAGGAAGGTAGTGTAGACTTAAAATGCATTTATTGCTTCAGTACCATTTTGGCAACAAATCTTCAGAGCATATGAGGCTAGTACGAACAGATATTCAAGAATCAATATTACCGTTGGATTCCTTGAGCTATATAATGAAGACCCCTTTGTGAGAAAAAAACAGTCGGCAAATACAAGATAATTAGTATTCATTCATTATTGCTCAACCACACCTACAAGAGTTATTCGCATATTCAAGAAGCATTCTCAGACACCACATCAGAGATTTATCAGATCTTCAAAGAGATCATTAGCGCCATCTGATTGTAGCAATTGATTGCACACTCACTTAAACTTTTTAATCTATTAACATCATTGTAAAGAGCAAAATCTTTGTAAAACTATTGTAACATTGTGACCGTGGGTCAAACGGTTTTGTCTAAAATCCAAGATGTAAGAGTGACCTCAGCTGTGGGATTCCTAGGAGTTTAGGCTATCTACGTGTTATTAGCCTAAGTAGGTTGTATACTGAAAAGTGTAAACCAAAGGCTTATAGTGTATCCTTCCTACAAAGGAAGAAGGGGTGATGTAGAAGCGTTTGTGCTTGCATTCATATTAACTGTTGGTGTCTACTCAACATACTATTGATATATTACTTACCAGTAGACACCAAGTGTTTATTTATCCAGTAGACCTTATCAAACGTGATCATCATCGTAGTTCACTGAGTTCTTCCTTAGACCAGTAGACTCTGTGTTGGCAAAACATTTCTAAGTTTTGGTGATAACAAAAGTCTACTGCTTGAAGAGTCTACAGCATCGAAGAAGCCTACTGACGAGAAGTACGTCGACTGACTTTACAAAAATCCACGAGATGCAGAAATTAGAAGTCTACTTGATGCAGAAAATAAAAGTCTGCTAGATGCAGAAATTAGAAGTCTACTAGTCTACAGTATCATTGCTCACTGCAAGTCCACTGGCATATTCACTGGACAATACCAGCAGACATTACAAGACATCAGTTGACTTAAGTCCAGCAAACTAAATCACTTAGGAGAAGTCAATATTTATAAAAAGGCACCAAGACAAAACTCGAACATATTCACTATGATAATATTACCATAGCAACACTGTCATATCAGCGCCACCAATCTTGTCAAAATGAATTAGCCGTTGGTGAACGGATTTGGAAAGAAGATAAAATGAATTTGGAAAAAATTAGTAAGTTAAGTTTGTGCGGATTCTTTCCATTTGAAGAATAGTTGTCGTTACACTTTCGAGTCTATAAATACGTCGAATAGTATAATGAAGAAAGCTCTCAACACTCAGAATCTTGAATCTACTTCATCCACAAACAAGGAAAACAATTATTCAAAACATTCAGTGAGATATTCTGAAGTTTTGTAGACCAGTATGGAAGCCTTATTGTGATCAAGAAGGTCTAAACATTCAAGTCTACTGCTCAAGAACACTAAAAGGAAAAGGGTTTTATATCTTGAAAGGGTGTTGTAAAAATCGATTTTTAATCTTTTTGATTATTGTGTTGCTAGGAGTTTAGACAAATCTGTGTGGATGCCTAAGAAGGTTGTATACTGAAAAGTGTAAACCAAAGTCTTGTAGTGTAACATTTATGCATAGTAAGAAAGGGAGACATAAAAGCGTTTGTGCTTCGAACTTCCAGAAACAATTCTTGTCTCATTTACTTTCTTCACCTTACCTTACTGTCACTTTGCTTTTACCTACCATTTCTTATCTCACAAATCCATTAGACATCTTCCGCATTATATTTTAGTTGTCTATTACCTTGCAATGAATTGAGATCTTACTGCAGTACTTAACAGCTTGCTGTTTTTTGAAGAATTGAGAAATTGAGAATAGTGTTTATTCAACCCCCCGTCAAAACAATACCCCGATCCTAACAAAGGTATCAGAGCATGTCTTCTCAATTGCGAGAATACCAGAACCGATGGCCTCATTCAGCAAGGTTCCAATGTTCAAGAAGGACGAATATGATGATTGGAGAATTTGGATGCAAGCACATCTAAGTGACCAGGATGATGATATGTGGTACGTTAGTACTGACGGGCCAATGAAGATCATGAAAGTCAATACAACCGTGGTTATCTCTGGCGGTGAACCTCAAATTGTTGAAATGGAGAGAGCATTTTAGACAAATGAAGAAAAGAAAAGGGCGAACTTGGATAACATGGTTAAGGACATCTTATTCAAAACTCTGGACCAAAACATGTTTAATAAAATCAAGATGGGTCCCACCGCAAAGGATATTTGGGAAAATATCACACAACTGTGTGAAGAAAAAGGCCATACTAAAAAAAACAAACTTATTGTTGCTCTACAGAAATTCGAGAACATTAAGATGCTGTCTGGAGAGACTCTCAAAGAATATGATGAAAGAGTGACATGAATTATCAACGAACACAATAGTTTGGGCAAAGAAATCTCAAACAGCGAAGTTACTCTAAAGGTGATGAGAGGTCTCCCAAGAGAATGGGATATGAAGACATTAGCCAAGAGAGAATCCAAAGATTTAAAAAAGATCGATCTGCATGATCTATTTGCTGCTTTAAAGCCGTATGAGTTTGGATTAGGCATTCGAGTTGACGATGAACCAAGTACCAGTCAACCAACGAAGGCCCTTGCTGCATCAGAGTCCCTGTCTACTGCATCTGAGATGACTCCTGAACAAATGTGTATTGATGCAATGGCGACGTTTGTCAAGAAATTCAGTAAATTTGTGAAGAAGAGCCATAAGACATTTCAGTCATATCCAAGGAAGCAGAACTTCAAGGGTAGATAAGAAGAAGCTGATCGTGTCTTCTTCAACTGTCACAAACCAGGACACTTCATCGCCGATTGTACCAAACCGAAGAAGGATTATCAAAAGAGGACTTCCAAGGACTACAAAAAGTCTAAGGAGAAAATAAGATCATCCAGGAGAGATAGAGATCAAAAAATTCTTGTTGCTGAGGAGAACATGAGGAAGTGGGCTGATTCAAACTCAGAGTCAGAAGAATCATCAAGCTCCTCAAGCGAAAGTGAAGATCAAGGAGTCCACTGTCTCCTAGCCAATGATGACAGTGCGGTAACTGATTCTAATCTTTCTTAATTCATTCACATTGAACTAACCACTGGATTGCACGACAAGATAAAATAGTATCAACAGCTGTATGAGTCCTTCAAGAACTACAAGACTGAACATACTAGCCCAGTCAAACATCAAGACAATAAACTTGATTGTTACAATCAAGGGAGATGGAATGCTTTGTTAGGAATCCGACTATCAAATAGTGCAATGGAATAAAAAAATTTGGATTCCCACCGATGACCTATACGAAGTATTCATATCGTGTGTCAAGAGTTATACCTTTGTAGCGTGTTTGATGCAGAATCCTTGAAGCAACACGTCCACGAGTCCCGAGCAAAACTTTTCGAGTTTTGCCTCTACGGTATCCACACGATCAAATCGAAAGGGATGTTGACGTTAATGTGTTGCAAGCTCAATAACTCAACCAGAAAGGCACAAACAGAGGTGATGGATGCACCTCTGCCTTTTCGAAAGTTTTTAGGTTTAGATTTGTTAGTTCTGAATTAACTTCTCGACTAATGTTCGCATTTAAAACCTACCATGCAATTATATATGTACTGATATAACGAGGCGGCAATAAACATAATAGGGTTTTCCAAAAACCCCATAGCCCAATCAATATCCATATCCCTATATAATGCATGTTTATATATGTATCTTTATATACATATAATCGGCCCATTAATTTATGATTAGGACTCTTCCTAATCAATTTAATTCATTCAATGAATTTAACTCCATTTATCGATTTAAACTTTTGTGCGACGTGTTAGGATCTTGTAATGTTGGCAGTGTCAGAAAATCTTATTTTATGTCACAAACAATGAGTGGTATCTAGCAACACATCAATGCTACCCAAGTTACAAGATGCCATTGACTCTACATAACCTATGGCATGTGATAATATTCACCATGTAACTTAATCCCTTTGTCCTATTTGTTTAGATTAAACACGAGTCATGGAATAAGTCATACTCGTATAGTTAAATCTAATATTTCTTGACCCCCAAGTATAAATAAGCTCGATATCACATATCGACTCATTTGAGCATGGCAATGCGTTTTAGTCTCACTTGATCAAGGGCCCAAACACTTCGCCTGTTATATAGGAGGAATAAATCCTATCTTGATCACTCATCATCCCTCTACATAATTCATGGTGTAACGTTTGACAATATCAAGATACATAACTCCTTATGTTGGGATCTCTGGTAATCTCAAGTCGTAAGGATTACATACATTATTATCACTATGAGAATTGCTTATGACATTCATGTTGGGATTCCCTAAGACAACTCATTAGATGATTGTTTATGACATACACTGTATTATGATTTTTTTAATGGCAATTCATTATTATATATTATTCGAGTATCTGTGTAATATGAATTAATATATAAGTTAATATCCTTAGAATAATATTGTATTATTCTTAAAGATTGTCCCTAGTCAAGTATTATCATGAATAAGGATAATGATAATGCATTGAGACTAGTATGTTTTGATTGATTAATTGTTCATAGATATGAGATCAAATCAACACATGGGTACATGTTAGAGAACGATGTACTGGACAGACCCACCATGAGAATGCTACATGGATAGTTATATGAATGTCATAAGCAATTCTCACAATGATAATAATGTATGTAATCCTTACGACTTGAGATCACCAGAGATCCCAACATAAGGAGTCATGTATCTTGATATTGTCAAACGTTACCTGTAACAGGGTAAACTATAAAGACAATCATTGGATACACCACGAATTATGTAGAGGGATGTTGAGTGATCAAGAAATGATTTGTCCCTCCTATATAACAGGAGAAGTGTTTGGGCCATTGATCAAGTAAGACTAAAATGCATGGCCATGCTCGAATGAGTCGATATGTGATATCGAGCTTATTCGTTTATTCTAGTTCTACTTGGGGATCAAGAAATAAAAGATTGAATATATGATTATGACTATTCCATGGCTCGTGTTCAATCTAAACACATTGGACAAATGGATTAAGTTACATGGCTAATATTATCACAGTCCGTAGGTTATGTCGAGTCAATGACATTCTTGTAATTTGGGTAGCCTTGATGTGTTGCTAGATACCGCTCATTGCTTGTGACATAAAATTAGATTTTAATTAATATATTGGGTATGGGCCAATGAGGTTTTTAGAAAGCCTTTAATTAAATCTAATATGCATTATATAATATGATAACAAGGTTGATTAAGGGTTAATCAATTTTATCAAACCTAATAGCCTCCACAAGCTCACTCTCGGCCGCCTCACCTCAACGTCGTGAACGTCACGGCCGCCGCCGTTTCTTGGTGGTTTAACGGCTGTCGTTGATCGGTTTTGAACCGTGAGTTTAGTTCCGGTTTAAGAACGAGTCTAGCAACTTGTTCTTAAACCCCCTTTTCGATTTGATCGTGTGGATACCGTAGAGACGAAGGTGCAAATCTTTGTTCGTGACTCGTGGTCTTGCAAAGAAGATTCTGCTACAAACATGCTACAAGGGTACGATTCTTAATCAATCTCGGTATGATTAACTTTGTATAGGTCCAGTGGTAGGAATCAAGTTTTATTTTCCGCTGCGTATTGCTTGATTGATTCCTAACAGTGGTATCAGAGCCGTGTACAAAGCTCATATCGGATTTATATGATTAATTGTTTTAATCATGTTTTGAATCGTTTGCATGCTTTAAAACTGTTTAATTCATATATGATATGTATTGATCGATTTGTGGGAATTATCGCAATATTATATGTGATATAATTGACGGATCGAAGTATACGAGAATACGTGCTAAAAACCGAGCCATTGGCTCCAGAGAGCCTCGCGCCGCCGCATGATGCTAGGGTCTCGGACCCTTGGCTCATGCATGGGCCGAGCCGCCGCCGTTGAGCCAGGGTTTCTAACCCTAGGCTACATGGCTCTCGGCCGCCGCCGTCTTGTGCTAGGGTTTCGAACCCTTGGCTCCATGAGACGGCCGCCGCACGCAAATGGGCTAGGGTTTCGAACCCTTAGCCCCATTCGGTCCAAGACGGCGCCGAGATGGCTAGGGTTTCGAACCCTAGTCACATGCGTGGTTTGGCCATGGGTTGGGCTAAGGTTTCGAACCTTGGATCGATCCATGGCTTGAGGCGCGCCAAGTATCAATGGCATGTGATGTCCCGAGCGTACGATAATTTCATAAAATTTTATTTTACAGTTTTAATTGGAATTAAATTTTAAAATGTTTAGAATTTTATTCATTAATTGTTATAGCATGTTTTATGTATTTTTTTGAGCATGGTGCATGGTTATAGCCCTATGACCTATTAGATAGGATTTTGTGAATGTTTGTAATTTAATACGGCCTGCGAGTCGTGCCTTCTCTATTTTTTCTAAATGTTATCCCTCCCCTACGTTCCCCTCGAATGTAAATCGAGGAATTCTCTATATCATGTAATTGTTATATAGTAAAGTTTATTTTGTTGATGGAGATCAATGAAGATGGACCAAGGTGCCGGGATGAGGAGGCCATTCACAAAAGGGAGCCAAATAGGTGCTTGGAGAAGTTACCTTTGGTTGACCTAATAGTATTTTCTCATTGGCTTGAGAAAATCATTAGTTGAGGCTATAACATGTCACGTTTATTTTATGTTGATGTATGAGATGCATGTTTACTGTTTTATTTACTATTGATGCTTCATATACATATATGTAGATATGTATATATTCATATATGTACCAGACATATTTTCAATATTAATAAAATCATGAGATCAATAAATCCCTCTTATAATATTAAGTCAAATCAAGATGCCTTCCAATTAAAAATACTCGTCAAGACTTCGATTGAACATTTGTGGGTTTGCCAAAGCAAAGCACCATGACAATCTTAGTAAGGCACGAAAGGATAAAAGTGATATCCGTGTTAATTTTAAAATTGGGTCCGACTTAACTAGGTTATCTCAATAGGATTGGGAACCTAGAGGCATGGGGTTGGATAATAATTCATTAGATGAATTTGAACAAAGTGTTGTTCGTCCAACCATCCAAGAATTACATGTGATGTAATTGGACAAAGTGTTGTCTACCTAAATAACCGAGTCTTGGGTGATTAGCCAAAGCTAACTCAGGATTAGGTGAAATATGGATCTTGGCCCACTAAGTTTACGAGGGATGATATTTTAAATAAAATAGTGGGAGTGTCATTTAATATAAGACCTTATTAAATGATTAAAATCATAAACTTATTTGCATATTTATATTGTAGATATCCATGGCATCAAACAACGTAACTAGCACACTATCATTGCGATCGGTCCTTGAGAAGGACAAACTGAGGGGACTAATTTCCTAGACTGGTATAGGAATTTGAGGATTGTCCTCAAACAAGAGAAAAAGCAACATGTCCTAGAGGAACCCTTACCTGCTGAGGAACCTCCCGTAACGGCTGCTAAAATTGACAAGGATGTTTACAAGAAGCATCAGAATGACGCACTCGATGTTGGTTACCTTATGCTTGCCACCATGAACTCTGAGCTTCAGAAGCAACATGAGGAAATGGAAGCGTTCGATATGATCGAACACTTAAAGCAACTCTACCAACAACAAGCTAGACAAGAGAGGTATGACGTCTCTAGAGCGTTATTCCAGTGCAGAATGATAGAAGGAAGCCTTGTTGTAACTCATGTACTAAAGATGATTGGGTACATTGAGAATCTTAAAAAGCTGGGTTATCCATCGGACCAAGAGTTGGCCACAGACGTGATCTTGCAATCGTTGCCTGATAGCTACAGTCAATTTGTCTTGAGTTACAATATGATTGAAATCGAAAAGACGCTACCGCAATTGCCTGGTATGTTGAGAACATATGAAGCAAATTCAAAGAAGTCTAAGCCTACTAATGTTCTTATTGTGAATAAGAGCAAAGGAAAGACTAAAGCAAAAGGCTTTAAAAAGAACAAGAAAGTCTTTGTTAAATCTAAGCCTCATGCTTCTGCACTCAAGCCAAAGGGAGGAGTGGCTAAGGAAGGGAACTGCTTCCATTGAAGTGAGACCGGTCATTGGAAGAGGAACTGCAAATTATATCTGGAAGATCTTAAGAAGACAAAAGGAAGTGTGACTTCCGCTTCAGGTATTTTTGTTATAGAAGTCAATTTATCTACTTCTTCATCATGGGTATTAGATACTCGATGTGGTTCTCATATTTGTGTTAATTTGCAGGATCTCAAAAGGAGTAGGTTATTGGCGAAAGGCGATGTTGATCTCCGAGTAGGAAATGGAGCAAGAGTTGCTGCTTTAGCTATAGGAGATTACTGTTTAACATTGCCTTCTGGTTTATTATTAAATTTACAAGACTGTTATTTTGTGTCATCTATTACTAAAACATTATTTCAATTTCTTCTTTGGACAAGATTGGTTTTTCATTTATTATAAAGGACAAGTGTTGCTCCATTTATTTGAATGATATGTTTTATGCTAGTGCACATTTGATTAATGGTCTTTATGTTTTAAATCTAGATATGCGTGTCTATAACATAAATACTAAAAGGATTAAGAATAATGATTTAAATCCAACTTATCTTTGGCATTGTCGCTTGGGCCATATAAAGGAGAATCGCATATCGAAACTTCATAAGGATGGAGTGTTAGATTCATTTGATTTTGAATCATATGAAACATGTGAATCTTGTTTAATGGGCAAGATGACTAAAGCTCCTTTCAAGGGACATGTTGCAAAGACGAATGATTTATTGAGTCTCATACATAGTGATGTATGTGGACCAATAAGCACACAAGTTAGAGGTGGTTTTCAATACTTCGTTACATTTACTGATGACTTCAGTAGATATGGGTATGTGTACCTGATGAAACATAAACATGAAACCTTTGAAAAGTTCAAAGATTTCAAGAATGAAGTACAAAACCAACTTGGCAAAAGTATAAAAACCCTCCGATCAGATCAAGGAGGTGAATACCTAAGCCAAGAGTTTCATGACTATCTAAAGGAGTGTGGGATAGTCCCACAACTCACTCCTCCATATACTCCACAATGGAATGGTATATCCGAAAGGAAATCGAACTTTGTTGGACATGGTTTGTGAGACCCCATTATCTAAACAAGATTTTAAGGTGCAATTAAGAGAACTAATCATTCATAAATCTGAGTATTAGGCCTTGTTGATAATCCTGAGCTTAAGAGATTACAGTATCAAAAGTTCAAAAAGAAATTATACATATTCCTTACAAAAGGGTACTAGACTATAGCTTTACTCTACACTTTGTAGAAACTATACAAAAGGAATTTCTGTTCTGCTAATCCTGTAGCACTCCTTACAGCTCAGCGTATCAACCCCAACCCTGGTTCTCCATGTCAAAGCACCTACAAAGACAACCCCCAACATATGAGCATATCCTAGTTCATATTCAACATAATATGAATGTAAAGCATAAATGCATAAATCATAGGCATAGGATACTTCCTGAATTCCAATGCATTTAAAACGCCCATTTTGGTTGTCCCTGTACCATAACTCATAATCAAATCACTATATGATATTATGGTTTCTTTAAATAAATGTCATGACATAACTTCACTTCTTAAATCTTTACTTCAATCCTTAGTCAGTTTATCATCAGTGTATTTTAATGCCCCTCGCTTCATAACTTTAGAACAAGCGGTCATCCCCTCCCTCGCTTCTTCATACAAGCGGTATTTCTATCCTCGCTTCGTATGGTAAACCTAGCCTCCATGTGCAAGCGGATCTACACCCCTCGCTCCACATTTTTAGCGGTATAATAGCGGTAAGCATTAAAATCATCACTGTGATAACCGTGACTGTGGAATACACACCAAACGTTCCACAACATACATATGCAACAACGATGCATAACAACATGTATCGTACTCATAATGCACAAACTTGCAATTATCGTATGTCAAAATCGACAAACATATAATACACGGTACCGTTGGGTGCCCGTACGTCGCTTACGTACCTTTCCAAAATATCTTCAGTTGCAGGGCTCTATCCCCTGCGTTGTGTGGCTACCTGTGATGGCTCTACACAAGTGTACAACACAATAATAGATGTCAATAATAGTCCCATAACCAAAATCTCATCAAATTACAAAATTCCATATTTTTCAACATTTCAAGCCTCTAGATCGATCGGGACTTCAAGCTCGATCGATCGGGAGATTATAGTTTTTGGTGCCCAACTCGCTGCCTCGCTCGATCGATCGAGGTGCTCACACCGATCGATCGAGCTGAGCATTATCTTTCCAAAATTTTCCTCTGCCATGCGCGATCGATCGGAGGGGACTTCTCGATCGATCGAGAAGCTCTGTAAACGCGAGAAATCACCATTTTCGAGCACCTATTTTCAAGCCAACAATTATACCCCCATAAACATAAATCATGCTCAAACAAACATGCTTGGGGCTTCATAACAACACCATGTAAGTGCTTAAATCGAAGGTTCAATAAAACCTAAGCTAGCATGCATCATATCATCATAACCAAACCCAAACTTAACCAAAATTTACCCAAAGCAAGATATGGTTCCTCACCCTCTTTTGCTCTGATTTTTGGCAAGGTTCCAAGCAATAAAATGGCAGATCTCCTCCTCCTATATGCTTAGCAGATGCTGGACGAAAATGCGGGTGAATATTGGGTTGAGAATGAGTGGTAGAGGTTGAGTGATAGGGAGGGCAAGTTGGGGTATGGGGCAGCTGTATCTGCTGACTTGGGTATGGTTGAGGGGGTGGTTGGGTGGTGGGTTATGTGATGTGTTATGTTTTGGTCCCGGTATTTAGCATGATGTATTAAAATATCCTCACATGATATTTTATAGTATTTAATCAATAAAATACTTCAAATTCCAATTAAAACATGCTTCACCAAAATGAACAACACCCACCCCAAATAATCATACCATAAACCAAATTCCCAACATATATCACATGCACCCTGAAATGCATTAATAGGCCATGACCACCACATGACTATGCATTTTCCAATACAAATAAATCAACTCCACAATTTAACACCATAATCCTCATATAACATAATAAATGTTTAAATGCGCATAATCATTTCGGGGATATCACAATACTCCCCTACTTATAAGATTTCGTCCTCGAAATCAGCATGCACTTACCCAAAACAAAGTAAAACATAAATCACATACCGGAAAACAGTTCTGGATAGTGCTGCACCATGTGTCGCTCCGTCTCCCACGTGGCCTCCTCGACACCCATACGATCCCACTGAACTTTGATCATAGGTATAACTTTGTTTCGTAGTCTGCGATCTGCCCGATCCAAACTCCTGATAGGCTGCTCCACATAGGAAACATCGGACTCTATCTGAACCTCAGAAAGTTGCAACACATGAGAGGGATCTGGCTCGTACTTCCGCAACATAGATACCTGGAATACATCGTGTATGCCGGACAGAAAGGGCGGTAAAGCCAATTGGTATGCCAGAGTACCAATACGCTGTAAGATCTCGTACGGGCCAACATATCTCGGGGATAACCTCCCCGCATCCCAAAACATATTACACCTCTGAAAGGTGAGATCTTCAAAAAGACCATGTCGCCCAACTGAAACTCTAATGGCCGACGCCGTTGATTAGCATACGCTGCCTGTCTGTCCTGGGATACTTTCATTTTCCTTCTGATCACCTTTACCTTTTCATTTATTTGACCAACTCTGGTCCTCTGACCGATTTCCGATCCACGTCATCCCAACATAACGGTGACCTACAACGTCTACCATAGAGAGCCTCAAAAGGAGCCATCTGTATGCTTGCCTGGTAGCTATTGTTATAAGAAAATTCTACCAATGCTACTGAATCCTGCCAAGAAGCATCAAACTCCAATACACATGCTCTCAACATATCCTTGAGCGTTTGGATAGTACGCTCGGTCTTGCCATCAGTTTGAGGATGGTATGCTGTGCTCAACCTCAATTCTATACCCAGGGCTGACTGTAGACCTTCCCAGAAGGGAGATGTAAACCGCGGATCTCGATCAGACACAATCGAAACAGGGATCCCATGCAGTCTCACTACATCTCTGACATATAACTGAGCCATCCTCAAGTACGTGAAGGTCATACTGTAGGGAATGAAGTGAGCCACTTTAGTCAATCTGTCCACGACTACCCAGATGGCATCAAAACCCGAAACAGTCTTCGGTAAGTGGGTCACGAAGTCCATGGATACGTGCTCCCACTTCCATTCTGGTATCTCCAAACTTCTAAGCTCACCACCAGGCCTCTGCCTCTCAGCCTTCACTTGCTGACAAATCAGACATCTCTTGACGAATGTGGTGACATCTTGTTTCATTCGTCTCCACCAAAACTGGCCACATAAGTCCTTATACATTTTCTTTCCGCCCGGGTGGATACTCATCCTGCTGGAATGAGCCCCCTGTAATATTCCCCTACGCAACTCAGGCGCATTCGGGACCACCCATCTGTCACCCAGTCTCAAGGAACCATCCTCAGTCGTCCTGAACTTTGACGACTGACCTAAACGAATCACCGACAACCATCTCTGAACTTCTTCGTCTACCCCATGAGCCTTCCAGATGTGTTCATAAATGTATGGCTCAACTAATAAAGTCAATATCTGTACCGGTGAAGCAGACACATCATAATCAAATCCCAACTGGCAGTAGGAGGCCATCATAGCTGATAGACACATGGCATCCTTTGGCGTGCTTTTCACCTTCCGACTCAAAGCATCGGCTGTCAGATTTGCTTTTCCAGGATGGTATTCGATTTCACAATCATAATCCTTCAGTAGGTCCATCCATCTCCTCTGTCTCATATTCAGCTCAGCATGCGTAAACAAGAACTTCAGGCTCTTGTGATCAGTGAAGATGGTGAATGAGGTACCTCTTCAAGGCAAACATTATAGCTGCTAGCTCTAAATCATGGACTGGATACCTCATCTCGTGTGGCTTCAACTGTCTCAAAGCGTAAGACACAACGTGCTTATCCTGCATCAGTACGCCTCCTAGACCCTGAAGCGATGCGTCAGTATAGAGAGCGAACCCCTTGTTCTCCCTGGGAATCACCAATACTGGTGCTGAAGTCAATCTGTGTTTTAATTCCCGGAAACTCTGCTCACAAGCTTCCGACCAACAGAATGGAACTCCCTTCTGAGTCAGCTGCGTCAGTGGCTTGGCAATCTTTGAAAAACCTTCGACAAAGCGTCGATAATACCCAGCCAAACCAAGAAAACTTCGGATCTCAGTGACTGAAGTCGGCGCAGACCAATCCATAACTGCCTCTATATTCCTGGGATCTACTGATATCCCCTTTCGAGAGATAATATGACCCAAAAATGCTACGCTGTTCAGCCAGAACTCACACTCGCTGAGTTTGGCGTACAATTGATGCTTTCTGAGGATCTGAAGCACCGTCCACAAATGATTGGCATGCTCCTCCTTACTTCTTGAATAAACCAGAATGTCGTCAATAAATACGATCACGAACTAATTAAGATACTTCTGAAACACTCTGTTCATCAGGCTCATAAAGACAACAGGGGCGTTCGTCACAACGAACGACATCACTAAGAACTCGTAGTGCCCATACCGAGTCCGAAAAGCTGTCTTTTGTACGTCATCATCTCTAACTCGTATCTGGTGATAGCCTGACCTCAAGTCAATCTTCGAGTAAAGCTCTGTGCCCTGAAGCTGATCAAATAAGTCATCAATCCTCGGAAGGGGGTACTTGTTCTTAATCGTCACTTTATTCAATTGACGGTAATCGATGCACAGACGCATCGAACCATCCTTTTTCTTTACAAACAAGACAGGTGCACCCCAAGGCGATACACTAGGACGAATGTATCCTTTGTCGAGGAGCTCCTGCAACTGCACCTTCAGCTCTCTCAGCTCTGCCGGTGCCATCCTATAAGGGGCACGGGAAATAGCAGATGTCCCTGGTAGTAATTCAATCGAAAATTCCACATCTATGATCGGCGGAAATCCTGGAATCTCATCCGGAAACACATCGGTGAATTCCGCAACTACTGGTATATCCTCGATCCTCAACTCTTCCTTTTCCTCTGGTACGTCCACGGCATAAATAAGATAGCATGTGTGACCGCGTTCTAACAACCGCGACATCTTAACTGCCGAAATCAATGGAATCCTTGGACGAGAGCAGTCCCCATAGAAGGTCCACTGAAACCCCTGATCAGAATGGAAACGCACAGTTCTCTGCCGGCAATCAACCACGGCCTGGTATCTGCTCAACACATCAATACCAACAATACAGTCAAAATCTGCCATATCCAACAAAATCAGATCAGCCCTCAGATCATTGCCCTCACAATAAATGAGGCAATCAGATAATAGTCGATCCGTAATCACATGCTTTCCCGTGGGTGTCGAGACCATAAGAGGCGTGGGTAACAGTGACGAGCACAGATGGTGTTTCTCCACAAAAGCAGAAGATATGAAAGAATGAGAAGCACCTGTATCTACCAAAATAAATGCAGGGAACGTAAGTAAGTAGCACGTACCAGCAATCACTTCCTCCGGAGCTGGCTCTGCCTGCTCTCGAGTCAGTGCGTATACTTGACCCTGCGGCGGTCCTGCCGCCTGACCTCCCTGTGGTCGAGGTGCAAACTGTTGTCTCTGTGGTGCCGTCCTGGCGTCAAATCTTGGCCTATTCGGCCCATAGTCTGCCTGACCTCCCCGGGGCAAACCCGAGCCAGGTGGCCCACCCTCCCACAAACATAATAGCCTCGACAGTCACGTGTCAAATGAAATCCTCCACAGTTGTCACACTTGTTCCCTCCTGATGTACTTCCCTGCGCTGGTCCCCGATTACCTTGCTTCTGATTCTGAAATTTCTTCCCACCAAATCGAGAAGATGAAGAAGCCTCACGAGGCTTAAACTGGTCTCCTCGTGGCCTCAGGCTGTCAACGACCGGTCTCTGTGGTGGTACCAAAGGGGGGTACAGCTTCCTTGTATACGTTAACCCCAATTTCTGCCAGCTCTGCTCTGGTCAGGGCATCATCGAATGAGCTGGGGTTGTTAGAGACAACCCGGTCAAATAACTCTGGCCTCAGTCCCTTCAGAAAATGCCTCATCTTGGCATGAACGTTCACAGCGATATGAGGTACATACCTCAACAATGAATAATACTACATGGCATAATCTGATACAGTCATGCTACCCTGCTTCAGGTTGGTGAACTCATCTTCTTTTACTTGTCTGGCAGCGGCGGAGAAATACCGATTAAGGAACCGGGTCCTTAACATAGTCCAATCTACTGTCATACCCTGAGCCCTCAGCTCCATAACTGTTGTCTTCCACCACATGGAAGACTTCTTCGCCAACTGAAACTCTGCCAACCTCAGCCAGGCAGTCCGTGCACAGGGCGTTGACACAAATATCTGCTCCAGTCTCTCAAGACATTCCTTGGCTGCTTCCCCAGTCTCAGTCCCTTCAAATACCGGTGGATGATAGCTCAAGAACTGGGTCAAACTTATCTCCCCTGGTAGTAGTATCAGTGCACTAGGCTCCACGCCTACAGCAGGTGGCGGTAGAGGATTCGAATGAGCAATACTTACTGCCCACATCTCCTACCTCTTCATTGAGGTTCTCCAGATTAATAGCCGACATGCTGTAACACAGGGGTTAACAACAATACCAAAAGCAGTTCATAATATAAGCCGTTAGATAAAAAGAGTAAAAATATTCATAAGCATGTTAGTATAGCAAATTAAACGCAAAGTATGCACTACATGCATAAACATGCCAAGCAATGAATACCTAACCAACTTGTTTCTAAAGGCTACCCTTCGCTCGTTCCCTGGTTCTCTAACCACTGCTCTGATACCACTAAATGTGAGACCCCATTATCTAAACAAGATTCTAAGGTGCAATTAAGAGAACTAATCATTCATAAATCAGAGTATTAGGCAGTGTTGATAATCCTGAGCTTAAGAGATTACAATACCAAAAGTTCAAAAAGGAATCATACATATTCCTTACAAAAGGGTACTAGACTATAGTTTTACTCTACACTTTGTAGAAACTATACAAAAGGAATTTATGTTCTGCTAATCCTGTAGCACTCCTTACAGATCAGCGTATCAACCCCAACCCTGGTTCTCCATGTCAAAGCACCTACTAAGACATCCCCCAACACATGAGCATATCCTAGTTCATATTCAACATAATATGAATGTAAAGCACAAATGCATAAATCATAGGCATAGGATACTTCCTGAATTCCAATGCATTTAAAACGCTCATTTTGGTTGTCCCTATACCATAACTCATAATCAAATAAATATATGATATTATGGTTTCTTTAAATAAATGTCATGACATAACTTCACTTCTTAAATCTTTACTTAAATCCTTAGTCAGTTTATCATCAGTGTATTTTAAAGCCCCTCGCTTCATAACTTTAGAACAAGCGGTCCTCCCCTCCCTCGCTTCTTCATACAAGCGGTATTTCTATCCTCGCTTCGTATGGTAAACCTCGCCTCCATGTTCAAGCGGACCTACACCCCTCGATCCAATTTTTTAGCGGTATAATAGCGGTAAGCATTAAAATCATCACTGTGATAACCGTGACTCGTGGAATACACACCAAACAATCCACAACATACATATGCAACAACAATGCATAACAACATGTATCATACTCATAATGCACAAACTTGCATTTATCATATGTCAAATCGACAAACATATAATACACGTTACCGTTGGGTGCCCATACGTCGCTTACGTACCTTTCCAAAATATCTTCAGTTGCATGGCTCTATCCCCTGCGTTGTGTGGCTACCTGTGATGGCTCTACACAAGTGTACAACACAATATTAGATGCCAATAATAGTCCCATAACAAAAATCTCATCAAATTACGAAATTCCATATTTTTCAACATTTCAAGCCTCTCGATCGATCGGCACTTCAAGCTCGATCGATCGGGAGATTATAGTTTTTGGTGCCCAACTCGCTGCCTCGCTCGATCGATCGAGGTGCTCACACCGATCGATCGAGCTGAGCATTATCTTTCCAAAATTTTCCTCCGCCATGCGCGAACGATCGGAGGGGACTTCTCGATCGATCGAGAAGCTCTGTAAACGCGAGAAACCACCATTTTCGAGCACCTATTTTCAAGCCAACAATTATACCCCCATAAACATAAATCATGCTCAAACAAACATGCTTGGGGCTTCATAACAACACCATGTAAGTACTTAAATCGAAGGTTCAACAAAACCTAAGCTAGCATGCATCATATCATCATAACCAAACCCAAACTTAACCAAAATTTACCCAAAGCAAGATATTGTTCCTCACCCTCTTTTGCTCCGATTTTTTGCAAGGTTCCAAGCAATAAAATGGCAGATCTCCCCCTCCTATATGCTTAGCAGATGCTGGACGAAAATGGGGGTGAAGATTGGGTTGAGAATGAGTGGTAGAGGTTGGGTGATAGGGAGGGCAAATGGGGGTATGGGGCAGCTGTATCTGTTGACATGGGTATGGGTTGAGGGGGGTGGTTGGGTGGTGGGTTATGTGATGTGTTATATATTGGTCCCGGTATTTAGCATGATGTATTAAAATATCATCACATGATATTTTATAGTATTAAATCAATAAAATACTTCAAATTCCAATTAAAACATGCTTCACCAAAACGAACAACTACCACCCCAAATAATCATACCATGACCCAAATTCCCAACATATATCACATGCACCCTGAAATGGATTAATAGGCCATGACCACCACATGACTAAGTGTTTTCCAATATAAATAAATCAACTCCACAATTTAACACCATAATCCTCATATATAAATCAACTCCACAATTTATCACATGGTTCGATCAATGATGAGTCATGCAGATCTTCCGACTTCCTTTTGGGGACATGCTTTAGAAACAACAATATTTATACTGAACCGTGTTCCATCTAAATCAGTAGAAAAGACACCATATGAGATATGGACTAAGAAGCGTCCTAGTATATCTTTTATGAAGATTTGGGGTTGTGAGGCTTACGTGAGACGCCACATCTCCAACAAACTTGGACCCAAATCTGATAAGTGTTTGTTTGTGGGGTATCCTAAGGAAACGAAAGGATACTATTTCTATTATCCCACCGAGAACAAAGTAGTTGTTGCTCGAACGAGTGTCTTTCTTGAAAGAGAATTTATTTCGAGAAGAACCAGTGGGAGAAAAATAGAACTTAGTGAAGTCCAACCACAAGAAAACATTTAACATGATATTGAGATGGAAACAGAGCAGACACCACAAGCTATTGTGGATGAAATGCCTGCTCAAGAGATACAAGCCCAGCGTAGGTCTGTAAGAGAACACCGTGAGCCACAGAGATATGGATTTCTTGTGACTCAACAAGGTGACTTACTTATTGATGAGGATGAGCCGTCATCTTATCAAGAAGCTATAATGGGCACTGATTCTGAGAAATGCCCAGAAGCCATGAAATCTGAGATGGAATCCATGTATGCAAACCAAGTATGGACTTTGGTTGACCCGCCTGAAGGGGTAAGACCCATAGGGTGCAAATGGATTTTCAAGAAGAAGACCGACATGAATGGTAATGTACAAACCTTTAAAGGTCCACTGGTTGCTAAAGGTTTCAAACAAATTCATGGTATTGACATGATGAAACTTTTTCACCAGTTTCCATGGTTAAATCCATTAAGATCTTGCTTGCAGCTGCATTTCATTATTATGAAATCTGGCAGATGGATGTCAAAACAGCTTTCCTTAATGGAAATTTACTTGGGATGTGTACATGACACAACCTAAGGGTTTTGTCGATCCAAAGGATGCTGGAAAGATATGCAAGCTACAACAATCCATTTATGGATTAAAGCAAGCTTCTCGGAGTTGGAATCTTCATTTTGATGATGCAGTCAAAGAGTTTAGTTTCATCAAAAACGTAGATGAACCTTGTGTCTACAAGAAGGTCAGTGGGAGCATAATTATCTTCCTAATATTGTATGTAGATGACATACTTCTAATTGCGAATGATATCCATGCCTTACAATATGTAAAGATTTGGCTAGGGAATTGCTTTTCTATGAAATATTTAGGTGAAGCCACCTACGTATTAGGTATCAAGATCTATAGAGATAGATCAAGAAGATTGCTTGGCCTAAGTCAAAATACATACATAGACAAAGTGCTAAAACGGTTTAGCATGCAAGAATCAAAGAAATGATTTGTGCCTATGACACATGGGATACATCTCTCGAAGGATCAGTGTCCTTCAACACCAGATGAGAGACAACGCATGAGTAAGATTCCATATGCGTCAGCTATTGATCTATCATGTATGCCATGATATGTACTCGTCCCGATGTCTCGTATGTTTTGAGCATGACGAGCAGATATCAGGTTGATCCAGGTGAATGTCACTGGATTGCAGTCAAGAATATCCTGAAGTACTTGAGAAGAACTAAGGATACATTCTTGATTTATGGATGTGAGAAAGAGTTCAATGTAATAGGTTACAATGATGCTAGCTTCCAAACCGACAAAGATGATTTCCGATCGCAATCAGGATATGTGTTAGGCCTACATGGAGGTGATGTGAGCTGGAAGAGTTCAAAGCAAGAGACAGTAGCCGATGCTACAACTGAAGCTGAATGCATTGCTGCCTCAGATCCAGCAAAGGAAGCTGTTTGGATCAAGAATTTCATTTCTGAACTTGGGGTGATGCCTAGCATACTAGATGCGATTGAACTCTATTGTGACAACAATGGAGCCATCGCATTTGTAAGGACCCCAAGCCCTTAACCCTTGATTAGAGTATTAACCACTATGTGTGGCACATGCTTTCAATAAAAAGTCAATCGGGAAGCTCAGATGATGCTTTATCATTGCATTGCAATTACAAAATTTCCATTAACACTCAATGTTATAAGATCATCAGTCTAACAACAAATAGACTCATAAAGTTCGCCCATTACCATCCCCTTTGTGCCACTTTTTACATTGTGGACTTTTATAAAATTTGGGCAGAGTCTCCCCATAAATAGAGCTATCCCGAAATAAAAGCACAACACATAACATAATTCCCGGCCAGGGAAAACATAATACTCATCAGACTGCAGCAATACCAAGTAAATTCCCAGCCAGGGAAGACACCACACATATGACGACAAAAGTGGGTTTCAACACCCACATAATACACCAATGACTCTCATATCATTTAGCAATTCTACCTCTAATTGCATGCAACATCAAATGAAAGAGAGAAAGGCTCATGTCTTTATATACAATCCATATACAAGTATAATCGTGCTCACATGCGAGCATCATGAATATGTATATAATCCTCAGGTGTATATAGGTACTCTATACGATACCGTGCTCCATCAAGCCCTGGTACCACGATCCTGGGAGTACGTCCTATCAACAGCTCGAGCTCAACTCCAAGGCCATCGATGTACCTGTTCACCTGTCCCAACAGAGACAGCCCCCACACGGGGTGAGCATACCAATTCCACAATTTCATAATCATAATGACATAATACATAATTTATGAAAATGTAAATATTGTGGAACACATGTGTTACTTCCTGGATGGCATCATCCTCATCCGGGCTTACCCTGTAATATCCCTGTTCTCAAAACAGACAAACTCATCAAATCTCAAATATCCAGTTAATCATTACATTGATTAACCATTGCCAATTTCAAATTAACAACATTTCATAACATCTTTCTTTATCTAGCAATTATCATAATTCCAGATATCATATTGAGATTTCCTTAACTTCCGATACTAGATTAATCACTTCTCTGATTAACTACGTCTCTGTTCCTATTCATTACCAATAGGGAATAAAATACAGATATCCTAGATATCTACTCAAATGCCACATTTTCATTTCTTACTTCATAGTAGCGTCATACTATCGGTGTTCGCTCCGTAGCAACCACACCCCATCACTTGCTCGCTTCATAGCGGCACCAAGCATTTCACCATGTGAATCAAAATAACGTGACCAAGTCCCGGTGCCATCATAGTAAAACATTTCATATATATTAAATCATGCATCATACTTGTAAAACATCATTTAAGCTATGCTCGTACGCTAAACGTACCTTAAATCCTCGAAGTCCGAGCCAAACCTTGCTCGAGTTCCATGCCCCGAGGAACGATGTGCTAACACGATAAATAATTCACAATTATTTACGAACATGCAACCCATGCTCAAGCACACCCATAACCCTCAAAATATTGTCAACACACGACAATTAACCTTTTAAAAGACCCGGGGCAGGGTACATGCAGGGAGGGAAACAAATGAGACAATATCGAAAATTGTTCAAGAACACCCTATAAATTTTCAAAGCCTTATCTCACAAATCGAACCCAATAAAACACCATAATTCATCTAAAATGTGAATTAAACTAGCAAAGCAAGAATCAACACCACTTGCCAAAAACCCCCAAATTTTCGAACCAAACCCTACTAAATTTGAAATAAATTCGAACCAATATTTCACAATTATGCAGGGAAAATACATCACAAGCATGGAAAAGGGGTAAGGAAGGTTACCCATACGAAGATCGGAAGGAAAATCGACCGAAATCGAAGAACCCTAGAATTTGGGGATCGACGCATTCTGCAAAAATGCGAACGAGAATCGCGACCAAACTTTGAATTACCGGTACAGAAAGGAGCGCCTGGACGAGATGAAGTCGGCGGCGGGTCGGACGCGCCGAACGGCGGCCGGACGGCGGCGAGCGAAGCGCTTGAAGCGGCGGGGGTTGGTGCAGACGGGAAGGGCGACGCGGGAGGGAGAGAGAAAATAAGGTGCTGAAATGAAATTTTTAATTAAATCTCGGGTTCAAATGGTATTTATAGCAAAAATACCCCGAAATACTAATAGCCCCACAAATACATCATGATTCATTAAAAATCATCTGTTTTCAAAATCTCCCTCTCTAACTCCAAAACCTCCTACCTGTGCCCACACAAGCACCCGAGATCCCGAGTCACAACAAAAACCCAACTCATAGGTTTTTCACCGGAATGAGAATACAATCTCAACCTCTGGGTCCAACGATCCCAACTACCCAAATAAACGAGCCCGGAAGGCCCGACACCGCGATTAAACTCCAAATCGCCACGTAAAACAACTTTAGGGTTATTAACACTCCGGGATTAACACCTATAATCCCTGGTCATCACAATATCCCCCACTAAAAGAATTTCGTCCTCGAAATTTGCACCGGTGTAAAACGTAACACCCAGGCTACACAACAACATGAAGCCATAACCTCGATTCTTGACCATATCAGAATCGTCTTAATAAACGCGAGGATACTTATCTCCCATCAACCTCTGAAACAGAGCGACATACCAAAACCAACATATCACCCAAGAGGCAAAATGTACCTCGATGCGGTTCATCCCAAAAGTCAGTCCCTCATGACTGCGAAACAACCAATACTTACGACCGTAGATCGGATAGTCATCCTTAGTTCTAATACAACTAGTAAGAACGCATCCTGAATGACACCTCAACCGTGAGAACGTTGACCTCATGTCAAACTCTGGAGTGGAATAGACTTCCAAATCCATCATAACGTCAAAGAGCGTCAGCATAACTCAACGCTAAAAATCCAAAAGCAGTTAGTCAACAGAAACTGCACGGATTCGAATCGCTCTCGATTCCATCGTAGATATCATTCAATGACATCTCTATCATGACTCACGATGTCTAACATACATCGTTACAAGGGAAACATCAGTATACCACGGTGTACACATACCAAACCTGGTTTCCACTTTCGAACCTCCTCTATCGAAGGAGCAGTCGCATCATTGCAACTCAAATTGGGCAACTCACGGCCACAGATTCACACAAAAGACATCTCACAAGATGTCCACCTCCGGATGTTCCAAGAATCACATCCTGATCATAAATAAACAACCGAGACTCCACAGAGTTTAAAATTCTGAAAGGACATGCAATAAACTCAATGCATCCTCAACGCTTGTGTCGACAGCGACACCCAACCAATCCGAATTCCTGCCATCCCTTGATAATCCTAGGATTTAACAATCCAAACTTGGGAAGGCTATCGCATAACTCGGAGGAAAACACCAACAAGGAAATACCTTAACCCACACAAGATAATCCCTCCTCAAGGGAAGTCAACTAACTTCACGATTATCCCTCATAATCATCGTGCCATGGAGATTCTCAATCTCAAGGTGTTCCATATCTCTCATCAGAGATTTAACCATCCAAAAATAGCATAACTCTATGCTTGACAAAAAGGAAATCAACAACTGGCATCCGTATACTCATCGGTATGCCTGCCTAAGTACGGACACCACATGCATACTCAATGCACTTGGCTCTGGTATCTACAACATACCCCTAAGCCCCAAACGCAACCGTCAATTCTGAGTCATTCCCTACCTAGTGGAGAATGATAACCGACGATCAACAACACGGTGTGATTCCCAAAATCAACACCACACGTACCAACTTACCGAATCTTTCAAAGATTCCCAAATAGGTATAATACTACCTCCTTCCCCACAAGGGAAGTGCCATCGAACTCGAGATCCACAAGTCTCGAACCACCGTTCGGAAAAACTGGATACAATAACACCCATTGTATCCCAAATACACGGGTTCCCTCAGATCGAGTCAATAACGACCTGATGACTCTCTTGTTGGTACTCCAACATCCTGAGTTGTCCCAGACAAGTCTCACCAAGATTAAACATAAATGTATACACGTTTCAGTGAGGCATACACAGCCTCAATTTCAAATGATGTGGTGACTACTAATATCCACCACAATCCATATCGTATCACTGCCTCTTTAGGTTTACCTCAAACCTACCAACAAGACGGACGTTTCCGTACGGCACACCATACCGTGGGAAGAAGATCAATAGAGTAGTGGGTCTTTACCCAACATTCCTCTAATGCCGATACACCCTGGACACTCCAATGTCCTATATACTTAACATAACCTGATCCTACTCCTTTAGGACCCATTCTACACCCTCAAGGGTGGTGTGACCATGTCTACCACATGTCACATCGACAGAAAGCGAGTAATTTCCTCCATAATTACTCCTGTCGTTAATTTACATGGCCAAAGGCCATCCCAACGAGCATACCTTAAGGGTATCACCACTCGTAATATGATCACCCCAAACATATGCTGCGGTACAATCACATGTACAGCGCGTCCATCCATTTCTCGAGCAGCCCGCTCGGTATAAGGGTCACGTCAACCGGTGACGTAGACACCACCTTGTGCTCGGCACTGGCACCCAAAGCATACAACTGAATACGTATACTCAACGCATTGTTCATCGTAACGATGATGCATGCCTAATAAGACATCTCCTACACCATCGTCATCGTCATCCCGTGACGATACATGCCCACTCATGGCATCTAAGGCACCGTCAACTAGTGACGATACATGTCAACAATGACATCTAAATGACCTAGTCAACTCGTGACGATCCATGTACATCAACGTATGTCATCCATCATCATGCTAGTAAAAATAGTCATAATAAAACATGCATATCAACGCATACCAGCAATAATAATGCTAATAGAATAGCAATATCCCATACCTCATCGCTAACAAGATAGCGGCATACCTGTCTCCGTCGCTAAATAATAGTGCGAAATCAGTACTCATCGCTCGAAGGCGGCATAATCATGTGCTGAGTACATAGCGGCACAATCCATTGCTATAGAATCGACGGCATGATACCTCGTCATATAATAAGTGGCATGAAACCTCGGTATACACCTGAGCATGAATCATCGTCCACATAATAGCGGAAAGAGGCATCGCTATCAACATATCTGGCGGCACTAATCATCGCCAATCCTCATAAAAGAATGAGTCATCGTAAATCCACATAATAGCGGAATGGGGCATCGCTATCATCATATCCGGCGGCATAAATCATCGCCAATCCTCATAAAAGAATGAGTCATCGTAAATCCACATAATAGCGGAATGGGGCATCGCTATCATCATATCCGGCGGCATAAATCATCGCCAATCCTCATAAAAGAATGAGTCATCGTAAATCCACATAATAGCGGAATGGGGCATCTTACCCCGTGGCATCTTACCACAAATAACATCGCATGGCCTCTTACCATGTGGGGCATCTTACCCCGTGGCATCTTACCACATAATAATATCGCATGGCCTCTTACCATGTGGGGCATCTTACCCCGTGGCATCTTACCACATAATAATATCGCATGGCCTCTTACCATGTGGGGCATCTTACCCCGTGGCATCTTACCACATAATAATATCGCATCATTATATAAACATCATATAAACATCATCATTATAAACCTATTCACCATAATCATCATCATAAACATCATATCATCTTTACTCATCATAAACATCATCATCATAAACTTATTCATCATAATCATCATCATAAACATCATATCATCTTTACTCATCATAAACATCATCATCATAAACTTACTTATCATAATCATCATCATAAACATCATATGTACTTGTGCAATCATTGCATAATCATAGTATAGAAGTATGGATTACCGTCTGATGCCCGTACGTTTCTTACGTACCTTCCTTGCTTGAACATTACATGAACAAACGCATTAGTATATTCAATAATAATTGAGACCACGAAGTATTCCACTGTCGGTTGTCTACCCAGTCTGTCCTCAGACAATACATCATATCTTTCTTTTCCCTGATTTTCTTACCAAAATCAGATTCCTTGGCACGTAACATATAGAGTGCTAGACATCACTATTAATGCCATCCTATCGTGTTCCATACGATTCCTGCAACCACAATGGTTAGCAATACAACTTTTCATGTTATAAAAGCACATAAACAATTCGTTATGTCGTATAACATTAATGTCATCATGCATAAATATGTGCTATCAATAACTTCCTAGGCCCTCAACAGCCCCAATGAGCAACCACTGCTCTGATACCACTAATGTAAGGACCCCAAGCCCTTAACCCTTGATTAGCGTATTAACCACTATGTGTGGCACATGCTTTCAATAAAAAGTCAGTCGGGAAGCTCAGATGATGCTTTATCATTGCATGGCAATTACAAAATTTCCATTAACACTCAATGTTATAAGATCATCAGTCTAACAACAAATAGACTAATAAAGTTCGCCCATTACCATCCCCTTTGTGCCACTTTTTACATTGTGGACTTTTATAAAAATTTGGGCAGAGTCTCCCCATAAATAGAGCTATCCCGAAATAAAAGCACAACACATAACATAATTCCCGGCCAGGGAAAACATAATACTCATCAGAATGCAGCAATACCAAGTAAATTCCCAGCCAGGGAAGACACCACACATATGACGACAAAAGTGGGTTTCAACACCCACATAATACACCAATGACTCTCATATCATTTAGCAATTCTACCTCTAATTGCATGCAACATCAAATGAAAGAGAGAAAGGCTCATGCCTTTATATAAAATCCATATACAAGTATAATCGTGCTCACATGCGAGCATCATGAATATGTATATAATCCTCAGGTGTATATAGGTACTCTATACGATATCGTGCTCCATCAAGCCCTGGTACCACGATCCTGGGAGTACGTCCTATCAACAGCTCGAGCTCAACTCCAAGGCCATCGATGTACCTGTTCACCTGTCCCAACAGAGACAGCCCCACACGGTGTGAGCATACCAATTCCACAATTTCATTATCATAATGACATAATACATAATTTACGAAAATGTAAATATTGTGGAACACATGTGATACTTCCTGGATGGCATCATCCTCATCAGGGCTTACCCTGTAATATCCCTGTTCTCAAAACAGACAAACTCATCAAATCTCAAATATCCAGTTAATCATTACATTGATTAACCATTGCCAATTTCAAATTAACAACATTTCATAACATCTTTCTTATCTAGCAATTATCATAATTCCAGATATCATATTGAGATTTCCTTAACTTCCGATACTAGATTAATCACTTCTCTGATTAACTACGTCTTTGTTCCTATTCATTACCAATAGGGAATAAAATACAGATATCCTAGATATCTACTCAAATGCCACATTTTCATTTCTTACTTCATAATAGCGTCATACTATCGGTGTTCGCTCCGTAGCAACCACACCCCATCACTTGCTCGCTTCATAGCGGCACCAAGCATTTCACCATGTGAATCAAAATAACGTGACCAAGTCCCGGTGCCATCATAGTAAAACATTTCATATATATTAAATCATGCATCATACTTGTAAAACATCATTTAAGCTATGCTCGTACGCTAAACGTACCTTAAATCCTCGAAGTCCGAGCCAAACCTTGCTCGAGTTCCATGCCCCGAGGAACGATGTGCTAACACGATAAATAATTCACAATTATTTACGAACATGCAACCCATGCTCAAGCACACCCATAACCCTCAAAATATTGTCAACACACGACAATTAACCTTTTAAAAGACCCGGGGCAGGGTACATGCAGGGAGGGAAACAAATGAGACAATATCGAAAATTGTTCAAGAACACCCTACAAATTTTCGAAGCCTTATCTCACAAATCGAACCCAATAAAACACCATAATTCATCTAAAATGTGAATTAAACTAGCAAAGCAAGAATCAACACCACTTGCCAAAACCCCCAAATTTTCGAACCAAACCCTACTAAATTCGAAATAAATTCGAACCAATATTTCACAATTATGCAGGGAAAATACATCACAAGCATGGAAAAGGGGTAAGGAAGGTTACCCATAGGAAGATCGGAAGGAAAATCGACCGAAATCGAAGAACCCTAGAATTTGGGGATCGACGCATTCTGCAAAAATCCGAACGAGAATCGCGACCAAACTTCGACTTACCGGTACAGAAAGGAGCGCCTGGACGAGACGAAGCCGGCGGCGGGTCGGGCGCGCCGAACGGCGGCCGGACGGCGGCGGGCGAAGCGCTTGAAGCGGCGGGGGTTGGTGCAGACGGGAAGGGCGACGCGGGAGGGAGAGAGAAAATAAGGTGCTGAAATGAAATTTTTAATTAAATCTCGGGTTCAACTGGTATTTATAGCAAAAATACCCCGAAATACTAATAGCCCCACAAATACATCATGATTCATTAAAAATCATCTGTTTTCAAAATCTCTCTCTCTAACTCCAAAACCCCCTACCGGTGCCCACACAAGCACCCGAGATCCCGAGTCACAACAAAAACCCAACTCATAGGTTTTTCACCGGAATGAGAATACAATCTCAACCTCTGGATCCAACGATCCCAACTACCCAAATAAACGAGCCCGGGAGGCCCGACACCGCGATTAAACTCCAAATCGCCACGTAAAACAACTTTAGGGTTATTAACACTCCGAGATTAACACCTATAATCCCTGGTCATCACAGCATTGGCTAAGGAACCTAAATCTCACCAAAGATCCAAGCACATGCTTCGGGGCTTTCATTTCATTCGAGAAATAGTTGAAAGGAGATGTAAAAATATGCAAAGTACCAACTGATGATAATGTATCTGACCCACTGACGAAGCCACTATAACAGCAGAAGCATATCATACTAGATCTCTAGGCATTAACTGTATGTCTGATTGGTCTTAGTGCAAGTGGGAGATTTGTTGGGATATGCCCTAAGACAACTCATTAGATGATTGTTTATGGCATATACTGTATTATGATTTTGTTAATGGCAATTCATTATTATATATTATTCGAGTATCTGTGTAATATGAATTAATATATAAGTTAATTTCCTGTGATATCCCCGAAATGATTATGTGTTATTTAAACATTAATCATTGTTGTGAAATTTATGGTACTAATTCTTGTGATGAATTAATAATATTGGGAGATGCATGTAAGGGTGCATGTGTTACATGTTGGGATTTTGGGGATTGTGGCATGTTTAATTTGGGGTGTGTGTTAATCGTTTTGGTAAAGTATATTTTAAATAAGAATTGAAGTATTTTAATGAGAAAATACTATAAAATATCATGTGAGGATATTTTAATACATCGTGCGAAATACCGGGACCAAAACATAACACATCACATAAACCCACCACAAACCACACCCCCCTGACCCATACCCTGCTGCCAGCTGCAGCTTGCCCATACCTCTTTCCTCATCTCCCACTCCACCTTGTCATAGCTGAAATCACTCCATTCTCTCCAACTTTTTCGTCCAACATCTGGTAAGGGAAAACAAGAGGAGATCCACCATTTTTCTTGCTTGGAAAGCTTGCAAAAATCGGAGCCAAAAGGGGTGAGGAACCATTTCTGGGTTTGAAGTTTTTGTTGTTGAGTTCATACTTTGTTTAGTGTGAAAAATGGCATGTTAGATTAGGTTTTGTTAAACCTTCGATTCATGTTCATTTATGGTGTGTTTATGAAGCTTCCAGTATTTTTCCTTGAGCACATTACATGTTTTATGTGGTAGATTTAAGCATGTAAAGTATGGTGTTCGAAAATCTGGGTAGATATTTTCCCCTGTTTTTCTGGAAATATGTGATCTGGGAGTGATATTGAAGGGGTGGTAATATGCATGTTAGAAGGGTTTTTGAATGAACCTTCGATGTGAAAATATGCATGGTAGTTTGATGAAACCCTTAACATTTTTATTCGAGCAAATTGCATGACTTATGTGGTAGATTTCGTTGCTTGAAAGTGTGTACTCAAAAATCTGGGCAGGAAGACAATGCCCTGTTTTCAGAAAATGTTGAATGAGTACTGATGTTCATGGGTGATTTTAATGCATGTGGGTTTGTGGTTGGGGTACAATCTTGATGTAAATACACTCAGAGTAATGTGTTTTAAATACTAGCATGTTAGTATTGGCATGTTGTATGTCTTACATGTTAGAAGGAAAGGTGTGATTATCGGTGTTGAACATGCTGGAAAAATTATCGCGCACAGACCAGGTGGCGATCGATCGCCACAAATGGCGCGATCGATCGCCGAGGTCCAGTAGCCAAAATCAAAGCCACGCGATCGATCGCCATGAAAGGCGCGATCGATCGCCATGGGACAGTGGAGTTTGGCGATCGATCGCCAAGGGGTAGCGATCGATCGCCAGAAGCAAAATCTTGAAATATTGTTTTTGTTGGATTTTTGATTTTGGATCATATATTGGCATCTAATATTGTGTTGTACACTGGTGTAGAGCCTTCACAGACGGCTACACAACGCAGGGGATAGAGTCCCACCACACACTACTTTTTGGAAAGGTACGAAGCGACGTACGGGCATCCCAACGGTAACATGTATTTATGTTTTGTCTGCATGACACATGATGAATGCAATGTGATGCATTATTGAGTTGATACATGTTATTATGCATTGTTGTTGCATATTATGCATTGTTGTTGCATATTGTGATGTGGGATAAAGAGATGTATTCCACGAGTCAGGGCGATCACGGTTAAGGTGTTAATGCTTACGCTTTACCGCTAAAAATGTGGAGCGGGAGGGGGGAGGCTCGCTTGCACATGGAGGCGGGTATATACTATACTGAGCGAGGATGAGATACCGCTAGTATAAAGAAGCGAGGATGAGATACCGCTTGTTTTGATATTATAAAAGCGGAGAAGTATTAAAATAACCGATGATGACTGACTCAAGAAAAAGAGGAAAATGTCATGACATTCATTTGTGAAACCATACATTCATATAATGTGTTATATTATGAATCATGGTACAGGGACAACCAGTGGGCATTGTAAATGAGATGGAAATACAGGAAGTGATTTGTATTTTATGATTGTGCATTTACGCCTTATTTTCATATTATGTTGAATATGAATTGTGATATGCTCATGTGTTGGGGGTTGTCTTTGTAGGTGCTTTTGATGTTGAGAACCAGGGTCGGGGTTGAGAAGCTGAGCTATAAGGAGAGTTACGGGATTAGCTACAAGATTTGAGAAAATTTTATATAGCTTCTACTTGTGGTAGAATAAGACTATAATGTAGCACCTTTTGTAGGAATATTGTGAATCCCTTTTGAAACTTTTGCTACTGTATTCCTTAAGCTCAGGAAAATCAACATGACTCTTTACTCTGATTTATTCATATGAATGTTTAGTTCTCTTAATCGCACCTATTAGTATATTGAGATATCGGGGTCTCACATTTAGTGGTATCAGAGCAGTGGTTAGATAACCAGGGAAGAGTGAAGGGTAGCCTTTAGAGACAAGTTGGCTAGGTATTCATTGTTGGGCATGTTATGCATGTGATGCATATTGTTGTATAAGTATTATACTAACATGCTTTTGGATATTATACTCTTGTTATCTAACGGCTTATACTATGAACTGCTTTTGGTATTGTTGTTAACTCTTGTGTTGCAGCGTGGCGGCTATTAACCCGGAGAACCTCAATGAAGAGGTAGGGGATATGGGCAGTATGAATGCTAGTGTTGCTCATGTGAATCCTTTACCGCCACCTGCTGTGGGAGTAGAGCCCAGTGCACAGATGTTATTACCCGGGGAGCTCAGTTTGACACAGTTTCTGAATTTCCGTCCACCCATGTTTGAGGGGACCGAATCTGGAGAAGGGGCCGAAGAGTGGCTAGAACGGATAGAGCAGATACTTGTGACTGCGCCCTGTGCACGTACCGCATGGCTGAGGTTAGCCGAGTTTCAGATGGCGAAGAAGCCTTCTATGTGGTGGAAGACCACTGTGGTGGAGCTGAGAGCTCAGGGCATGGTAGTAGACTGGACTGTATTCAGGACCCGGTTTCTTAACCGGTATTTTTCTGCCGCTGCTAGACAAGTCAAAGAGGACGAATTCACTAACTTGAAGCAGGGAAACATGTCAGTTTCAGACTTTGCCTTGCAGTATTCCTCACTGTTGAGGTATGTCCCCCATATTGCTGTGAGCAGCCATGCAAAGATGAGGCATTTCATGAAAGGACTCAGGCCAGAACTATTTGACCGGGTTATCTCCAACAACCCTAGCTCTTTTGATGACGCCCTGACACGGGCAGAGTTAGCGGAAATTGCAGTGGGAGCATACAAGGATGTTGTACCCCCTCCAGTACCATCACAGAGGCCTGTTGCTGATAGTTTGAAACCACGAGGAGATCAGTTCAAGACTCGTGGAGCCTCATCATCTTCCAGATTTAGCGGGAAGAAATCTCAGAGTCAGAAACAGAGCAATCGAGGACCTACACAGGGGAGTAAGGCAGGAGGGGACAGGTGTGACCGCTGTGGAGGATTTCACTTGTCACGTGACTGCCGAGGCTGTTATGTTTGTGGCAAGGTGGGCCACTTAGCTAGGAACTGTCCCAATCGGGCAAGTCAGACAGACTCAGGGCCGAATAGGCCAAGATTTGATGCTGGGAGGGCACCACCGAGACAGCAGTTTGCGCCTCGACCGCAAGGAGGTCAGGCGGCAGGACCACCGCAAGGTCAGGTGTACGCACTGACTAGGGAGCAGGCTGAGGCAGCCCCAGAGGAGGTCATTGCTGGTACGTGTCATTTATTTACGTACCCTGCATTTATTTTGGTAGATACAGGTGCTTCTCATTCTTTTGTGTCTGTTGCTTTTGTGGAGAGACACCACTTGTGCTCGTCTCTGTTACCCACGCCTCTCATGGTCTCGACACCCACGGGGAAGCATGTGATTGCGGATCGGCTGTTGTCTGATTGCCTCATTTATTTTGAGGGCAATGATCTGAGGGCTGATCTGATTCAGTTAGAAATGGCAGACTTTGACTGTATTATCGGCATTGATGTGTTGAGCAGATACCGAGCTGTGGTAGACTGTCGGCAGAGGACTGTTCGTTTTCTATCTGATCAGGGGTTCCAGTGGACTTTTTATGGGGACGGCTCTCGTCCAAGGATTCCAGTGATCTCAGCGGTTAAGATGTCGCGGTTATTGGAGCGCGGCCACACCGGTTACATCATTTATGCGGTGGATGTATCTGAGGAAAAAGAAGTGAGAGCCGAGGACATTCCAGTAGTGGCGGAGTTCATTGATGTGTTCCCAGATGAGATTCCGGGATTTCCGCCTGTCAGGGATGTTGAGTTTGCTATTGAGCTGTTACCGGGGACATCAGCCATTTCTCGTGCCCCATACAGGATGGCACCGGCAGAGCTGAGGGAACTAAAGGTACAGTTACAAGAGCTCCTTGACAAGGGATACATTCGTCCTAGTGTATCGCCTTGGGGTGCACCAGTCTTGTTCGTGAAAAAGAAGGATGGATCAATGCGTCTGTGCATTGACTACAGGCAATTGAACAAGGCTACAGTGAAGAACAGATATCCACTCCCGAGGATTGATGATCTGTTCGACCAACTTCAGGGTACAGAGGTGTACTCGAAGATAGACTTGAGGTCAGGTTATCATCAGGTACGGGTTAGAGCTGGTGATGTTCAAAAGACGGCTTTTAGAACTCGATACGGACACTATGAGTTCTTGGTGATGCCTTTCGGTGTAACAAATGCACCTGCAGTTTTTATGAGCCTGATGAACAGAGTATTTCAGGAGTACCTCGATCAGTTTGTGATCGTATTCATTGATGACATCCTCGTCTATTCAAGGAGTGAGGAGGATCATGCCAATCATCTGAGGATAGTGCTCCAGATCCTCAGAGATCATCAGTTGTACGCTAAACTCAGCAAGTGTGAGTTTTGGCTGAGCAGTGTTGCATTCTTGGGCCATATTATATCACGAGAAGGGATTTCAGTAGACCCGAGGAAGATAGAGGCAGTTATGGATTGGTCTACCCCTACTTCAGTCAGTGAGATTCGGAGTTTTCTTGGGTTGGCTGGCTATTATCGACGTTTCGTCGAGGGTTTCTCAAAGATCGCCAAACCACTTACACAGCTGACTCAGAAGGGAGTCTCTTTTTGTTGGTCAGAGGCTTGTGAGCAGAGTTTCCGGGAATTGAAACACAGACTGACTACTGCACCAGTTCTTGTGATTCCCAAGGAGAACAAAGGATTTGTTCTTTATACCGACGCATCGCTACAGGGCTTAGGATGCGTACTGATGCAGGACAGACATGTTGTGGCTTATGCTTCGAGACAGTTGAAGCCTCATGAGACGAGGTATCCAATCCATGATTTGGAGTTGGCAGCTATAGTTTTCGCCTTGAAGATATGGCGACACTACTTATACGGTACCTCATTCACCATCTTCACTGATCACAAGAGCCTGAAGTTCTTGTTTACACAGGCTGAGCTGAACATGAGACAGAGGAGATGGATGGATCTATTGAAGGATTATGATTGTGAAATCCTATACCATCCCGGGAAAGCAAACTTGACAGCCGACGCCTTGAGTCGGAAGGTGAGGAGCACAGCAAATGATGCCATGTACCTATCAGCTATGTTGGGCTCCTACTGCCATTTGGGATTCGATTACGATGTGTCTACTTCACCAGTACAGGTTTTGACCTTGCTAGCTGAGCCGGTTATTTATGATCACATCAGGAAGGCTCAGGGGACCGATGTAGAGATTCAGAGATGGATGTCAGTGGTCCATTCAGATCAGCCATCGAGATTCAGAGTGGCTGAGGACGGTTCTTTGAGACTTGGCGATAGATGGGTGGTTCCAAATACACCCGAGTTGCGCCAGGGTATCTTACAGCGAGCTCATTGCAGTAGGATGAGTGTTCACCCAGGCGGGAAGAAGATGTATAAGGATCTACGCAACCAGTTCTGGTGGAGGCGTATGAAACAAGATGTCACCTCATTTGTCAAGCGCTGTTTGATTTGTCAACAGGTGAAGGCTGAGAGGCAGAGGCCTGGAGGTGAACTAAGGAGTTTGGAGATACCCGAGTGGAAGTGGCAGTACGTGTCGATGGACTTCGTGACCCACTTACCGAGGACTGTTTCGGGTTTTGATGCCATCTGGGTAGTCGTGGACAGATTGACTAAAGTGGCTCATTTCATTCCTTACTGTATGACATATACGCACTTGAGGATGGCACAGTTATATGTCAGAGATATAGTGAGACTACACGGGATTCCTGTTTCGATAGTGTCTGATCGAGATCCACGGTTCACATCTCACTTTTGGGAAGGTCTGCAGAAAGCTCTAGGTACGGAGTTGAGGCTGAGCACAGCCTATCACCCTCAGACAGACGGACAGACTGAGCGTACGATACAGACGCTCGAGGATATGTTGAGAGCTTGTGTGTTAGAGTTCGACATATCATGGCAGGACTTGATAGCCTTGGTAGAGTTCTCTTACAACAACAGCTACCAGGCAAGTATACAGATGGCTCCTTTCGAGGCCCTCTATGGTAAGCGTTGTAGGTCACCCTTGTGTTGGGATGACTTGTACCGTAAGTCGGTTGGAGGACCAGAGTTGGTTCAGGAAATGGAAGAGAAAGTTAAGGTTATCAGACGAAAGATGAAGGCAGCTCAGGATAGGCAGGCAGCATATGCCAATCAGCGGCGGAGACCGTTGGAGTTTCAGTTGGGCGACAGAGTTTTTCTGAAGATCTCACCCTTCAGGGGTGTGGTACGGTTTGGTATGCGGGGGAAGTTGTCTCCTAGATACGTGGGGCCGTATGAGATCTTACAGCGTGTGGGTACTCTGGCGTACCGTTTGGCCTTACCGCCTTCTCTGTCGGGTATACACGATGTATTCCATGTGTCTATGCTGAGGAAGTATGAGCCGGATCCTTCACATGTGTTACAGCCTTCTGAGGTTCAGATTGAGTCCGATGTTTCCTATGTGGAGCGGCCTATCAGGATTTTGGATAGGGCAGATCGCAGACTGAGAAACAAAGTTATACCTATGGTCAAAGTTCAGTGGGATCGTAGGGGTGTCGAGGAGGCCACGTGGGAGACGGAGCGACACATGGTGCAGCACTACCCAGAACTGTTTTCTGGTATGTGATTTACGTTTCATTTTATTTTGGGTAAGTGCATGCTGATTTCGAGGGCGAAATCCTATAAGTAGGGGAGTATTGTGATATCCCCGAAATGATTATGTGTTATTTAAACATTAATCATTGTTGTGAAATTTATGGTACTAATTCTTGTGATGAATTAATAATATTGGGAGATGCATGTAAGGGTGCATGTGTTACATGTTGGGATTTTGGGGATTGTGGCATGTTTAATTTGGGGTGTGTGTTAATCGTTTTGGTAAAGTATATTTTAAATAAGAATTGAAGTATTTTAATGAGAAAATACTATAAAATATCATGTGAGGATATTTTAATACATCGTGCGAAATACCGGGACCAAAACATAACACATCACATAAACCCACCACAAACCACCACCCACTGACCCATACCCTGCTGCCAGCTGCAGCTTGCCCATACCTCTTTCCTCATCTCCCACTCCACCTTGTCATAGCTGAAATCACTCCATTCTCTCCAACTTTTTCGTCCAACATCTGGTAAGGGAAAACAAGAGGAGATCCACCATTTTTCTTGCTTGGAAAGCTTGCAAAAATCGGAGCCAAAAGGGGTGAGGAACCATTTCTGGGTTTGAAGTTTTTGTTGTTGAGTTCATACTTTGTTTAGTGTGAAAAATGGCATGTTAGATTAGGTTTTGTTAAACCTTCGATTCATGTTCATTTATGGTGTGTTTATGAAGCTTCCAGTATTTTTCCTTGAGCACATTACATGTTTTATGTGGTAGATTTAAGCATGTAAAGTATGGTGTTCGAAAATCTGGGTAGATATTTTCCCCTGTTTTTCTGGAAATATGTGATCTGGGAGTGATATTGAAGGGGTGGTAATATGCATGTTAGAAGGGTTTTTGAATGAACCTTCGATGTGAAAATATGCATGGTAGTTTGATGAAACCCTTAACATTTTTATTCGAGCAAATTGCATGACTTATGTGGTAGATTTCGTTGCTTGAAAGTGTGTACTCAAAAATCTGGGCAGGAAGACAATGCCCTGTTTTCAGAAAATGTTGAATGAGTACTGATGTTCATGGGTGATTTTAATGCATGTGGGTTTGTGGTTGGGGTACAATCTTGATGTAAATACACTCAGAGTAATGTGTTTTAAATACTAGCATGTTAGTATTGGCATGTTGTATGTCTTACATGTTAGAAGGAAAGGTGTGATTATCGGTGTTGAACATGCTGGAAAAATTATCGCGCACAGACCAGGTGGCGATCGATCGCCACAAATGGCGCGATCGATCGCCGAGGTCCAGTAGCCAAAATCAAAGCCACGCGATCGATCGCCATGAAAGGCGCGATCGATCGCCATGGGACAGTGGAGTTTGGCGATCGATCGCCAAGGGGTAGCGATCGATCGCCAGAAGCAAAATCTTGAAATATTGTTTTTTGTTGGATTTTTGATTTTGGATCATATATTGGCATCTAATATTGTGTTGTACACTGGTGTAGAGCCTTCATAGACGGCTACACAACGCAGGGGATAGAGTCCCACCACACACTACTTTTTGGAAAGGTACGTAAGCGACGTACGGGCATCCCAACGGTAACATGTATTTATGTTTTGTCTGCATGACACATGATGAATGCAATGTGATGCATTATTGAGTTGATACATGTTATTATGCATTGTTGTTGCATATTATGCATTGTTGTTGCATATTGTGATGTGGGATAAAGAGATGTATTCCACGAGTCAGGGCGATCACGGTTAAGGTGTTAATGCTTACGCTTTACCGCTAAAAATGTGGAGCGGGAGGGGGGAGGCTCGCTTGCACATGGAGGCGGGTATATACTATACTGAGCGAGGATGAGATACCGCTAGTATAAAGAAGCGAGGATGAGATACCGCTTGTTTTGAGATTATAAAAGCGGAGAAGTATTAAAATAACCGATGATGACTGACTCAAGAAAAAGAGGAAAATGTCATGACATTCATTTGTGAAACCATACATTCATATAATGTGTTATATTATGAATCATGGTACAGGGACAACCAGTGGTCATTGTAAATGAGATGGAAATACAGGAAGTGATTTGTATTTTATGATTGTGCATTTACGCCTTATTTTCATATTATGTTGAATATAAATTGTGATATGCTCATGTGTTGGGGGTTGTCTTTGTAGGTGCTTTTGATGTTGAGAACCAGGGTCGGGGTTGAGAAGCTGAGCTATAAGGAGAGTTACGGGATTAGCTACAAGATTTGAGAAAATTTTATATAGCTTCTACTTGTGGTAGAATAAGACTATAATGTAGCACCTTTTGTAGGAATATTGTGAATCCCTTTTGAAACTTTTGCTACTGTATTCCTTAAGCTCAGGAAAATCAACATGACTCTTTACTCTGATTTATTCATATGAATGTTTAGTTCTCTTAATCGCACCTATTAGTATATTGAGATATCGGGGTCTCACATTTCCTTAGAATAATATTATATTGTTCTTAAAGATTGTCCCTAGTCATGTATTATCATGAATAAGGATAATGATAATGCATTGAGACTAGTATGTTTTGATTGATGAATTGTTCATAGATATGAGATATCAAATCAACACATGGGTACATGTTAGAGAACGATGTACCAGACAGACCCACCATGAGAATGCTGCATGGATAGTTATATGAACGTCATAAGCAATTCTCATAGTGATAATAATGTATGTCATCCTTACGACTTGAGATCACCAGAGATCCCAACATAAGGAGTCATGTATCTTGATATTGTCAAACGTTACATGTAATTGGGTAAACTATAAAGGCAATCATTGGATACACCACGAATTATGTAGAGGGATGTTGAGTGATCAAGACAGGATTTGTCCCTCATATATAACAGGAGAAGTGTTTGGGCCATTGATCAAGTAAGACTAAAATGCATGGCCATGCTCGAATGAGTCGATATGTGATATCGAGCTTATTCGTTTATTCTAGTTCTACTTGGGGATCAAGAAATAAAAGATTGAATATATGAGTATGACTATTCCATGACTCGTGTTCAATCTAAACACAATAGACAAAGGGATTAAGTTACATGGTTAATATTATCACAGTCCGTAGGTTATGTCGAGTCAATGACATTCTTGTAATTTGGGTAGCCTTGATGTGTTGCTAGATACCGCTCATTGCTTTCGACATAAAATTAGATTTTATGTTGCTGCCAACATTGCAAGATCCTATTGGGTCACACAAAAGATTAAATCGATAAAGGGAGATATAATTCAATGGATGAATTAATTAATTTAAGAAGAGTCTTAATTATAAGTATTAGATGTATGGATTTAATTAATATATTGGGTATGGGCCAATGAGGCTTTTAGAAAGCCTTTAATTAAATCTAATATGCATTATATAATATGATAACAAGGTTGATTAAGGGTTAATCAATTTTATCAAACCTAATAGCCTCCACAAGCTCACTCTCGGCCGCCTCACCTCAATGTCGTGAGCGTCACGGCTGCCGCCGTTTCTTGGTGGTTTAACGGCTGTCGTTGATCGGTTTTGAACCGTGAGTTTAGTTCCGGTTTAAGAACGAGTCTAGCAACTTGTTCTTAAACCCCCTTTTCGATTTGATCGTGTGGATACCGTAGAGACGAAGGTGCAAATCTTTGTTCGTGGCTCGTGGTCTGGCAAAGAGGATTCTGCTACAAACACGCTACAAGGGTACGATTCTTAATCAATCTCGGTATGATTAACTTTGTATAGGTCCAGTGGTAGGAATCAAGTTTTATTTTCCGCTGTGTATTGCTTGATTGATTCCTAACAATTCATATAACTATCCATGTAGCATTCTCATTGTGGGTCTGACCAGTACATAGTTCTGTAACATTTACCCATGTGTTGATTCAATATCTCATATCCATGAACAATTCATCAATCAATACATACTAGTATCAATGCATTATCATTATCCTAGTTCATGATAATACTTGACTAGGGACAATCTTTAAGAATAAAACAATATTATTCTAAGGACATTAACATATATATATATTCATATTACACAGATACTGGAATAATATATAATAATGAATTGCCTATAATAAAACCATATTACATTGAATGTCAAAGTCATCTAATGAGTTGTCTTAGGGCATATCCCAACAAATCTCACACTTGCACTAAGACCAATCAGACATGTACTTAATGCCTAAAGATCTAGAATGACGATCATGCTTCTGCTGTGACAGAGGTTTCGTCAGTGGGTCAGATATATTATCATCAGTTGGTACTTTGCATATTTTTGCATCTCCTCTTTCAACGATTTCTCGAATGAAATCAAAGCGCCGAAGTATGTGTTTGGATCGCTGGTGAGATCTGGGTTCCTTAGCCAATGCGATGGCTTCATTGTTGTCACAATAGAGTTCAATCGGATCTAGAATGCTAGGCATGACCCCAAGCTCAGAAATGAACTTCTTGATCCAAACAACTTCCTTTGATGCATCCGAGGCAGCAATATACTCAGCTTCAGTTGTAGAATCGGCTACTGTCTCTTGCTTTGAACTCTTCCAGCTCACAGCACCTCCATTTAGGCAAAACACATATCCTGATTGCAATTGGAAATCATCCTTGTCGGTTTGGAAGCTAGCATCAGTGTAACCTATAACATTTAGATCTTCCTCACCTCCATAAATCAAGAATATATCCTTAGTTCTTCTTAAGTACTTCAGGATTCTTGACAGCAATCCAGTGACATTCACCTGGATCAACTTGATATCTGCTCGTCATGCTCAGAGCATACGAAACATCGGGACGAGTACATATCATGGCATACATGATAGTTGCAATAGCTGACGCACATGGAATCTTACTTATGCGTTGTCTCTCATCTTGTGTTGAACAACAATGATCATTCGAGAGATATATCCCATGTGTCATAGGCACAAATCCTTTCTTTGATTCTTGCATGCTAAACCGTTTTAGCACTTTATCTATATATGTACTTTGACTTAGGCCAAGTAGTCTTCTTGATCTATCTCTATAGATCTTGATACCTAACACATAGGTGGCTTCACCCAAGTCTTTCATAGAAAAGCAATTCCCTAGCCAAATATTTACAGTTTGCAACGCATGGGTGTATGTCATCTACATACAACACTAGGAAGATAATTATGCTCCCACTGCCCTTCTTGGAGACACAAGGTTCATCTACGTTCTTGATGAAACCACACTCTTTGACTGCATCATTGAACAAAGATTCCAACTCCGAGAAGCTTGCTTCAATCCATAAATGGATCGTTGTAGCTTGCTTATCTTTCCAGCATCCTTTGGATCGACAAAACCCTTGGGTTGTGTCATGTACACATCCTCAAATAAGTTTCCATTAAGGAAAGCTGTTTTGACATCCATTTGCAGATTTCATAATCATGAAATGCAGCTATTGCAAGTAAGATCCGAATGGATTTAACCATGGTAACTGGCGAAAAAGTTTCAGCATAGTCAATACCATGAATTTGTTTGAAACCTTTAGCAACCAATAGTCCTTTAAAGGTTTGTACATTACCATCCATGTCTGTCTTTTTCCTGAAAATCCATTTGCACCCTATGGGTCTTACCCCTTCAAGTGGGTCAACAAAGTCCATAATTGGTTCACATAGATGGATTCCATCTCAGATTTCGTGGCCTCTAGACATTTCTCAGAATCAGAGCCCATTATAGCTTCTTGAGAGGATGAAGGTTCATCCTCATCAATGAGTAGTAAGTCACCTTATTGAGTCACAAGAAATCCATATCTTTGTGGCTCCCGATGAACTCTTACAGACCTACGTTGGTCTTGTGTCTCTTGAGCAGGCATTTCATCCACAACAACTTGTGGTGACTGCTCTGTTTCCATCTCAATATCATGTTCCGTGTTTTCATGTGGTTGTACTTTACTAAGTTATATTTGTCTCCCACTGGTTCTTCTAGAAATAAATTCTATTTCAAGAAAGACACATGCCCAAGCAACAATCACTTTGTTCTCGGTGGGATAATAGAAACAGTATCCTTCAATTTCATTACGACCCCACAGATAAACACCTACCAGATTTGGGTCCAAGTTTATTGGAGGCGTGACGTCATGTAAGCCTCACAACCCCAAATCTTCATAAAAGACATACCAGGACGTTTCCTAGTCCATATCTCATATGGTGTCTTTTCAACTGATTTAGATAGAACACGGTTCAGTATAAATATTGTTGTTTCTAAAGAATGTCCCCAAAAAAAAATCGGAAGGTCTGCATGACTCATCATAGACCGAACCATGTCCAAAAAAGTTTGATTCCTCCTTTCAGATACGTCAATCCATTGTGGAGTATATGGAGGTGTGAGTTGTGGGACTATCCCACACTCCTTTAGATAGTCATGAAACTCTTGGCTTATGTATTCACCTCCTCGATCTGATTGGAGGATTTTGATACTTTTGCCAAGTTGGTTTTGTACTTCATTCTTGAAATCCTTGAACTTTTCAAAGGTTTCATATTTATGTTTCGTTAGGTACAAATATCCATATCTACTGAAGTCATCAGTAAATGTAACGAAGTATTGAAAACCACATCTAGCTTGTGTGCTTATTGGGCCACATACATCACTATGTATGAGACTCAATAAATCACTTGCCCTTTCAACATGTCGCTTGAAATGGCTTTAGTCATCTTGCCCATTAAACAAGATTCACATGTTTCATATGATTCAAAATCAAAGAAATCTAAAACTCCATCCTTATGAAGTTTTGATATGTGATTCTCGTTTATATGGCACAAACGACAATGCTAGAGATAAGTTGGATTAGTATCATTATTCTTAATCCTCTTAGTATTTATGTTCTAGACAGGCATATTAAGATTTAGAACATAAAGACCATTAATCAAATGTGCACTAGCATAAAACATCTTGTCATGACACTGTACATGATCATGCATACGCATCATGGCATATATGAAATCATTCATAGCATAAATGCATATATTTGACATTTATTATGTGCGTTGGAAAGCATAGAGATTGTAAAATATGTAATTGATTAAAGTTAGTATTGAAAAATGAGTGATAAAAATACATAGAATGAATAGAATTTAAGTAATATTGAGTAGATTTAATAAATTGAGTAATGAATAAATGTTAAGAAATATTGAATATATAGTGAATATATTCAAATATATTGAATAAATAGTAGTAAAACTTGAATACATAGTAAATTTAATGAATAGATTTAAGTTTAATAAAAGGTAGGGTATTTTGGTAATTTTTTAAGTTTATAAAAAAATAATATAAAAATTAAAAACGAAAATAAAATCTGGAAACCGACTGAAATTCAGGATTTACATGCAATTACATGTTTTAGTGTGAGTGATTACCGTGAGTTTGTGAGAGGAGAGAAAAGAAAAGGAAAAGTGGGTTTTGTTGATTTTCGGACTTCGAAACGACGTCAAAACTCGAAAATAAGTACATATCTGGAATCCTCGCCTCGTTACCTTCCTTTTGAGGTAGTTTTTCTTAATTTTTTCTTATGTTTAGGGTATGGCTTAATTTGAAATAATGCCCAAAAATTATGAAATTCATATATGTGATAGACTAAACAATGATAAACAATATGTAACAAGAAACTTGAGATTCTATTGTATTTTCGAATTTATACAAAATTTATGGGTAAAAAGTCACGTGCATAAACTGGTTACACTAAAATGAAATTGAGCAAACATAATTGTAACTTTAAGAAATAATGAATAGTATGAAAGTAATATTTCCCCTGGTATGAACATTTCATGCATAACTATAATTAATTCATATTAAAACATATGATATTGAGTTTGGTTGTGCATTTGATATGCACTAATAGGTTCTACGTTTGATATCGGCACCAGTAAGGCGACTTAAGCACTTCCTCTGAGATAGGAGTATCGCTTGTGAGTATATCCTTATAACTTGGCATTTAATTTTATATCAGTATGTGATTTGTGTTATATAAGTATCCTGAATTGTTGAATGAATTGCAATGAATGCAATATGATGTGCAAGAACTAAATTGAGTTCTGACATGGACATGTTGAAATATGAGGTTATATGTTCTATATAATGTCATTTACCATATGATTTGATGTTATGCATATGATTATGACATGTGCATTAATAAGAGATTAAAGCTCTATTATGGCCACTAATGACCTTGAACCATGTGTTATTTCATTCTGAGTACGGTCAGAATTACAGAATCAAAAAAATATCGATCCCGAGTTAATTTAGAACTCAAGAGGGGATCTACAGAGTGCGGGCCATATCGTGATCACGGATTGTTCTTGGTATTAGTTGGGTCATAACAGAATAACAATACAGACATACATGTGCATCATTTCATTGTATATGAATCATGAGAACTGATGTAACGATTATGATGAATCATGTGAGTATATCCATGTGCTTATGTAGATATGAATTATATGCTTATGTGATTTTAAATACTATGTTATTTGAATATGCTCATTGAGAATGCAACTCACCCAAATGCAAATGTTGTTTTTCAGTTGCTGTAAATAAAAGTTGACTCTACAAGGTGTTTCTACGTAGTTGGAAGTCATGGATCCAAGGTCGGCTGGCTGACTCTAGTCCTTCTCCCTCAGCTCATCATTTGCATATACTGTATAGGTTTTTGGTTACGTTGTGAGGGGTACAACCTTGGTCATTTTTGTGGCATGTATGCCTTGTAAATTATATTATGATGTTATGAGATTGAAATTTCCGCTGCCATTAAATATTATGTTATATGCCTCATGTGTATGTGTTATATGTGTAAGGCGTGTCACAGTTGATTTGGTATCAGAGCACAGGTTAGAGGTTCTGTAGACTGTCACATGTGCATTGTCATTATCTAATAAATGGTTGCATAAGTCATCATTTATGTCATATAGATTTAATGATGAGCAAAGTATTCATGGAGGGGAAGGATCAGCCGAGCCTGAGTCACATTCATCATTTCACTTCCACCTCATGCACAAAGAATACCAGCTGAGGCATATCGACAGTTTCCACCTGTTTATCCTCCGGAACCACGTGAAAGGAGGTATGATAAATTAAGAAAAATGGGAGCTGTTGACTTTATGGGTACTACTGATCCAGCTGAGGCAGAGACTTGGCTGAAACGTACAGAAAGAATTCTGAATTTGATGAAATGTACACCTGAGGAGAAATTTGATTACACAGTGTCACTTCTTCAGGGGAATGCTTATGATTGGTGGGAGACTATTCCACATAGTACTGACGAGCCATCTGTTTTGACATGGGATGATTTTCTGTTGCACTTTAATGATGCTTATTTACCTGGAGTTTATAAGGATCAGAAAGAGAGAGAATTTCTTGATCTGAAACAGTGGAATCAATCAATAGCGGAATATGAGGTACTCTTTAACCAATTATCTCATTATGCTCCACATATGATAGCCACAGAAAAGAAGAAGTGTAGCAGATTTGAGGCAGGACTTCGATTTACTATTCGTGATCGCCTCACACCTACAGACATGGAATCCTTTAGCAAGTTGAAAGCTGCAGTAGTACGTGCTGAAAAGCTGGAAGCTGAATCAAAAGCTTTCCAATTGAATAAAAAGAGACAAAGTGAAGAAGTTAGTGGAGTTGGAAAGAGAAAAGGGTTTGCCACACCTACACAGAAAAGTTTCCCCAGTAGTTCTAAAGGTGTCAGTTCCAGTGGTGCAACATCTGCTGCTAAAAGTTTTGGTTCTACACCGTCGGTTATGACTTGTGTGCATTGTGGTCGAAATCATTATGGACAGTGTAAAATATTTACAGAAAATGTTTTCGATGTGTAGAACCTGGACATATAGCAAGATATTGTTCAAAGCCACGTGAAGAACCTACAGTTCAGCAAACCAGGTCAAGTGGGTTTACTCCTAACAGAGGCAGAGATCGAGGACGATTTGGTATGGGAAGAGGGACCAGTACAGAGGAGAGTAAAGCCAATAATCAGGCCCGAGTGTTTGCTATGACACAGGAAGAAGCAAATACAGCACCAGCTGTGATTACTGGTAATTTATCCATTTGTGGTTTAACAGCTTATGTTTTATTTGATCCTGGTGCAACACATTCATTTATATCACAAACATTCATGATGCATTTGCATGATAAACCAGTATCATTGGGTTATGATTTACTTGTTCAAACCCCATTAGGGAGCATGATTGTTATAAATACTGTGTATCAGAATTGTAAATGTTCATCGGGAATACTGAAATGCATGCTACTTTACTGGTTATGCCGTTAAAGGATTTTGATGTGATTCTGGGTATGGATTGGTTAACGGAATATCATGCTAAGTTGGATAAATAGTACTACAACTTCCTGATCAGTCCCAGATAGCATTTCAAGGAAAAAGAAAAATATTGCCTACATGTGTAATAGCTGCATCTACGGCATTCAGAATGGTGAAGGGTTGTTGTGAAGCATATTTAGCTCACATTATAGATAGCATAGTATGTGGTTTGAAACTTGAAGATATTCCAGTGGTTAGAGAATATCCAGATGTATTTTCAGATGATTTACCAGGATTACCCCCAGATAGAGATACTGAGTTTACCATCGAAATACCAGTGGGTACAGAGCCAATATCTATTTCTCCTTATAGAATGGCACCTATTGAATTAAAAGAATTGAAAACTCAATTACAAGAACTACTGGATAAAGGATTCATTAGACCGAGTGTTTCACCATGGGGAGCACCGGTATTGTTTGTTAAAAAGAAGGATGGTACTTTGAGGTTATGCATCGACTATCGGCAATTGAATCGAGTGACTATAAAGAATAAATATCCATTGCCTAGAATTGATGATTTATTTGATCAGTTACAAGATGCTACACAGTCTTTTCAAATATTGATCCAAGATCATGGTATCATCGGTTGACAGTTGATGAGCCTGATGTTTCAAAAACAGCTTTCAGAACCAGGTATGGCCATTATGAATTTTTGGTAATGCCTTTTGGTTTGACTAATGCACCTGCTGCATTTATGGCATTGATGAACGATGTGTTTAGACCGTATCTGGATAGATTTGTGATTGTCTTTATTGATGACATTCTGGTATATTCTAAATCTGCTGAGGAACATGAACGACAATTGAGAATTGTGCTACAAACCTTGCGTAAGAAACAGTTGTATGCAAAACTCAGCAAATGTGAATTTTGGTTAGATCGGGTTGTCTTTTTGGGACATGTTGTTTGTAGTGATGGTATTAAAGTGGATCCAGTTAAAATTGAAGCAGTAACTAAATGGGAGTGTCCGAAAAATGTTGCTGAAGTTCGTAGTTTTCTTGGTTTAGCCGGGTACTATAGGAGATTTGTTGAAAATTTCTCTCTTATAGCTACTCCACTGACAAAATTGTTGCGCAAAGGTATTTTGTTTAAGTGGACAGATGAATGCCAAAAGAGTTTTGACGAATTGAAAGAACGACTCACTACTGCTCCAGTTCTGACAATACCTTCAGGTACTGATGGTTTTGTTATTTATAGTGATGCTTCTTATCAAGGTTTGGGATGCGTTTTAATGCAACATGGTAAAGTTATTGCTTATGCTTCTCGGCAACTTAAGCCATATGAGATGTCTTATCCTACACATGATTTAGAACTTGCTGCAGTTGTTTTTGCATTAAAGATATGGAGACATTACTTGTATGGTACCACATTTCAAATCTTTACCGATCATAAAAGTTTAAAGTATTTATTGAGTCAGAAAGAGTTGAATATGCGACAACGAAGATGGCTTAAATTATTAAAAGACTATGATTGTACTATTGAGTATCACCCTGGAAAGGCAAATGTTGTTGCTGATGCGTTGAGCAGAAAATCATATGGTACTGTTTCTTATCTTTCAGTACATTCTATGCCATATTTGCTAGAATTGAGACAGATGAATATTGCCTTGAATGTTGATGAGATTGGTATTATCTGTGCTTCACTTTGTATCCGTCCAGTAATGACTGAAAGGATTAAAAATACTCAATTTCGTGATGATAAACTAATCAGTATTGTAGAAAAGGTGAAACAGGGAAATAGTACAGAATTTGTTATCAATGATGATGGTAGTTTATCAATTCATAATCGACTGTGTGTTCCTAATGTGAATGGCATAAGGCATGAAATAATGGAGGAAGCACATATTGCACCTTATGCTATGCACCCTCGCAGGGGTGTCGAGGAGGCCACGTGGGAGACGGAGCGGCACATGATGCAGCACTACCCGGAGTTATTTTCTGGTATGTAGTTTATGTTTGGTTTCGATTTGGGTAAGTGCATGCGATTTTGGGGTCGAAATCTTATAAGTAGGGGAGTATTGTGATATCCCCGAAATAATTAATTGCAATTGGGTGTTAATTATGTTTATGTGATTTTTATGGTGATAATTAATATTTGTGTTGGCATTAATTATCTTGGTGAAATGCTTAGTCACATGGTAGGAGTGACCCGGTAGAGCATTTCGGGGTGCATGTTATACATGTTGGGTAATTGGGGATTTTAATGGTTAAATGAAATGGTTTGTGATTATTTGGGTGAATCATGTTTTAATTGTGATTTTGGTGCATTATGGTAAAATGCCTTTTAAAATATTATGTTGGGGGTGTTTTATACACCATGGAATTGTGGGGTGTAATTTAATTAAACCCAACCCACTTATACCCCAATCCCCACTATACCTTCATTTTCAACTTTCCCCAAATCAACCACCCAAACCCTCCTCTCCCCCATTTTCGAAATTGTGCTAGAAGGTGAAGAGAAATCCTTCCAAAAGTTTGATTTGTGGAGTTTATTGGGAGATTTGGAGTCCCCAAGAGGTATGGATACCTCCTTGTTGTTTTTGTTGTGTTTGGATTGGATTTGTTGTAGTTTTGTATGGTTTTGAAATGGGTTTTTATGGGTTGGTATTATTTGGGTTGAATGTTGGATTTTTGGGATGTTTAAAGTGTATATTGAAGGTTATTATGTGTTTGATGTTGTTGGTTTGAAGGTAGAAGAGTGGGTATGGATTGGAGATGAATTTTGGAGCAAAAATGGTGGTTTTTTGGGTTACAGAGGTTGGCGATGGATCGCCCATCTCAGGCGATCGATCGCGCGCTGGCAGTACGCTTTTGGTGCGTCTGGCGATCGATCTCGCCATTTGTGGCGATCGATCGCCAAAGCAGAGAAAATTCAGTATCGGGCAGTAGGGTCTCGTGATCGATCGCCCGCCCCAGGCGATCGATCGCGAAAGGCAAAATTTGGTGTTTTTGGATTTTTTTGTGGAATTTTTTATATTGAACTATTATTGGATCCTAATATTGATTTGTATGCATGTGTAGAACCATCCCAGGTGGCCACACAGCTTAGGAGATAAGGTCCACGATATCTCCACTTTTGGAACTAAGGTACGTAGTGAGACGTACGGGCATCGGACGGTAAAACGTATTTATTACGCTATAAATTGGTTATGCATTATGGTTGCGTATATGGTCTCATTATGCATTATGGTTGCATACATGATTGGAATATGCATTATGGTTGCATGTGATTGTGGGTTGAGATTATATTACAGTGATGAAGAATACTTGCCGCCTTCATGTCGAAGCGATGGTAGAATACTTGCCGCTGTCATATTATAGCGATGAAGAATATTTGCCGCAAACATGTCGAAGCGAAGGATAATGCCGCTGTCATGTTGATGCGAGGGATATTATACCGCTAATATGTCGAAGCGAGGGGTATTAATGCCGCTGTCATGTAACGCGAGGGGTATTATGCCACTGATATAATGAGACTGGGATTGGCCATTGGTACACATGGAATGGATGCATGTCATGACATACATTATTGGTGTTATAATCAATTGATTGTAATTGTGGTACAGGGACAACCAAGGGAGCTTTTATATGTGTTAAATACAGGAAGTGATTCGCATTTATGGTTTATGCATTGAATTATGATCATATTATTGTGAATATGGTTTATATACATGCTCATGGTTTTGGGGTTGTTCATGTAGGTACTTTTGGGCGGACGGGCTGAGGCGGGTTGATGCGATGAGCCAGTGAGGAGTGCTTTTGGCATAGCAGGCCTAATTCTTTTGTATAGTTTCTACTCTAGGAGTAGTGTAAAACTATTGGATTAACATTCAATTGGTTGGGAATGTAATTTATCCCTTTTGGAAATTTATTTTGGCCTGTAATCTTAACGGCTCAATACATCAACATGAACTTTATAGTCTTATATGCATGTTTAGTTCTATTACGCCTTTTATCCGCGCTTAAGGAACTAGGGTCCTTACATGCTTCGATCATGTGTTCTTGATTTTAGAGGTTCATGGGATGATTATATTGCTTTGATGGAATTTGCATATAATAATCAGTATCATAGCAGTATTGGCATGGCACCATATGAATCCTTATATGGTAGAAAGTGCAGAAGTCTAGTATGCTGGGATGAAGAAGGAATGCGCATAGTAGAAGGTCCAGATCTCATTCAAGAGACAGTTGAAAAGATAAAAATTGTGAAAGATCGATTAAAAGCAGCGCAAGATCGACAAAAGAGTTATGATGATCAACATAGACGAGAAACGGATTATCAAATTGGTGAAAAGGTATTTGTTCGTGTTTCTCCTTGGAGAGGTATTCTCAGATTTGGAAAGAAAGGAAAATTGAGTCCGCGATACATTGGTCCCTATGAGATTCTTGATACAGTTGGACCGTTAGCTTATCCTCTTGCCTTGCCTCCTGACTTGTCCCAGATTCATAATGTGTTCCATGTCAGTATGCTTAGGTGATACAGATCAGATCCATCTCATATCCTGCAAAATGAACCGATTGAAATTTCTGAAAATTTAAGTTATGTTGAAAAACCGGTTGAGATATTAGAATACAAGGACAAATAGTTAAGGAATCGCGCAATTCCTATGGTAAAGGTTCTATGGAAGAATCATTCTGAACGGGAAGCTACATGGGAAACAGAGGAACACATGAAAACACAATATCCGTGGTTATTTCCTGATACAGGTATAAATTTCGAGGCCGAAATTTTCTAAGGGGGGAGGAATTGTCATGACCCGAAAAAACTGTACATGATCATGCATACGCATCATGGCATATATGAAATCATTCATAGCATAAATGCATATATTTTGACATTTATTATATCCATTGGAAAGCATAGAGATTGTAAAATATGTAATTGATTAAAGTTAGGAAAATATTGATAAATGAGTGATAAAAATACATAGAATGAATAGAATTTAAGTAATAGTGAATAGATTTAATAAATTGAGTAATGAATAAAATATTGAATATATAGTGAATATATTCAAATATATTGAATAAATAGTAGAAAAACTTGAATAAATAGTAAATTTAATGAATAGATTTAAGTTTAATAAAAGGTAGGGTATTTTGGTAATTTTTGAAATTTACAAAAAAAAAAAAAAATTTAAAACGAAAATAAAATCTGGAAACCGACTGAAATTCAGGATTTACACACAATTACTCGTTTTAGTGTGTGTGATTACCGTGAGTTTGTGAGAGGAGAGAAAAGAAAAGGAAAAGTGGGTTTTGTTGATTTTCGGACTTCGAAACGTCGTTAAAACTCGAAAATAAGTACATATCTGGAATCATCGCCTCGTTACCTTCCTTTTGAGGTAGTTTTTCTTAATTTTTTCTTATGTTTAGGGTATGACTTAATTTGAGATAATGCCCAAAAATTATGAAATTCATATATGTGATAGACTAAACAATGATAAACAATATGTAACAAGAAACTTGAGATTCTGTTGTATTTTGAATTTATACAAAATTTATGGGTATAAAAAGTCATGTGCATAAACTGGTTACACTAAAATGAAATTGAGCAAACATAATTGTAACTTTGAGAAATAATGAATAGTAGGAAAGTAATATTGCCCCTGGTATGAACATTTCATGCATAACTATAATTAATTCCTATTAAAACATATGATATTGAGTTTGGTTGTGCATTTGATATGCACTGATAGGTTTTACGTTTGATATCGGCACCTGTAAGGCGACTTAAGCACTTCCTATGAGATAGGAGTATCGCTTGTGAGTATATCCTTATAACTTGGCATTTAATTTTATATCAGTATGTGATTTGTGTTATATAAGTATCCTGATATGTTGAATGAATTGCAATGAATGCAATATGATGTGCAAGAACTAAATTGAGTTCTGACATGGACATGTTGAAATATGAGGTTATATGTTCTATATAATGTCATTTACCATATGATTTGATGTTATGCATATGATTATGACATATGCATTAATAAGAGATTAAAGAACTCTGTTATGGCCACTAATGACCTTGAACCATGTGTTATTTCATTCTGAGTACGGTCAGAATTACAGAATCAAAAAAATATCGATCCCGAGTTAATTGAGAACTCCAGAGGGGATCTACTGAGTGCCGGCCATATCGTGATCAAGGATTGTTCTTGGTATTAGTTGGGTCATAACAGAATAACAATACAGACATACATGTGCATCATTTCATTGTATATGAATCATGAGAACTGATGTAACGATTATGATGAATCATGTGAGTATATTCATGTGCTTATGTAGATATGAATTATATGCTTATGTGATTTTAAATACTATGTTATTTGAATATGCTCATTGAGAATGCAACTCACCCAAATGCAAATGTTGTTTTTCAGTTGCTGTAAATAAAAGTTGACTCTACAAGGTGTTTCTACGTAGTTGGAAGTCATGGATCCAAGGTCGGCTGGCTGACTCTAGTCCTTCTCCCTCAGCTCATCATTTGCATATACTGTATAGGTTTTTGGTTGGGTTGTGAGGGGTACAACCTTGGTCATTTTTGTGGCATGTATGCCTTGTAAATTATTATGATGTTATGAGATTGAAATTTCTGCGCCATTAAATATTATGTTATATGCCTCATGTGTATGTGTTATATGTGTAAGGGGTGTCACACATCTCATTCAAATAAATGGAGCAATATTGGTCCTTTATAATAAATGAAAAACCAATTTTGTCCGAACAAGAAATTGAAATTATGTTTCTAGTAATCGACGACACAAAATAACAATCTTGTAAATCTAAAATTAAGCCCGAAGGCAAAGTTAATGAATAATCTCCTATAGCTAATGCAGCAACTCTTGCTCCATTTCCCACTCGTAGGTCAACTTCGCCTTTAGCCAACACTCTACTCCTTTTGAGATCCTGCAGATTTACACAAATGTGAGAACCACATCCAATATCAAATACCCATGATGAAGAAGTTGATAGATTGACTTCTATAACAAAAATATCTGAAGTAGAAGTTATACTTCCCTTCGTCTTCTTAAGATCTTCCAGGTATAACTTGCAGTTTCTCTTCCAAAGTCCGGTCTCACAATGGAAGCAATTTCTTTCCTTAGCTACTCCTCCCTTAGGCTTAAGTGCAGGAGCATGAGGCTTAGGTTTGACAGAGACTTTCTTGCTCCTTTTAAAGCCCTTTGCTTTAGCATTTCCCTTGCTCTTATTCACAATAAGAACATTTGCGGGCTTAGACTTCTTTGTGTTTGCTTCGTAAGTTCTCAACATACAAAGCAACTCTGGTAGAGTCTTCTCAATTTCAATCATATTGTAATTAAGAACAAATTGACTATAGCTCTCAGGCAACGATTGCAAGATCACGTCAGTGGCCAACTCTTGGTCCAACGAAAAACCCAGTTTCTCAAGATTCTTTGTGTATCCAATCATTTTGAGTACATGAGTTCCAACAAGGGTTCCTTCTACCATTCTGTACTGAAATAACGCTTTAGAGGCGTCATACCTATCTTGTCTATCTTGTTGTTGGTAAAGTTGCTTCAGATGTCAATCATATTGAACACATCCATTTCCTCATGTTGCTTTTGAAGCTCAGAGTTCATGGTTGCAAGCATTAAACAACCAACATCAAGAGCGTCATTTTGATGCTTCTTGTAAGCATCATTATCGGCCCTTGCGGCCGTAATGGGAGGTCCTTCAGCAGGTAAGGGTTCCTCTAGGACATATTGTTTTTTCTCTTGTTTGAGGACAATCCTCAAATTCCTATACCAGTCTAGGAAATTTGTCCCATTCAATTTGTTCTTCTCAAGGACCGATCACAATGATAGTGTACTAGTAACGTTGTTAGATGCCATGGATGTCTATAATATAAATATGCAAAATAAGTTTATGATTTTAATCTTTTAATAAGGTCTTATATTAAATGAAACTCCCACTATTTAGTTAAAATTATCAACCCTCAAAACTATTAGTGGGCCAAGATCCATATTTCACCTAACCTTGAGTTAGCTTTGGGTAATCACCCAAGACTCGGTAATTTAGGTAGACAACACTTTGTCAATTACATTACATGTAACTCTTGGATGGTTGGGTGAACAACACTTTGTTCTAATTCATCTAATGGATTATTACCCAACCCCATGCCTCTAGCTTCCCAATCCTATTGAGATAACGCTAGTTAAGTCGAACCTAATTTATCTTTTAAACTTATAAAAATTAATATTTTGGGTATTATGCATGCTTAGCCGGGGGGCTTTTATTTTGGTAATCGTCATGGATGGACGATAGGTTTGGAAATTGTGAACGTGCTTGCGCACGTGATTGCATCCCTATGTTTAATTGGGAGTTATTTGTATGTTAGCACTTAACTCATCGGGTCGTGGGACTCAGGCGGGGTTGGACTCGAACTACGGAATCATAAGGTAAGTATGATGTACGAGCATAGCCCTTTATTATGATTGCAATTGTTGAGTGCATGGTACACTATATTGCAATAAATGTATATGGAAATGCATGATATATGGTATTAGCAATAAATGGTTATTGGAATGCATGGCTTATGGTAACTGCGACAAATGGATATATATGCATTGGGAATCATATGGTGCCGCTTTTGAGCGAGCAATGATTGGGATGTTGTCGCTTTTGAGCGAACATCGGTTATGACTCCACTGTTGTTGAGCATGCGTGAGAATGAAATGCCGCTATTGTAGTGCGGGCAATGAAATAGAACTGTGGAACCATAAGTGAGATATATGGAATATCTGTAATCATTGTTTAATGATTTGATATTATTGATTATGATATTGTTTTGTAGCAAATGGATCTGTTAGTCAATATAATGATTAACTGGCATTTGAGAATTTGATGGTTTCAGTTATTTTGAGAACATGGACAGTACAAGGAATCCTGGATGAGGATGATACCATCCAGGGAGCATCTTTTATATTTCATAGCATTTACGTTCTTGTAAATTATGAATTGTATTATTGTGATTATGGGATTTGGGATATTGGTATGCTCACCCCGTGTGGGGCTGTCTCTGTTGGGGCAGGTGATTAGGTACATCGATGGCTTCAGAGTTGAGCTCGAGCTATGGAATGGAGGTGATTCCAGAGATTGAAGTACCAGAGACGGTATTAAGAACGACGTTTTATACATTTGATTCACATAGACTTATTCGATGCTCGCATGTGAGCACTATTATGTGTATATGGTATGTATAAAAAGGCGAGGGCCTGTCTCTCTTCATTTATGAGTAGCATGCAATTATTTATTGAATTGCTAAATGAATTGAGAATATGTTAATGTATTATATTGGTGCCTGAGATTTATGTGATCGTGGTTGGGGAAACTGGACATTATATTGAATAATGTAAAGAAATCTTATTATATGCTTGATTGACTATGATGATAAGTGGTTTTTCCCCTACATGTATGATAGTATGCACTAATGGCATAGATTAATACACTAATAACGGGTTAAGGGCACTGTTGGGTTTTGGAAACCCGAATAATCTTGGTTTTGATGTTAACAAAATTTGTTATTGTGTTGCTAACATATTCCATCAAGTGTGCAGTTCATAGATGATATTTTACAGCTTGATGATGTGCTAAGAAATGCCCTTGAGTTTGGTTGCTGAAATAAGGACCAGCTGGAGTACCAGCTGAAGGACCAGCTGGAGTACCAGTTGACCAGACCAGCTGGAGGACCAGCTGGAGTACCAGCTGAAGGACCAGCTGGAATACCAGTTGACCAGACCAGCTGTAATACCAGCTGAAGGACCAGTTGGAGTACCAGTTGACCAGGCCAGCTGGAGGACCAGCTGAAAGGACCAGCTGGAGTACCAGCTGAAGGACCAGTTGGAGTACCAGTTGACCAGACCAGCTGGAGTACCAGCTTAAGGACCAGTTGGAGTACCAGTTGACCAGACCAGCTGGAGGACCAGCTGAAAGGACCAGCTGGAGTACCAGCTGAAGGACCAGTTGGAGTACCAGTTGACCAGACCAGCTGGAGTACCAGCTGGAGAGAACCAGCTGAAGGACCAGCTGGAGTACCAGCTGGAGAGGACCAGCTGAAGGACCAGCTGGAGAGAACCAGCTGGAGGACCAGCTGACCAGACCAGCTAGAGGACCAGCGGGACTTCCATAAATAGCCCAGAAAGCAGAATATGACCGTTGCAATGTTTGAAAGCTTACCAAAACTGTCCCAACGGTTATATTCTTGTATCTAACGTATATATCATTACTTGGGACTATATATACATGATTTGGAAGCTCAATAACAGCTGATTGAAGATCAATCCAAGCCTTCCAAAGCAAACCCACTTGGGATTCAATTGAGGAACTTCAAAGACAAAAGCTGCTAAATAAAGAGCACTCCTCAAACCTTTGGCACCTCTTACCTTGCTGTATCAGATTCATTATGGAATCAATTGTGCCTTTGTATTCACTCTATTCATTGTATTTGTGAGCTAAATAGAAGAGTGAATACCATTGTAAAGGTTGATGATTTATCACAACCGATGAGAGGTCTTTGTATGTGAGACATTAAAGAACATACATAGTTGAGTTGCTAGAAGTTCTAGTTGGATGGGGCATTCCCAACTGGATCGGGTTTGTACAACGGGATTGTATAAATCAAAGTCTTCTACTGGAATCCTTCCATGAGGTGGAAGAAGGGGAGACGTAGAAGGATTACACCACCTTCGAACTTCCATAAACAAATGCTTGTTTATTTACTTTAATTGCATATCTTTAAAATTGTCTTTCAAATGTTTAATCGGTTATAGAACGGGTTATGTCGAGTGTCTTCCGCTCGATTTTGTAACCGAACTCGATATAATCTCTCGGTGCAATTATTTCAAGAACACGAGCTATTGAAGCTCAAGTTGGTTGAACTCGGGTGTGGAATGGCAACCCACCCCCGGAATCGATCCTGACAGGCACGGGGGTCCTTACATTAGTGGTATTAGAGCAGTGGTTTGCTCGTTGGGGCTGTTGAGGGCCTGGAACATGCTGATAGGAATGGGTAGCACTATTTATGCATGATGGTAGTTAGTGTTATGTGACACAACTATTTTGCTTATATGCGTTTATGATATGTGATCATAGTAGAACAATTATATGTCATGACATCTATGGAATCATAATATAACCTGTTGATTATGATTGTGAGTTGTGGCACATGGACAACTAAAGGGAGCATTTTGAAATGCATTGGGATACATGAAGTACTTTGTACGCATGGTTTATGCATTTACTCATTATAATCATATTGTGATGAATATGGATTATCATATGCTCGTGGTTTGGGATGGTTTGTGTAGGGACGCTATGACACGAAGGGCTAACGCGGGGGTTGAAAGACACGAAACGGTAACCTGCATTTTATATACATCATGGATTATGCATTGTGGTTGCATGTATATATTGGAGTGATGATTTTAATGCTTTGCCGCCAAATGTTGAAGCGAGGGTGTTGCCGCATGTCACATTTGAGAGAGGTGCATTAAAATAACTCATTGTGGTTGTATATATATTGGAGTGATGATTTTAATGCTTTGCCGCCAAATGTTGAAGCAAGGGTATTGCCGCATGTCGCATTTGAGCGAGGTGCATTAAAATACAGTCATGGTGATGTATGTTGGGATATGGAATATACTTTGTGTTGCAAGTATAGATGGAATGCTTGGTGAATATCCCATGAGTCATTGTTATGGATGAGTGATGATTTTAAATGCTTTGCCGATGTCACATAACGCGATGATAGAATACTTGCCGTTGTCATATCGTAGCGAGGAAAGAATATTTGCCGCCAAATGTTGAAGCGAGGATATTGCCGCATGTCGCATTTGAGCCAGGTTATTCTATGCCGCTGATATGTCAAAGCGAGGGGTATTAGTGCCGCGGTCATGACAAGTGAGGTGCATTAAAATACACTACTGTAACAAGACTAGGGATCAGCTACTCTATTGGCGATGGATTATGCCGCCGGGTATTCATGGCGATGGTTCATTCCGCTATTCTATTGGCGATGGTTTATGCCGCCGGGTATTCTTAGCGATGGTTCATTACGCTATTCTATTGGTGATGGTGTAACGCCTCGGGTATTCATAGCGATGGTTCATTCCGCTATTCTATTGGCGATGGTTTATGCCGCCGGGTATTCATAGCGATGGTTCATTCCGCTGATCTATTGGCGATGGTTTATGCCGCCAGGTATTCATAGCGATGGTTCATTCCGCTATTCTATTGGCGATGGTTTATGCCGCCGGGATTTCATAGCGATGGTTCATTCCGCTATTCTATTAGCGATGGTTTATGCCGCCGGGTATTCATAGCGATGTTACATGTAAGGACCCTAGTTCCTTAACAGTGAAATCAAGATATAAACAGGGCTAAACATGTATTAGAGACATCTTAGAGTTCCGGTTGTTATGTGAGCTCAATGTAATTACAGGCCAAAGATAAAACTTCAATAGTTAGTTAATTACATTCCCAAAATGAATGTTAAGACTAACAAAAATCCTGTAATCTATCTTCTTTCAAGTCTCTTTCAGCTCACAGTTCAACCCAACCCTGAGCCCCTCTTGTCCAAAAGCGTACCTACAGGAACAACTCACCATGAGCATATATATATCACCATTTAATCACAATTCAACTTAACAAGATAATTAAGCGCATGCGGCAAATAATAGATATGCTCCTTGATCACCACATTAGCACATTTCACTGTTGTTCCTGTTTCACAAATTTATGCACAAAATCATTAGTTCACGACATAATGATCGATAAAGCGTTTCCAATTATATCCACAATATTTCACATTAATCACTAGAATTGTGACTGTTCCGGTCCCAATACAACAGCGGAATTTTAGGACCCCTCGCTTCGACATATAGCGGCATCATATGATATCCCTCGCTTCGACAATGACAGCGGCATGTTACCTCGCTTAGACATGACAGCGGCAAAATATCATACTACCATCGCTTCATATGACAGCGGCAAGTATCTCCCTGGCTCGGAGATAAAGGCTACCGGAACATTCATCAATTCTACCACAATAATCAAACACAATTGATTCCAATATCATGATATGACACTATCATTTCACATATTTCATCACATATGAGGACACAATATTCACAATATACATCGTCAAAGTTGTAACACGATTTACCGTCCGATGCCCGTACGTCTCACTACGTACCTTAGTTTCAAAAGTGGAGAAGTTGTATAACTTTATCTCCTCGACGTTGTTGGCACCTGAGATGGTTCTACACAACCATACAATTCAATATTAGAAGCCAAATAATAGTCGAATACCAAAAATCCTACAATCATACCAAGGAAATAATTTTCAGCAAAAATGCTCTACCGATCGATCGGTCATCCCTACCGATCGATCGGTAACTGTTCATAATTTTCATTTTAAGATACGGCTTTTACCGATCGATCGGTCCAAGATACCGATCGATCTCTAGCCATACACCGATCGATCGGTCGCTTTTACCGATCGATCGGTAAGCATAGAATTTTTACCCCTCACTTCGCACTTGCACCGATCGATCGCAGCCCTGCTACCGATCGATCGGTCGCCGCGACATTTTCGAGCCAACTCCATTTTTTTGGCACAAAACTCCCAAATAACATAAAACATCTTAAACCAAAGACATCCCAACAACATATCATCACAAAAACCTCATAAAACCCACATTCAACCAACATAATACCAATCCCAACAAACCCATTTCAAAAACCCTTCAAAACCAATCCAAAATCAAATAAAACACTACATAATCAACAATGAGGTATCCATACCTCTTGGGGACCTCAAATCTCCCAATAGACTTCACAAATCAACTTTTTGCAAGGGTTTCTCTCCACCTTTTTGCTCCAACTCGAAAATAAGGGGAAAAGGGTTTGTGGGAAGTGATTTGGGGAAAGTGAGGTAAAAGTAGGGTGGGGTTGGGGTATAAAGGGGTTGGGTTAATTAATTAAATGCATTCCACAATCCCATGGTGTATAAAACACCCCAACATGATATTTTTAAAAGCATTAATCCAAAATGCACCAAAATATCAATTAAACTCATGATTTCCAAATAATTGCTAACCATGGCAATTAAATCATGCTAATAGAAATTTTCCCCAACACGCACAACATGCACCCTGAAATGCTCTACCAGCCCACATGACCAAGCATTTCCACATGGCAATTAATTCTAACATATAAGGCAATTACCACCATAAATAAATCATATTTAAACATATGAACACAATTAATGCCTTAAACACGATTAATTATTTCGGGGACATCACATTACATTCCGTTATTCTATTGGCGATGGTTTATGCCGCCAGGTATTCATAGCGATGGTACATTCCGTTACATCTATTGGCGATGGTTCATGCCGCCGGGTATTATATAGCGATGGTATACTCGTTGGAATGGCTTTGGCCAAGTGACTGGTAACAGGAGTAGTTGTTGAGGAAACTACTTGCTTATGCCAATGTGACATGTGGTATTCATGATCACACCCACCCCTGAGGGTGTGGAATAAATCCTACGGAATTAGGATTGCTTCGTGGTTGAGCAAGGACACCGGGATGTCCTTTGTGCATTGGTATTAGAGAAATGTTGGGTGATGACCCACTACTCTAATGGATGTTACGGTATGGTGCACCGAGTGGAACGTATGAAATGTTGGTAGGCTTGATATAAGCCTATGGAGGCGAGCGATTTTGCTAGCCAGATATCGTGGCAGTGATACATTGTGCTTGTTGGAGCCATTATACTGCTCGCTGGAACCGAGCTTGGTGAATCGTATGATGATACGATGAGGGTTTAGTGGACTCTTGTAGTCATTTTGAGGCTTGAGGAAGGAAATACCTCACGGGACGTTTATGCATCAAATGTTAAGGGACTTATACTAGGACAGCTCATTCTGTTGGGAGTACCAACGTGAGTGTCGACAAGTCATTTTTGGCTCGGATTGAGCATCTTGCATATGGCATGCAGTGGGGAAACAAAATTGGAAATGTGGGATATAGTTAGTGGGGTAGCACTACTATATTGATTTTATCTCTCGGGGAGATTTGGATTGTACTGTCATGGAGACAGCAAGTATTGGTTGAGGGTTAATTGTGAATCAACCGGGGTAAGCCCTAGTAGTGTTGGACTAGGTGATGACTTCGTACTTCCAGTGAGACGTTCGAGGAGACGTCTCCGGGGTAATGCTCAAAATTGTGGAGTACTATGGCATTAGTACAGAGCATCGTTAGTTTGAGTAACATGGCGTATACGGGTTTCGATTTGGTAATAGTGGTTTGATGCACTATTCTGAACCAGTGCGTATTTTTGGTTCCGTGATATGTTTTGGTAAATATATCCAGGCTTTTCCGAACGACGGTTCGAGGTTGGAGGGTCATGAGTCCATGACGCTTTTCCTTGTGAGGAAGGTAATATTGATATACCTACCGATTGGGAATCTTTGGGAGATTCATTGAGTCGGTTTGTGAGGTGTTGATGTTGAAATCACACCCTTTGGTTTTAATTTGTCAACCGTCATTCTCCGTGGAGTGAGAATAATCGGGTTTAGACAGTTTGTTTTTGGGACTTTGGGTATGATTAGAGATACCCGAGTCTATTGTATTGAGTATGCTTGGGTTGGTGAATCTCTGATGAGAGATTGTATCACCTTGAGATTGGTAATCTCGATGGCACGATTTATTCTGAAGAGTGATCGTGAGGTCCGGTTGACTTCCCCGATGAGGGATTGTCGTGTCTTGGAACCATGGTAATTCTTGCTGGTTAATTCGATAGCCTCCCTGTTTTAGGATTGTTGAATCCCAGGATAAACGAGGGATGGCCAAGATTCGGATTTGTTTAGTGTTGTGGTTGACACGTATGGTGGGAATGCAATTGATTGTTCTTGCATGTCCTTTCGAGAACTTGAGACCTTGTGGAGTCTCGATAGTGTGTTTGGACAAAGATGTGATTTCTTGGAACACACAGTTGTAGACATCTTGGGAGAGGTGTTTCGTGTTAATTGGGGTCGTGTTGTTGCCAAATCCGTGTTGTAATGTGGGGCGACTACTCCTTTGATGGAGATGGATTTGGAAAGCGGAAGCCGGATGTGGTATAAGTACATTGTAGTGTACTGGTGGTTTCCTTAGTAACGGTGTATGATTAACATCGTAGGCTAAATCGTAGAGATATCGTCGAGGCGATATCTATTTTGGAATTATGAATGATTCGTTCGATTTGCAGTTATGGTTGGCTGACTGTTTTGAGATGGTTAGCATTGAGATATGCTGACGTACTGTTGCGGTTGTAATGGTTTGGGAGGTTTATCCCATTCCAGGTTTTGGTGCGAGGTCGGTATCCTCGCGGTTATTGTGTCGTTCATGACATGTTCATGATTCGACGTTGTAAATCCGTTCGGATTAAGTAGTTCCGGCAATACGTGGAGTACGCCGTGCAAATTTCGAGGACGAAATTTTATTAGTGGGGGATAATTGTGATGCCCAGGAATTATTGGTGCTAATCCCGGTGTGGTAATAATCCTTAATGGATTTTAATTGTGGCAATTGTGTATTAATTGCGGTTTTGGGACTCTTGGGGATTTTAAATCCTATTTTTGGAGTCGTTGGATCCAAGGGATGAGATTCTATTCTCATCGTGGTGATAACCTTGAGATTTGGTTCTTGGTGGAACCCGAAAAGTCCGGAGTACTTTGTACTGGGGCTGGTAATGGGAATTGGGGTTAGAGAGATGATTTTTGAAAGCAGATGATATTTAATGAATCATGATGTATTTGTGGAGGAGTCGGTATTTTGGAGCTTTGGAGCAATATATACCAAGTGGACTCGGTATTCCATCATTTTTGGTACGGAACCCTGTTAGGATCGGTCCGGAGTGTTTAGAGGGGGGGGAGTGAATGAACACTCCTATTACAAATAATCCTTTGTGATTTCTCTAGGGTTAGTGAAAGAAATCTTTTCTTAATCAACTTTTCTACAGAACAGACCACTGAATATTTTAGTGCGGAACGGTCTGTTCTTAGACTAGTAAGAACGGCTCGATGGCTTGAAGAGTATAACGAGTGCAGAATGATAAAAGACAGAATATGTTTCTGGAAGTTCGAAGGTGGTGTAATCCTTCTACGTCTCCCCTTCTTCCAATTAAGGAAGGATTTCACTAGAAGACTTTGATTTATACAATCCTGTTGTACAAACCCGATTCAGCTGGATTTACCTCACTACCAGACTGAAACTCCTAGTCTCTCGATCTGTTCAGACACACACTGTCTGACAGTTACAATTGATTCTCACTTCTCTATCTTAGTAAAGAATACAAAAGATAAACTAATTTTTTCTATACACACAGTGATCCTGAGATGATCAAATATTATAATATGCTTGTGCTTATGAAAACTTTCGGCTCGAGAATGTCTGAGCTTGTAAGCTTGTGCTGTTTAGTTTTCTTTTGCGTTTCTCGCTCTCTTCTTGAGCTCTTTAGTTGCCTCCTTATATAGTTGCATGTACCAACGACATTATTTCCCTTTCTGTGCAACTCTTGACTCTGCTCAAACTCTGAGTAAGCTACAGTCTTATTCTTTTGGGCACTTGCCATTCTCGTTCATGCTTTCGGCGACTGTCGGGTAAGCTCTTCTTTGTCTTCTTACCTTTTATGGTAATCTTCAGTCCTTGGTCTTTTTAAGCATTAATTGCAACATTAAATGCTTCAATAAATAGCCGTTAATGATTCGGACTGAAGAGCAAAGTTTATTCAACCTTGTCTGCTCTGTTCTGATAAAGTTGAGCTGTTCTGAAGCTTCGATCTGGTCAGGCTGATGTTCATCGATCCGTTCTGATTTGCGATAAACCATATCAGCTTGATCTGCTTTGAGCAATCGATCTGGTCAGACTGATTTCCATCGATCCGTTCTCATTTGTTTTGTCATCTTTAAAATCCGGAACTAACAAATTCCCCCTTTTTGATGATGACAAAACCTAGCTTCTATGTCTTCTTATACAGTTTTTTAAGAAATTTGAAGCTTATACTTGCGGATCAATTACTTCTTCTTGTTCAAAATAAATGAACACAGTTAAGTTGTAGTTCGGATTGATTAAGCCATTTTGTTCCAAATAAATGAACGAAGACTTAAAAAAGAACTCTGATTTTTATTGAATAAAATCTGATATACATTTACAGACATGTCTGACTTATATAGACCGCTACTTCCTTGATGAAGACTGAGCTGGCTTGAAATCCTTTCTCTTTTCCCCCTTTTTGTCAGCAGCAATCTCCTGAAGAAAGTCTACAATCTGGGCGAGCTGAGCAATAAGGGACTTTGCAACGGAAGCTCGAACTTCAGTGGCCAGCTCGATCTGTTCTTTTCTCATGCTGTTTTTATAGGAAGCTTGCTGAGAGAACAGATCATTCAGTCGGCGCTGAATACTGCTAATGTTAGCCGTCATCTTCTCTTTGAAAGATTCAAAATCCAAGAATGTAGCCCTCTGACTTTGATGAACTTCTATAACTTGTTGAGAGAGAGATAGACAGTTATCAGAAATGTAAGGACCCCCGTGCCTTTAACCCGTTATTAGTGTATTAAGCCATACTATTAGTGCATATAATCATACTATCAAGGGGAAACCATATGCAAGTGCAACACCATATGATATCCAGAAAATTTCTTGCATTTAATCCACATAATATTCAAATTCCCCGAGCAAGATTATTCATATTACATGCACCATCATAATACACTAACATGCTCTTAGTTCATTTAGCAATTCCATATTTAATTGCATGCAAATCATGAATGACCGGAGAAAAGCCGTAGCTCATTTATACATCCCATATACACGTAAAATGTACTCGCATTAGAGTACCACAATGAATAAGCGTGTATCCAATGTATAAAAGCACTCTACCGAATACCGTTACTGGAACTTCAATCCTGGAAGCACCTCCCAAGCACAACTCGATCTCAACTCTGGATCTATGCACTTATTCGATCAGCTCCGGTACCTCGATCCGGAAAGTACCTCCAATCGACAGTCCGAGCTCAACTCCAAGCTGCTGCTACACCTGTACCACCTGTCCCAACAGAGACAGCCCCCACACGGGGTGAGCATACCAATACCACCAATCCAATAATTATAACATTGCAATTCATAATTTACAGAATGTAATTGCCATAATTTAAATGATACTCCCTGGATGGTAATACCCTCATCCGGGATCCCCTGCATTGTCCCTGTTCTCAAAATAACCAAACTCATCAAATTCCCAAAGCCAGTTAATCGTCACATAGATTAATTAATACCGTTCTGTTACATGCCAGTTCCATAATCAATATAATAGAATCATTATATAAAAGACCGTAGTTATCACATAAATCAATTCAATGATTCCATGTTCCTATTTCATTGCTCGCTCCACAATAGCGGCATTCTAAACCTCGTGCACGCTCAACACTAGCGGCGTCATAACCGATGGTCGCTCAACGGCGACGGCATCCCAAATCATTGCTCGCTCAATAGCGGCACCGTATGGTTCTCAATGTATAACCGTTTGACGCAAATACCATTTACCATGCATATCGTTATCCATTTATAGCAAATATCATACACCATGCATTTCCATACCTATCCGATGCAATTACCACATACCACATATTCAATGTCCATATAATGCAATTACCACACACCATGTGTTCCAATACCCGTTTAATACAATTATCACACACCATGCATTTTACAGTTGCAACACTATAATAGGCTATGCTCGTACGTCAATACGTACCTTAAGTCTCCGCAGTCCAAGCCAAACCTTGCTTGAGTCCCATTCCTCAAGAAGTATGTGCTAAAACATAAATAATTCACAATCAAGAATAAGCATGCGATCACGTGCCCACGCACGTTTGAACCTCGAAACCCATCGTCAATCCATGACGATTACCAAAATAGAAGCCCCCCGGCTAAGCATGCATAATACCCAAAATAAACCATTTTATATGTTTAATAGATAGCCAAAGACTCAACCGGAAACCCCATTTTATTAAACTTTGGCCTCACCCAATCCATTTTAAAAGTAGAACATTCTCATTGGAATGTAGACATTGCCCCGGAAACGGCCACTTTAAACCTCGGTTCCAAAATCCCGATATTTTCCAAAAAAATCCAAATAACACCTTCCTTCGGGTGGCGATCGATCGCCACATTTACCGTGATCGATCGCCACACTCCAGTGGCCAACCAGTGCCCTCTCGCGATCGATCGCCAACTCGCTCGCGATCGATCGCCGAGACCTCGCGATCGATCGCCAGCACTGTTCATCTTCTTCGAAAATTGCACTGCTCGTCGCGATCGATCGCCCCACCTCGGCGATCGATCGCCACCTGCGATTTTCCAAAAATTTCGAGCTTCCATGGTGTTTTTCACACCCAAACTCAAATCCAACACCCCATACACCACCAACACCTCAAATACAACATTTAAAGCCAATAAAAACTTTAAAAACTCAACATAGGATTTTAACCAAAAATTCTCAAAACCCATAGCCAACCAAAACCTCAACCAAAGGTTACCATACTACTATCAAATCGAAGCCAATGACGAGGGGAAGATCAATACCTGATTATCTTCGAGAAAACCGGCCTCCGAGCCAAGCTACCCGCGATTTCTCCTCCAAGGGAGAAAAGGGAAATGGGGGAGAAGGGTTTGGATCGATAGAGAGAGAGAGGGAGAGAAATGGATTCCGAATGACGGAATCCCAAGTCCAACGGGTATATATAGCAAAAATACCCCAACACACCAATACCTCCACAATTACATCATGATTCATTAAAAATCATCTGTTTTCAAAAACTCTCTCTCCAACACCAAATCCCTATAGCAGCCCCAACATAAAGCACCCCGGACTCCAGGTCCCACCGAAAACCCAACTCATAGGTTTACCACCGAAATGAGAATACAATCTCAACCTTTGGATCCAGCGATCCCAAATGCCCGATTATACAACCTCGGGAGACCCAAAACCGTAATTAATTCATAATTGCCACAATTAAAAATCCATCAAGGATTAATACCACACCGGGATTAACGTCATTAATCCCCGGACATCACAATTATCCCCCACTAATAAAATTTCGTCCTCGAAATTGCACCGGTGTACTCCACGTAACACCAGGACTACACAAACAAAACAAAGCCAAGACCCCGATTCTGAACCACCTTAGAATCGAATTAACAACTGCAAGAATACCAGTATCGCACCAAGCCCTAAAATAGGGTAAACGCCAAAACCAATACAAACCCGAACTATAATAACATACCTCGACGTGAATCGTCCCAGAAGTCAGTCCACCATGACTGGAAATCAACCAAACCTTCCTTGGTGTCGACATAGATATCTCCCCATGATATCTCCATTACTTGCCCATGATGCCTAACACGCATCGTTATGATGAGGACTACTAGCATACGACAGTATACTCACAGAAAACCCGGTTCTTGTTTCCCAATCCATCTCCTCCAAAGGAGTAGTTGCACCACTTGCAACCCGGACCGGGTTACCCACGGTCACTGATCCATATAAAACACATCACCGAGGATGCTTAAAACAAGGTGTTCCAAGAAATCCCATCTTGGTCGAAAACACGCTATCGAGACTCCACAAGGTCTCAAGTTTCACAGGGGACATGCAATACAATCAATTGCATTCCTACACACGCGTCAACCATGACGCTAAACAAACCCGAACCCCTGCCATCCCTCATTTATCCTTGGATCAACAATCCTAAAACAGGGAGGCTATCGAATTATCCACAAGAACTACCATGGTTCCAAGACACGTCGATCCCCCCCCCTCAGGGGAAGTCAAGCAACTCTCACGGTCATTCATCAGAATGCATCGTGCCATCGAGATCACCGATCTCGAGGTTCCACAATCTCACACCGGAGATCCACCAAACCAAGCATACAAACTCGACGTTCAACAATGAACAAAATAAAGTTGGCATTCGTATACACACACGGCATACACGCCCATACACCACTCACAACATGCATACACAATGCAATAGACTCGGGTATCTCCAATCATACCCAAATCCCAAAACCAACTGTCAAACCTCGATTATTCTCACCCCACGGAGAATGATGGTTGACAAACCAAAACCAAAGGGTGCGATTCAACATCACCACCACACGAACCAAAATAACGAATCTCCCCAAAAGATTCAACCGGTAGGTATCATAATACCGCCTTCCTCCCAAGGAAAAGTCATGAATCCATGATCCTCCAATCCTCGAACCACCGTTCGGAAGACCTGGATATATTTATACCAAAACATATCCCGGAACCCAGAATACACAACTGGTTAGAGTAGTGCATCAATACCACCATTACCCGATCCAAAATCCGTATACGCCATGTATACACATCCCAACGATGCTCTGTACTAATGCCATAGTACTCCACAATCGAGCATCTCCTCGGAGACGTCTCCTCAAACGTCTCACCGAGGTAAGAAATCCATTACCCGGTCCAACACCAGTAATGCTTACTATGGCTGATTTACAATCAATCCACGACCGATGTAAGCTGTCTCCAAGACAGTACAATCCAAAACTCTCCAAGAGACAAAATCAATATAGTAATGTCACCCCACTAACTATATCTCACAAACCATTGAGACTCCCATTGCATGCCATATGCAAGGATGCTCAACTAGAGCTAACAAAAACTTGTTGACACTCACGTTGGTAATATCAACAAACTTGAGCTGTCCCAGTACAAGTCCCTCAAAACAATGGCGTATAAACGTCCCCGTGAGGTATTCCCTACCTCAAACACCATGCCACATAGAGACTACAAGAGTCTACCATAACCCTCTTCGTATCACCATACGATTTACCAAACTGGAATCCAACGAGCAGCATAAAGGCTAACACAAGCCCACCAAAGTACTGCAACCATACCTGGCTAGCGATTCGCTGGCCCCATAGGCTCATACCAACCTATCAACGTGACACACGTTCCATCACGGTATACCATACCGTACAAACCATTAGAGTTGTGGGTCATCGCCCAACATATCTCCATAACACCAAAGCACAATGGACAACCCGACGTCCATGCTTAAGTACCATGCAATCTGTAATACCCCCGAAATATTATATGATTATGTGCTATGGTGATGATTTATGTTATGTTTAAGGGTTGTGGTGTAATTAATTTGGGGGAATATAATTACGATATGATGATATGAATTAGGGGGCATGTTGGGTGTTTTAAAGGATGTATTAATTTAAATGAAGTTATAAAATATCGAGTGAGGATATTTTAATACATCGTACTATATACCGGGACACAATTAAACACCACATGACCACCCAACCCACACCACCCACCCCTGCCACTCGGCCACCCCCCCCCCCCCCCCCCCACTTGGCAGCCCATACCCCATCACATCCCTCACCCATGCTTCATTCATTGCTTCCAAAACACTTCTTCCTCTCCCCTTCCTCTCCCCAAAATCGTCCAGGAAGAGCTGCAGAAAGGTGGAGATTTGGCTTGTGGATTGCGTTGAGAAATCCTTGCCAAAAAGGGAGCAAAAATGGTGAGGTAATCCATGACCCTGTTTTCTGGGAGCTTGGTTAAGATAGGGTTTGGTTGTGTGGTTTTCAGCATGTTAGTGTAAGGGTTGGTCAAAACCTTGGTTTGGATGCTTACATGTTAGTGTTATGTAACTACTAGCATGTTAGATCGAACACTTTATATGTTTTTTGTGATAGATTGCTGGCCTTGAAACTAGGTGTTCGAAAATCTGGGTAATGTCATGATGCCCTGTCTTCTGTAAGTTTGGTTGAGCTCTAAGTTTATGAGGATGTTATGATGCATGCTAGCTTAGGTTTTATGAAACCTTGAATTTACGTGCTTACATAGAAGTTTTATGAAGCCCCTAGCATATATGTTGGAACATGTTGCATGGTTTATAAGTGAGAATCATTGCTATGAAAAGTAGTGCTCGAAAATCTGGGTAGAAGTTATGATGCCCTGTTTTTCCGAAAATGTGGATGAGCACTGATAAAGATGAGTTATTTTAATGCATGTCGGTTTAGGTTATGAGTGAACCTTTAATTTTAATACATGCATGGAAGTATGATGAAGCTATTGATATGCTTGTTTAGACATTATATGTATGCTATGAAGTAGTTTAAAGGGTGTGATTTGAGGTGTTCGAGATTTCTGGAAAATCTCGCACGAATGGGAACGACCGATCGATTGGTGATGAACACCGATCGATCGGCAAATGCCGTAGCTAAAAAGAGAAAATGATGAATATTTAGCGATCGATCGGTAAGAGAGACCGATCGATCGGTAGTTACTGTTCATATGTTATAAAAAATTTTATGATCTTTTTCTTTGAAATTTGATTTCGATTCTCGTATCGGTGCCTAATATTATATTATGTGGTTGTGTAGAGCCATCCCAGGTACCAGCACAATCAAGGAGATAAGTCTGTTGACTCCTCCTCCTTTTGAAAAGGTACGTAAGAGACGTACGGGCATCGGACGGTAAAACACATCTTTACACTATGACTATGCTTTTATTGCATGAGTATACATGATGAGTTGATGATGTTTATAAGATGTTTATAAGATGTTTACGGAGTTTATAAGATGTCTATGATGTTATATGTGGTAAGATGCCACGGGGTAAGATGCCCCACATGGTAAGAGGCCATGCGATGTTATTTGTGGTAAGATGCCACGGGGTAAGATGCCCCACATGGTAAGAGGCCATGCGATGTTATTTGTGGTAAGATGCCACGGGGTAAGATGCCCCAGATGGTAAGAGGCCATGCGATGTTTATAATGTGGTAAGATGCCACAGGGTAAGATGCCCATATGCATGATTATGAATCAGGGACAACAATAAGAAGTTAATGAATAACCAGCATATTTACTTAACCAATGTTTCATGCATTTACTATGATGTTTTATGATGTTAAATGAGATTGTATATGCTTATGATGTGTTGTCCCTGTAGGTACGCTTTTGGACTAAAGGACTAAGGGGTCGGGTTGAGCAGTGAGCTACGAGGAACACAGGAATGTATAGGAATCAAGTCTCGAATTAGTATCTACTCTAGGAGTAGTATAAATCTAAACATGAACATTCTTTTGGAAGTGTAATGAATTTCTTTTTGAAGTCCTTTATTTTGGCCTGTAATTCTGATAGCTCATGTAACAACCAGAACCTTAGAATGTTATTAATGCATGATTAGTCCTTCTTATATCTATTGATCACTGTTAAGGTGGGAAGACCCCACATTAGTGGTATCAGAGCCAGGTTAGATAACTCGGGAATGAGTGAAGGGTAGCCTTAGCAATAAGTTGGCTAGGTGCTTACTTTTGAACATGTTTTATAGGTATGTTGCATATGAAGTTCCTATGTTATGCTAACATGTTTAATTATCTAATGATGTGCTTTATGAACTGCTTTTGGTGTTGTTATTAACCCTTGTGTTGCAGCATGGCAGCAAATATAGAAGTGGGTGACGCCGTTAGTGTAAATGCAAGTGCTGGACGTACGAATCCACTGCCACCACCAGCCTTGGGCGAAGAACCTTCTGAACAACAGTTGCTTCCTGGGGAGTTGAGCTTGGCTCAATTTATGATGTACCGACCCCCGATGTTCGAAGGAACTGAATCAGGGGAAAAAGCTGAGGAATGGTTGGAGAGGATTGAACAGTTATTTGTGGCAGCGCCTTGTGCAAAGACAGCCTAGATCAGATTGGCAGAATTTCAGCTGGCCAAGAAGGCACTGATGTGGTGGAAGACCACCGTGATTGAGCAAGAGGCTCTGGGGCAGGAAATAAATTGGAAGATGTTCCGAACACGGTTTCTGACCCGCTACTTCTCAGCCGCTGCAAGACAAGCCAAGGAGGATGAGTTCAACAGTTTAAGACAAGGTACCATGCCTGTGTCTGATTATGCTCTACATTACTGTTCCTTATTGCGATATGTGCCCCATATTGCTGCAAACCCTCAAGCGAATATGAGGAATTTCATGAAGGGCTTGAGGCCGGAACTATATGACAGGGTAATCACCTATGGCCCTGCCTGTTTTGACGATGCGCTTTCACGAGCTGAACTAGCCGAACTGGGAGTTGGCGCATATCCTGATGCAGTGCCACCTCCAGCACCCCCTCAGAAATCCACTTCTGACAATTTGAAGCCCAAGGGTGATCAGTTTAAGCCTAGGGGAAACACTTCAGCGTCGAGATTCAGTGGCAAGAGGCCCGAGAATCGATGGAAAGGGAACCGTAGGAATGATGCTCCATCAGGGAGAGGACAGCCTCAGGGAGACAGATCTGGAAGAGTTCAGTGCACTCTTTGTGGACAACCACATTTGGCAAAGGATTGCGTAGGATGCTATGTCTGTGGCGACAGAGGCCACTTTGCTCGACAGTGTCCCAACAGGGGAAGACAGCAGAACTCTACGGGGAGGCCTGCGGACAGAGCGGCACAGCACCGACAACCTTTCGCACCGAGGCAGTATGGAGGTCAGCCCACGGGGCCACCTCAGGGACAGGTATATGCTTTGACGAGGGAACAGGCTACAGCGGCTCCGGAGGAGGTTATAGCGGGTACGTGTCTTTTATTTACGCACCCTGCTCTTATATTGATAGACACAGGTGCGTCACACTCTTTTGTGTCGACGAATTTTGTTGAAAGACACCACATATGCACTTCTCCGTCGCCCATGCCTCTTATGGTCTCGACCCCCGCTGGAAGAAGTTTGACTACGGATCAGATTGTCTATGATGGCCTCATTTATTTTGAGGATAATGAGTTAAGATCAGATTTGATTGTGCTGGGAATGACAGACTTCGATTGCATTGTGGGCATCGATGTTCTGAACAAGTATCAGGCGGTGGTAGACTGCAGGCAGAGGACTGTCCGTTTCAGGTCTGACATGGGAGTCCAGTGGACATTCTTTGGGGATGGTTCTCGCCCAAAGATTCCGTTGATATCTGCTGTCAAGATGGCACAGTTATTGGAGCGAGGTCATACAAGATATCTTATCTATGCTGTTGATATGACGGAAAAGAGGAAAGAGCTAAAGGTTGAGGATGTGCCCGTAGTGGCGGAGTTTGCTGATGTCTTTCCGGAGGAAATTCCCGGATTCCCACCGACGAGAGAAGTCGAGTTTGGGATTGAGCTGCTACCAGGGACGTCTGCAATTTCTCGTGCCCCTTATAGGATGGCACCAACAGAGTTAAGGGAGTTAAAGATTCAGTTGCAAGAACTCCTTGACAAGGGCTACATACGCCCTAGCGTATCGCCGTGGGGTGCGCCTGTCTTATTTGTTAAGAAGAAAGATGGATCGATGCGTCTATGCATTGACTATAGACAACTGAACAAAGCTACAGTAAAGAACAAGTATCTACTTCCGAGGATCGATGACTTGTTCGATCAGTTGCAGGGTACGAGGCTCTACAGTAAGATCGATCTGAGGTCGGGGTACCATCAGATTCGAGTAAGAGAAGATGATGTTCAGAAGACGGTGTTCAGGACTAGATATGGGCACTATGAATTCCTGGTCATGCCTTTTGGGGTGACGAATCCAGCTGTCTTCATGAGTTTGATGAACAGAGTGTTCCAGCCATATTTGGATCAGTTCGTCATAGTCTTCATTGACGACATACTTATTTACTCTCGGACTGAAGAAGAGCATGTAAGGCACTTGAGGATAGTACTTCAGATCCTTAGGGATCATCAGCTATATGCAAAGCTTAGTAAGTGCGAGTTCTGGTTGGACAGCGTGGTATTCTTGGGCCATGTCATATCTAGCCATGGGATATCTGTGGATCCCAGGAAGATTGAAGCTGTGTTAGAATGGGCTGCACCCACTTCTGTACCGGAGATACGGAGTTTCCTCGGTTTGGCAGGTTATTACCGACGTTTCGTCGAAGGTTTCTCGAAGATTGCCAAACCCCTGACACAGCTGACTCAGAAAGGAGTCCCCTTATTTTGGTCTGAGGCTTGTGAGGAAAGCTTTCAAGAACTGAAGCGTCGCTTGACTACAGCGCCTGTACTGGTGATTCCGTCTGAGAATAAGAAATTTGCCTTGTATACGGATGCGTCACTGCAGGGTTTGGGCTGTGTGTTGATGCAAGATAAGCACGTGGTGGCTTATGCATCGAGGCAGCTGAAGCCACACGAGGCTAGGTATCCAGTGCATGATTTGGAATTGGCAGCCATCATATTTGCCTTGAAGATCTGGAGGCATTACTTGTATGGCACGTCTTTCACTATATATACGGACCATAAGAGCCTGAAGTTCTTATTCACTCAGGCAGAGTTGAATATGAGGCAAAGAAGGTGGATGGATTTGCTCAAAGACTATGATTGTGAAATTGAGTACCATCCAGGTAAAGCAAACTTAATAGCAGACGCCTTAAGTCGGAAGGTGAAGAGTACTGCAGAGGATGTTATGTGTTTGTCGGCCTTAATGACTTCTTATTGCCATCTGGGATATGATTTCGATGTAGACACGTCGCCTGTGCGAGTGTCGACCTTATTGGCGGAGCCAGATATATTTGAGGCGATCAGGAAGGCCCAGAAGTCGGATAGTGAGGTTCAGAGATGGACATCATTGGTACTTCAGGGTCAGCCATCCAAGTTCAGAGTGGCTGAGGATGATTCTTTGTGACTGGGCAACCGATGGGTAGTCCCAGATACTCCAGAACTGCGTAGAGGAATATTGGAACGAGCTCACAGTAGTCGGTTCAGTATCCACCCAGGGGGAAAGAAGATGTACAAAGATCTATGCGATCAATTCTGGTGGAGACGCATGAAGCGTGAGGTGATCAATTTCGTTAAAAGATGTTTGATCTGCCAGCAGGTAAAGGCAGAGAGGCAGAGGCCTGGTGGTGAGCTGAAGAGCTTAGAGGTGCCTGAATGGAAGTGGGAGCATATATCTATGGACTTCGTGACCCACTTGCCGAGGACGGCCTCAGGATTTGACACGATCTGGGTGATCGTAGATAGGCTGACGAAGACGGCTCATTTCATCCCTTACAGTATGTCTTATACATACTTGAAGATGGCCCAGATGCATATACGGGATGTGGTGAGATTGCATGGTATTCCAGTCTCGATAGTGTCTGACAGAGATCCGAGGTTCACTTCACATTTCTGGGAGGGTCTCCAGACAGCTTTGGGCACAGAGGTGAGAATGAGTACGGCCTATCACCCTCAGACAGATGGCCAAACAGAGCGTACCATTCAGACGCTCGAGGACATGTTGAGGGCATGTATTTTGGAATTTGATACTCCGTGGCAGGATTCAGTGCCGCTGGTGGAGTTCTCCTATAATAACAGTTATCAGGCGAGCATTCAAATGGCTCCTTTTGAAGCTCTGTATGGACGACGATGTAGATCACCACTGTATTGGGAGGATTTGACTAGCAAAGCGGTCGGAGGACCGGATCTGATCAGAGATATGGAAGGTAGATAAAATTGACACGCCAAAAGATGAAAGCGGCCCAGGATAGGCAGGCAGCCTATGCAAATAAGCGGCGACGACCGCTGGAATTCCAGTTAGGAGACAGGGTCTTCTTAAAGATCTCGCCCTTCAGGGGTGTGGTTCGTTTTGGGATGCGGGGAAAGTTATCTCCGAGGTATGTTGGGCCATATGAAGTTTTACAGCATATCGGTACTTTGGCATATCGTTTGGCTCTACCGCCATCCTTGTCTGGCATACACGATGTTTTCCATGTCTCCATGTTGCAGAAGTATGAGCCAGACCCGTCTCATGTCTTACAGCCTACAGAAGTTCAGTTAGACTCAGATGTGTCCTACGTAGAATGACCAATCAGAATTCTGGATCGAGAGGATCGCAGACTACGAAGCAAAGTTATACCGATGGTCAAAGTTCAGTGGGATTGTCGGGGTGTCGAGGAGGCTACATGGGAGACGGAACGGCATATGGTGCAGCACTATCCGGAACTATTCTCTGGTATGTTCTTAATGTTTAGTTCCATTATGATGATGCATGTGGATTTCGAGGACGAAATCTTATAAGTAGGGGAGTAATGTAATACCCCCGAAATGTTATATGATTATGTGCTATGGTGATGATTTATGTTATGTTTAAGGGTTGTGGTGTAATTAATTTGGGGGAATATAATTACGATATGATGATATGAATTAGGGGGCATGTTGGGTGTTTTAAAGGATGTATTAATTTAAATGAAGTTATAAAATATCGAGTGAGGATATTTTACTACATCGTACTATATACCGGGACACAATTAAACACCACATGACCACCCAACCCACACCACCCACCCCTGCCACTCGGCCACCCCCCCCCCCCCCCCACACTTGGCAGCCCATACCCCATCACATCCCTCACCCATGCTTCATTCATTGCTTCCAAAACACTTCTTCCTCTCCCCTTCCTCTCCCCAAAATCGTCCAGGAAGAGCTGCAGAAAGGTGGAGATTTGGCTTGTGGATTGTGTTGAGAAATCCTTGCCAAAAAGGGAGCAAAAAGGGTGAGGTAATCCATGACCCTGTTTTCTGGGAGCTTGGTTAAGATAGGGTTTGGTTGTGTGGTTTTCAGCATGCTAGTGTAAGGGTTGGTCAAAACCTTGGTTTGGATGCTTACATGTTAGTGTTATGTAACTACTAGCATGTTAGATCGAACACTTTATATGTTTTTTGTGATAGATTGCTGGCCTTGAAACTAGGTGTTCGAAAATCTGGGTAATGTCATGATGCCCTGTCTTCTGTAAGTTTGGTTGAGCTCTAAGTTTATGAGGATGTTATGATGCATGTTAGCTTAGGTTTTATGAAACCTTGAATTTACGTGCTTACATAGAAGTTTTATGAAGCCCCTAGCATATATGTTGGAACATGTTGCATGGTTTATATGTGAGAATCATTGCTATGAAAAGTAGTGCTCGAAAATCTGGGTAGAAGTTATGATGCCCTGTTTTTCCGAAAATGTGGATGAGCACTGATAAAGATGAGTTATTTTAATGCATGTCGGTTTAGGTTATGAGTGAACCTTTAATTTTAATACATGCATGGAAGTATGATGAAGCTATTGATATGCTTGTTTAGACATTATATGTATGCTATGAAGTAGTTTAAAGGGTGTGATTTGAGGTGTTCGAGATTTCTGGAAAATCTCGCATGAATGGGAACGACCGATCGATCGGTGATGAACACCGATCGATCGGCAAATGCCGTAGCTAAAAAGAGAAAATGATGAACAGTTAGCGATCGATCGGTAAGAGAGACCGATCGATCGTTAGTTACAGTTCATATGTTATAAAAAAATTTATGATCTTTTTCTTTGAAATTTGATTTCGATTCTCGTATCGGTGCCTAATATTATATTATGTGGTTGTGTAGAGCCATCCCAGGTACCAGCACAATCAAGGAGATAAGTCTGTTGACTCCTCCTCCTTTTGAAAAGGTACGTAAGAGACGTACGGGCATCGGACGGTAAAACACATCTTTACACTATGACTATGCTTTTATTGCATGAGTATACATGATGAGTTGATGATGTTTATAAGATGTTTATAAGATGTTTACGGTGTTTATAAGATGTCTATGATGTTATATGTGGTAAGATGCCACGGGGTAAGATGCCCCACATGGTAAGAGGCCATGCGATGTTATTTGTGGTAAGATGCCACGGGGTAAGATGCCCCACATGGTAAGAGGCCATGCGATGTTATTTGTGGTAAGATGCCACGGGGTAAGATGCCCCACATGGTAAGAGGCCATGATGTTTATAATGTGGTAAGATGCCACAGGGTAAGATGTCCATATGCATGATTATGAATCAGGGACAACAATAAGAAGTTAATGAATAACCAGCATATTTACTTAACCAATGTTTCATGCATTTACTATGATGTTTTATGATGTTAAATGAGATTGTATATGATTATGATGTGTTGTCCCTGTAGGTACGCTTTTGGACTAAAGGACTAAGGGGTCGGGTTGAGCAGTGAGCTACGAGGAACACAGGAATGTATAGGAATCAAGTCTCGAATTAGTATCTACTCTAGGAGTAGTATAAATCTAAACATGAACATTCTTTTGGAAGTGTAATGAATTTCTTTTTGAAGTCCTTTATTTTGGCCTGTAATTCTGATAGCTCATGTAACAACCAGAACCTTAGAATGTTATTAATGCATGATTAGTCCTTCTTATATCTATTGATCACTGTTAAGGTGGGAAGACCCCACACAATCCTAATCCATTAGGACTTATTCCACACCCTCAGGGTAGGTGTAACCATGCCTACCCTACATCACAACAACAAGCGAGTAGTTTCCTCAATGACTACTCTTATCACCAATCACTTGGCCCTAGCCAATCCAACGAGCATACCCAAGGGTATCATTGCTCGACAAATATTTACCTCCACAACATGATGCGGTATACACACCGGTACAATGCATCCAATGCTCCCTCGAGCAAACCTGCTCGGCAAAAGGTCTCGTCAACTAGTGACCCAGACTCTACCATGTGCTCACCATCGGCACTCAAACCATACAACCAAATACATAAACACGAATGTATTATTCACCAAAACGACGCCACGCGTCCACATAGACATCCCAAATAACATCGTCAAACACATGACGGTACCCGTTGATACACGACACTCATAATCTCATCGTCAAACACATGACTGTATAAAACAACACATAATATTCACAATAATGATAACAAAAGTAATATGCCATACCTCATCGCTATCAAGATAGCGGAATACCTGTATCCATCGTCCACCAGCGGTACACAAGCAGCACCCATCGCTCGTAGGCGGAATAATCCAGTGCTACGCACATAGTGGTATAACCCATCGCTATAGAATCAGCGGCATGATCCCTCACCATAGAGTCAGCGGCATAAAACATCGCTATAGATATCCGGTGGTATGAACCATCGCCATAGATGTAGCGGAATGTACCATCGTTATATGATACCTGGCGGCATGAACCATCGCCAATAGAATACCCGGCGGCATGAACCATCGCCAATAAAATATGCCAATAAAATACCCGGCGGCATGAACCATCGCCAATAAGATAGCGGAATAATCGCGGACTCAAGAGGTACTCACACTCATGTAGTACTTTGTTCCCGATCACCGCTACGTCATGACAACGGCATCATCGCTTCGACGTGACAGCGGCATGTATCATCGCTTCGACACGACAGCGGCATCATCGCTTCGACATGACGGTGGTACCATCGCTTCGACGTGACAGCGGCATTTACCATCGTTCTGGCATGACAGCGGAAATACCCCTCGCTTCGACATATTAGCGGCATAATATCCCTCGCAATAGTAATATGACAGCGGCATTATCCTTCGCTTCGACATATTGCGGCAAATATTCTTCATCGCTATAATATGACAGCGGCAAGTATTCACATCGCTACGCCATGCATGCAACCGTAATGCATATCCCGTATTCCAATAATTGTTTCGGCAGACAGCGGCATCATCGCTTCAACGTGACAGTGGCATGTACCATCGCTTCGACACGACAGCGGCATCATCACTTCGACGTGCATGCAACCGTAATGCATAACCCGTATTCCAATAATCATCGCCATGAGTGTATTTTAATTTACCTTGCTCCAATATTTAGCGGCAAAGCATTAAAATGATCACTCCGATGTATATCTATGCAACCGTAATGCATAGTCCATGTCTCATATGACCCTGCAACCACCATGGTTAGCAATAACATATTCCAATTATGAACACATATCATAAATGCACATAAGCAATATAGTTGTACCACGCAACACTAACTACCATCATGCATAAGTATGTGCTTGTCATTCCCATTATCATTTTCCTAGGCCCTCAACAGCCCCAAAGAGCTAACCACTGCTCTGATACCACTAATGTAAGGACCCCCGTGCCTTTAACCCGTTGTTAGTGTATTAAGCCATACTATTAGTGCATATAATCATACTATCAGGGGGAAACCATATGCAAGTGCAACACCATATGCTATGCAGAAAATTTCTTGCATTTAATCCACATAATATTCAAATTCCCCGAGCAAGATTATTCATATTACATGCACCATCATAATACACTAACATGCTCTTAGTTCATTTAGCAATTCCATATTTAATTGCATGCAAATCATGAATGACCGGAGAAAAGCCGTAGCTCATTTATACATCCCATATACACGTAAAATGTACTCGCATTAGAGTACCACAATGAATAAGCGTGTATCCAATGTATAAAAGCACTCTACCAAATACCGTTACTGGCACTTCAATCCTGGAAGCACCTCCCAAGCACAACACGATCTCAACTCTGGATCTATGCACTTATTCGATCAGCTCCGGTACCTCGATCCGGAAAGTACCTCCAATCTACAGTCCGAGCTCAACTCCAAGCTGCTGCTACACCTGTACCACCTGTCCCAACAGAGACAGCCCCCACACGGGGTGAGCATACCAATACCACCAATCCAATAATTATAACATTGCAATTCATAATTTACAGATGTAATTGCCATAATTTAAATGATACTCCCTGGATGGTAATACCCTCATCCGGGATCCCCTGCATTGTCCCTGTTCTCAAAATAACCAAACTCATCAAATTCCCAAAGCCAGTTAATCGTCACATAGATTAACTAATACCGTTCTGTTACATGCCAGTTCCATAATCAATATAATAGAATCATTATATAAAAGACCGTAGTTATCACATAAATCAATTCAATGATTCCATGTTCCTATTTCATTGCTCGCTCCACAATAGCGGCATTCTAAACCTCGTGCACGCTCAACACTAGCGGCGTCATAACCGATGGTCGCTCAACGGCGACGGCATCCCAAATCAGTGCTCGCTCAATAGCGGCACCGTATGGTTCTCAATGTATAACCGTTTGACGCAAATACCATTTACCATGCATATCGTTATCCATTTATAGCAAATATCATACACCATGCATTTCCATACCTATCCGATGCAATTACCACATACCACATATTCAATGTCCATATAATGCAATTACCACACACCATGTGTTCCAATACCCGTTTAATACAATTATCACACACCATGCATTTTACAGTTGCAACACTATAATAGGCTATGCTCGTACGTCAATACGTACCTTAAGTCTCCGCAGTCCAAGCCAAACCTTGCTTGAGTCCCATTCCTCAAGAAGTATGTGCTAAAACATAAATAATTCACAATCAAGAATAAGCATGCGATCACGTGCCCACGCACGTTTGAACCTCGAAACCCATCGTCAATCCATGACGATTACCAAAATAGAAGCCCCCGGCTAAGCATGCATAATACCCAAAATAAACCAATTTATATGTTTAATAGATAGCCAAAGCCTCAACCGGAAACCCCATTTTATTAAACTTTGGCCTCACCCAATCCATTTTAAAAGTATAACATTCCCATTGGAATGTAGACATTGCCCCGGAAACGGCCCTTTAAACCTCGGTTCCAAAATCCCGACATTTTCCAAAAAAATCCAAAAAACACCTTCCTTCAGGTGGCGATCGATCGCCACACTCCAGTGGCCAACCAGTGCCCTCTCGCGATCGATCGTCAATCCTCGCGATCGATCACCAACTCGCTCACGATCGATCACCAGCACTGTTCATCTTCTTCGAAAATTGGACTGCTCGTCGCGATCGATCGCCCCACCTCGGCGATCGATCGCCACCTGCGATTTTCCGAAAATTTCGAGCTTCCATGGTGTTTTTCACACCTAAACTCAAATCCAACACCCCATACACCACCAACACCTCAAATACAACATTTAAAGCCAATAAAAACTTTAAAAACTCAACATAGGATTTTAACCAAAAATTCTCAAAACCCATAGCCAACCAAAACCTCAACCAAAGGTTAGCATACTACTATCAAATCGAAGCCAATGACGAGGGGAAGATCAATACCTGATTATCTTCGAGAAAACCGGCCTCCGAGCCAAGCTACCCGCGATTTCTCCTCCAAGGGAGAAAAGGGAAATGGGGGAGAAGGGTTTGGATCGATAGAGAGAGAGAGAGGGAGAGAAATGGATTCCGAATGACGGAATCCCAAGTCCAACGGGTATATATAGCAAAAATACCCCAACACACCAATACCTCCACAATTACATCATGATTCATTAAAAATCATCTGTTTTCAAAAACTCTCTCTCCAACACCAAATCCCTACACCAGCCTCAACATAAAGCACCCCGGACTCCAGGTCCCACCGAAAACCCAACTCATAGGTTTTCCACCGAAATGAGAATACAATCTTAACCTTTGGATCTAGCGATCCCAAATGCCCGATTATACAACCTCGGGAGACCCAAAACCGTAATTAATTCCTAATTGCCACAATTAAAAATCCATCAAGGATTAATACCACACCGGGATTAACGCCATTAATCCCCGGACATCACAAGAAAGGAGTTCAAGTGACTTGGCCAGAGATGGGGCATCATCAAATAAATGGCTTGGAGAATGATCAGATGGCGACAAGGTATGATCAACTTCTGCGGCAATTGGAACAAGTGAAGACACATCAGATTGGCGTATTTCGGACCGGATCAAAGTGACCAAGTCCGAAGAGAATTCTTCCAAAAATGTCAAGTCTTCATCAGGCTGAACTGGAGGAGTTATAGGACTGGTAGTCTCCTCAACCTGTAGAGCTGCAACAACTATTGACACCACCAGATCCGGATCGACGGAGTCAGGTGAGACAGCTATCGTAGTTTCGGCGGTTGGACTGTGCTGAATTTGGGAGACTGAGGATGCAATTGGGATGGAAGTTGTTGGAGAGTCCAGCAAGACATCCATGGCTTCAGTCTCAGCTGCAGACGGAGCATTAGTCAATGGCTGCTCCGCTGTCTGCTTCGCTGTCTGCTCCGCTGTACAAGAAGGAATTGGCTCAATGAATGGTTCGGCCAAGGTCATGCTCGCAGATGGGTGATCCGGGTTGGGAACTGGAGTAGATATGTTGAGCTTCTGTCGTTGAAAACGAACAGCCAAGTGAAGAGCATGAATATCCATTTCCAGCTGAGCAATGACAACACCATCATCTTTGGCAGTCGGATTGCTCGGATCAAAATTCACCTTCTTAGCTGCAATGAGCAAATTTGCCAGTCTGAATCTTTGGTTAACCTGGAACAAATCTTTGCGATGCACAGCAATTCGGACGTCATCAGTCTCTATCCCCTTAAGGACTTCTTGTTCCATCTTTTGGAGTCTTCTCAGCTTGCCGAAGAACAGATAAAAGTGGTTGATCGTTCTGTATGCAACATATTCATCAAACAACACAGTAAGCTCCTTGACTTTTTCTTCAACATCTTCCATGGCGATGACGATTGCTATTTGAGCGGCTGACTTGGGTTTTGAAGAGAGGGGCTCAGTGAGGATTGCCTTGCCTTTGCCGGTGGGAGACGAGGTCTTGATCCCTGATTGTGTGTAGTCTCCCAATTCTGTGATAACAATGCCTTTGACCACAGGGATGGCAGAAGGGACTCGGATGGTGACTTTGGGTACAGTAACTGGAATGGATGAGGGTTGAGTTGTAGTTTGGGGTGCAGGGGTGGCTTTTGTGGAGGGCAAGATAGGTAAGGTTTTAATGGGTAAGGTTTTGATGGGCTTGGTGGTCTGGGTTCTTGGCTTCTTTGGGGGGCTTGGCTGGAGATGAAGGAGAAGACTGAGTTTCCTCAGAGTCAGTCTGGATTATCAGTTTGAGCTTGACTCGAGTTTTTCTAGCAGCAGCCTGTTCTTCTCCTCGTTCAATCTTGACAGCCACCAGATCGGAAGGAGTGGGTGGAGCACCTTTGGACTTCAGTAGTGCCAATCCCTTAGGGTTGAGAATATTGAAAGGGCTTAGAGCAGACGGCTTCCCCAGCTCGATGTCCAGAGTCTCCAATAGCTTCCTGAGAGGAACAACAAAGCACACAGCCTGTTTGGATGCAATAACCGTTTCAAGCAAAACTCCAAACAAGATCGCGGACCAATTCATCTTTTGTCCTGAGTGAATAACAGCCATGGCCCGGAATTTTTTGGCAGTGACGGCGTCATGCTTCCGGCTTTGCCCAATAGTGGCTTGCCAACAATCTCGAAGAGAACTTGGAAATGAAAGAGCATTTCCTTCTTCTTGAATGATGGATGCAGTCTGTGGCCAAAAATAGATACTTTCCCTTGAAGATTGGTGATAGTGGCCTGAAGAATGTGGTCAAAATCAGTCAGTCCGGTGTTGGTAAGACCAAAGTTCTTTGACAGCGTCGACTGAGAAATATCAAAAATTTGCCCTTGACGGAGATGGAGATGAACGTCTTTTGAGACACAGCATTGGCAAACAACTCTCGAATCTCCGACTCGTAAACCACAGTCCCGCATTCCAGAAAGTTCCTTAATCGAGAAGATTCCAAAGATTTGAACATGGAGACCATTTCTGGATCTTCAGCCCTGTAGATTTCATTGAACTCAACAGATAGAGAGTTGTGAGTGATAGTGGTCATTTGAGTATGTAAAGAAGATTGCGAAGAAATTGGAAATATTTGAAAGTTAGAAAAAGACAGTAGTAATTCGTAAAAAGAAATGAAAGTGCAATGTACAGCCCGCTAAATAGGAGAGAGAGGACACATGTCTGCATCTCGATGACTGATATTTAAATAATTCAAAATAAACGGACAGGATGGTAGAGTGATAAGGCGGTTAAAATGCAATCAGTCCGGGCTATTTTAAGCAATTACTGTATTGAAGATTGGTTGACCAAACAGATCATGTGATAATATCAGATTTGACAGAGATCGGTCTGAAAGTTTGGACCGGTCTGTGTCTTTCTGATCGTTGTATTATCGATCTATGCCAGTATATAATCTTTAAAAGCGAAAAGGAAGATACCTCTAAAATATCAATATAAGTCTATTAAACAAAGAATTTGACAAAAATAATTAAACTTAGCCTCAGGAAGTGGTTTGGTGAAGATATCTGCTGCTTGTTGGTCTGTTGAAATATGCTCGATCCGAATTTCCTTTTTGCCAACATGATCTCAAATAAAATGATGTCTGATCTCAATATGCTTTGTTCGAGCGCACATGCAAACTGAGAACATTATATCAGGCCGGCTCGCTGTAAGATACAAGAGCGATCCGATCAGTCCTCGATACATAGTTACTTCAACTGATGTTCCCCCTTCGTCTTTATCTAGCTTAATTGAAGGACTCATTGGAGTTGACGCAGTTGAACAAGTCTCCATTCCACTCTTGAGAAGCTCTTTGGTATACTTGGTTTGATTTATAAAAATACCATTGCTGAGCTGTTTGACTTGGAGACCCAGAAAGAATGATAGTTCTCCCATCATACTCACCTCAAACTGTCCCTGCATTAACTTAGAGAATTTCTCGCAGAGTTTGGGATTCGTTGACCCAAAAATGATATCGTCAACATAAATTTGAACTAATAAGGTATGTTCCCCCTTAATAAATTTAAATAAAGTTTTATCCACTGAGCCAATATGAAAATTGTGGTTCAGAAGAAATTGAGACAGAGTGTCATACCAGGCTCTTGGAGCTTGTTTCAGTCCATATACTGCTTTATTCAGTAGATATACATGATCTGGAAATGAGTGGTTCTGAAATCCAGGAGGTTGCTCAATGTAGACTTCCTCCTGAAGCTTACCATTAAGAAAAGCACTCTTAACGTCCATTTGATATACTTTGAAGTCTTTAAAAGCAGCATAAGCAAGAAAGATTCGGATTGCTTCAAGTTTGGCGACTGGTGCAAAAGATTCATCGAAGTCAATTCCTTCTTCTTGTCGGAAGCCTTGAGCCACCAGTCTGGCCTTGTTTCTAACCACCACTCCATCTGCATCTAGCTTGTTTCTGAAAACCCATCTGGTTCCAATAACAGGCAGACCACTTGGCCTGGGGGTTAGACTCCAGACTTGATTTTGTTCAAATTGATTAAGCTCTTCTTGCATGGCTTTAATCCAGTTGTAATCAGTCAAAGCTTCATCAATCTTTTTGGGTTCTAGATTAGATATAAAAGCGGCATGAGTGAATTCATCCATCATCTGTCCTCTGGTTCTTATAGGTGCAGAAGGACTTCCAATTACTAGATCAGGTGGATGCCTCTTTGTCCATCGATAGCTCGATTCTGGATTATCTGGTCCATAAGGATGAGTAGTAGCAACATTATCAGCATCTGCTTTAACATTAGAGTTTAGAACCTCCGGATCGGCTCGATCTGGAGGAGCTCGATCTGGAAGAACTTCAGTGCCTTGATCCGGTCTATCTGGTACTTCAGGTTCCGGTGGATTGTCTCTTGACCTATTAGCTACAATCTCATCATCACTGTTAGCTTCGAGATGGATATTTTCCATCTGATTTTGAATTAATTCCTTGTTACCCTCAATACATAAAGATTCATCAAACACTACATGAACTGATTCTTCTACAGTTAAAGTGCGATTATTGAAGATGCGAAAAGCTTAACTATTGGATGAATATCCTAAGAATATTCCATTATCTGATTTAGCTTCGAATGCTGTAAGATGATTCTTACCATTATTGTGAACGAAGCATTTGCAGCCAAATACATGAAGGTGAGAGATAGACGATCTGTTACCTGTCCATACTTCATATGGAGTTAGATTCAACTTCTTGTTAATCATAGATTGATTTTGAGTGTAGCATGCAGTATTTACAGCTTCTGCCCAGAACTTTTGGGAAATTTCAGAATCTGCAAGCATTGTCCTTGCTGCCTCCTTAAGCGTTCTGTTCCTTCGTTCTGCAACTCCAATTTGTTGAGGAGTTCGAGCGGCTGAGAATTCATGCTTAATTCCTTGGTCTTCTATAAAAGATTCAAGATTCTGATTTGAGAATTCAGTGCATTTATCACTTCGAATTCTATAAATACTTGATGATTTCTCATTCTGAGTGCGTTTCAGCAGCTTGATCAACTTCGGACCGGTCTGATCTTTACTGCTCAAAAATATAGTCCATGTAAAACGTGACTAATCATCAATAACAACAAGAGTATACCGCATTCCCCCTAAACTTGTTATTGGTATAGGACCAATATGTAATAGTTCTTAGTAGCGTGAGGAGGATTTGGCATTCTTGTTTTTGAAGGATGATCTGATCTGTTTGCCCATTTGGCAAGTTTCACAGATCTTATCCTTGGCAAAGTCGATCTTGGCAGCCGACAACTAAATCATGTTTACACAGGCTAGAGATAGTCTTAAAGTTGAGATGATTCAAGCGTTTATGCCATAGCCAGTGTTTATTATCATTATTCGCGATGAAGCAAGTAGGATTATCAGGTTGAGCACAGTTCCAGTTAATTTTATATGTGTTTTCATTTCTGATTCCTACAAGCATGGTCATACCGTCTGACGTTTTAACAGTGCAAGTGTGTTTGTGAAATTATACAGCATAACCATTATCACATAGTTGACTTATACTGATCAGATTATAGCATTAATTTGCAACTAACAGCACATCATTGATAGTAATATTACCATGGACAATCTTACCATTGCCCACAGTCTTACCCTTTGAGTTATCCCCGAAGATGATCTTGGGTCCATCACATTCTGTGACTTCAGACAACAGCTCGACGTTTCCTGTCATGTGACGAGAACACCCACTGTATAAGTACCAGTCCGACGCTTGTTCCTTCAGTACCGGTCATCAAGCATAATTACTGTTGGTACCCAATCCTACTTGGGTCCAGAACGGATTAGCCCTTTGGGAACCCACACCTGTATCGGCTTTAATGGCTTGTGTGTGTCTGGTGTGATGTGAGCTGATCTGTTTTGATGTTGTGTGTGATAATGTGTGCGATATGGAAACCTTTGATTCTTATGAGGTAATCTATATCTTCGTTGAACTGGTTTTGAGTTATAGTAGTTGGATGGTCTTCCTTGCCTTAGATCTTGTACCTTTAGATTTGGTCTGATAGACACAAAGCTTGCTGGTGCCATTTCTTTGGCTTGGTTAACGTACCCAATTCCTCTTCTCAAACCTTGATCCCCGAAGGAGACTCTCGTTTGAATTGTAGGCGCTTCAGTTTCATATACTGTGATGGATCTAACAAATGTCATTTGTTTGATTTTGTTCTTTACCAGCAACAGTTCAGATTCATCTTTGGTGCAGTCTTTGCTATCAAAACCTATGCCGGTGACATCACCGACATTTCTTTGTACCTCTTGCAATTCTTCCAGTGTGCTCTTGATTTTGTCCATGTTTTGAAGATATGAGAAAGCTTAGCATTTTGTGTGCTAATTCTCTTGTTTTCTTCATGGAGCTGATCGTAAGAGATTTTCAACTTATTCAGCTCGATCTATAGATTATTGCCCTCACCTAGCTCAGAGCAGCTTGGTTTGATATGCTCATCTATTTGATCATTGGCTTTAGCTTTAGTTTTCTCAAATGATTCAGCTAAAATTCTATAATCATTAGCCATGTCTTGCAGTGCGGACATAAGCTCTTCACGTGTGAATTCATTTGAGTCAAGATCAAATACCTCGTCTGTTTAACTCATTTCTTTGTCTGCCATTAGACATTGAATATCTTCTTCGCTTTCGCTAGATGAATATTCGGAGCTTTCTGAATCTGAGTCAGTCTGAGCCCACTTGCCGTTTCCTTCCTCTGCTACTAGGACCTTTTGGTATTTCCATGATGATTTTTACGATCTTTGTAGTGCTTCTTTTTCTTGTCATCACGATGCTTTTCTTTTCGTTCTTCTTTCTTCGGTCTGGTGCAATCTGCAATAAAGTGTCCGGTCTTACCACAATTGTAGCAAGCCTGATCATTTACAGCATCGTCTTTTCTCGTTTTTTATAGTGATGAGAAGTTTAAAATTCCTTTTATTCTTAGACATGAATTTACCAAATTTCTTGATAAATAATGACATAGCATCATTACTTATCTGTTCAATAGATCGATCTGTTGAGGGGGTGGTCTAGTCTGGAATGGCTGCCAGTGCTTTGTTTGGTTGAGAGATGAATGGCTCTGCTTCACCTATGGTGATCAGTTCGAACTCATATGCCTTAAGATCTGCGAACAGATCATGAAGTTCAACTTTGTTCAGATCTTTAGACTCCCTCATTGCAATGGTCTTTACATCCCATTCTTTTGGCAAAGCTCTCATTACTTTCAGAGCAATCTCTCTGTTAGAGTATTCCTTGCCCAGACCATTTAGTTCATTGATAATACCAGTAACTCTTTCTGTTGGAATCGAAGAGAGGGGGTGAATGAGATTCCTTGGCTACTTTAGCTTTTTAAAATGAGTTTGAAAAATAAAAGAGTTTTGCGCTTTGCGGAAGCCTTTAGTCAATCGATAAATAAAAAGAATAAGTAAATAAATGCGTAAAGAAATAATGCGGTAAATGACAAGGATATTTGTTATAGAAGTTCGGCGATGAATCGCCTACGTCTCCTCTTCCCGGTTAGATAACCTCCAACCGAGGTTCCACTAGAACAATTGGTCTTGGCCTTGAGGGCTCCAAGTTAGCCACACAACAACTCTTCCCGAGTTACAACGATCTTCCCGAGCACACTACTCTTCCCGAGCAAGCTCTTCCCGAGCACAATACTCTTCCTGAGTATACAAAGCTCTTCCCGAGCTACCAACACTCTTCACGAGTCTTCTTGGCCTTAAGGGCTCCAAGGATAGCCACACACTTGCACCAACTAGACTTGTTGATGACTTTACAATTTTCCAACTTGCTTTGGTGTTGGAGGACCTTTACAATGAATTAACCAACAAACACCTTCACGGTGTACTCACACGAAGAAACACAAGCTCTAACAAAGAAGAGAATCACAAACTCCAATACAATAACAATGTATGGAGGTTGTAATATAATTTGAAACAATAATTGATCAAGACTTTGTATGAGTTGTAGGCTTGTTCCTTAGCTTCAAAATGCTCCAAAGCATCCATATTTATAGTGTATAAGGCCTCCAAGGCTCCTACTAGCCGTTGCTACTCATAAGGCTGAAATCACTCCTCGATCGCCTCGGACATCGCCTCAGGCGATCACCATCGCCGCGCCCCAACGGTCACCAAAAATCACGCATCGCCTCAGGCGATCCAGAGCAAAAATCAAGGTCGTAGCCTCAGCTCCTTCAAATCTTGCATCGCCTCAAACGAACTCCAGATCGCCTCAGGCGTTCGTGCCATCGCCTCGGGCGTTCAGCCCATCGCCTCGGGCGATCTTCCTGCGCGCATGCCCGCGCCATGCCTCGGCGTCGCTTCAGTCGATGTGCGGGGGCGAAGTCCCTGTGGCTGCCATCGCCTCAGGCATTGGTCACCATCGCCTGGGGCGATCTTCCTCGCATGCTCGCCTAGCCATCGCCTCTGTCGATGTGCGTGGCGATGCCCCTCCTGGCACCCATCGCCTGGGGCGATGTTCACCATCGCCTGGGGCGATCCAGGCCAGAATATGCACACTTGATTTTCTTCAATCCAAACCACTTTTCATCACTTAATCTGCACACTAAGTAGATGCATTAGTATAACCAACACAAGTTTTGTTGATCATCAAAACTCAAAGATTGATCAGGGATAATTTAACGCATTAAACGCAACCATGCGTTTAAGGCTCAACAATCTCCCCCTTTTTGATGATCACAAAACTTGATAAACTTGAATAAGTAATATGCATGAAATGTGAGTAAAAATAACTCCCCCTTAACAATTGCATAACACATACAAGTTATCAAGTAAATCATTAAACAAATAACTCTCCCCCTCAAACCATGCATACATAAGCTCTCCCCCTTAAACTATGCATGTATTAAGGTTCAAGTTTATCACAAAATTCTCCCCCTTTTTGTGATAATCAAAAAGCATAAAAATCAAATAATCATGGCGTAATTTATATGTTGACATATAGCTTCAAATTACACCTGTTCCTCATCAAACAAGATTAAATTATATAGAGGTGAATCACAACCATGTGTTTAAGGTGCTCAACAATTAATTCTAAAAGTTGCAATGTGTGCATATGTTCATGCATTCATGCCAAAAACAAAATAATAAAAATATCAAGGCATTATAACAAATCATATACTTGCACATTTTCTCATAGCATATTCAAATTTGAATGCAAAGCATATCAAGCTACTTACTATAAAAAGATAAGCATACATCATGCATTTCAACAATTATGCTAAGGGTTATGCATTTTACTCCAATGAATATTGAGCTTCAATATTTATTGATCACAATTAATTTGTGCCAATGAATTTTGAAATTGCTCTTTAACATGTAAAAATAAATAAATTTTACCCTCAATGACAAGAGTTCGTTCTTGTCATAGGTCCAACGCCTCGAGCCTCTTCTATAGTTGTGAATAATACAAACTCCTCCTTTGAGTTGCTTGGCCCTTCATCCTTCATTCCATTCTTGTCCCTACAAGACAAATTTACAATTGGAGGAACTTTGGTACCCATTTGATTTTTGGGTCCTAGGGGGTTAACTTTCAATGGCACTTTTGGAATCCATTTCCACCTCTTATTAGGTTGGTATTGGATTCTAGCAAACCTACACTTATTTTTAGTGTGGCCATTTTTGCAACAATAATTGCAAGTAGGAGAATCATGCTTTGCATTGGCCAACAAGCTAGAAAAAGTTTTTGATTTGCTTGAAAAACCTAACCCGGCTTTGTCAAAGCTACAACGTTGCAAGCCAAGCAATTCATTCATCTTTTTACTACTTTCACTAAATTTGCAAAAAGATATCTTTAAAGATTTTAATTCATTTTTCAATGAATTATTTTCTTCATCTTTCTTAGCAATCTCAAGTTTGAGTAATTTGTTACTCATCTTGGTTTTGCCAAGAGCATCAATAAGATCATTATAATATTCTAAAAGTTCATCAAATGAAGGTACCTCATTGTCACTTTCATCTCCTTCATCTCCAAGAGCCATTAGACATAGATTGGTGGCTTCTTCTTCATCGGAGTCGCTATCACTCCATGTGGCTATAAACGCCTTCTTCTTCCCTTTGTCCTCATTCTTCTTCCTAGGGCATTTGTTAGCATAATGACCTTTATCATTACAATTATAACAAGTTATCTCATTTTTGGATTCATTTTTGGTTGCACTTGAGGTCTTTGACTTGCTATGTTTAGTGAAGAGCTTCTTGAACTTCTTTGTGAATAGGATCATCTCCTCATCATCATCATCATCTTCATCATCGGAGTGGTCTTTCCTTCCAACCAAGGCAATCCCATTTCTCTTGGATCTATCCTCCTCCTTTACTTCTCTCCTTGTGGCAACTTCAAGCTCATGAGTCACCAATGTGCCATGGAGCTCATCAAGATCATAGGAAGCACTTTCTCCTTTGTTGGACTCGATAATGGCCGTCCTCTTTGCATCCCATTCTTTAGGTAAGGCCCTTAGTGCTCTCCTCCATATTTGCTTTGGAGGATACTTCTCTCCAAGTTGAGCAAGCTCGTTGATGATTTGGGTTAGCCTCCTAAACATGGAATCCACATCTTCTCCGGAATCCATCTCAAATGTCTCATATTTGAGTTGAAGGAGGTCTATCTTTGTCTCCTTTACTTGGTTGGTTCCTTCATGACAAATTTGTAATTTGTCCCATATCTCCTTAGCGGTTGAGCACATCGAGATCCGGTTGTACTCCTTCATATCTAAAGCACAATGTAAAATATTAATAGCTTTAGCATTTTGAGATATTAAAATCATATCCGCTCTAGTGAAATCGTCCATTTCTTTGGGAACACTAATTCCCCCAACTTCCTTTAAAGGAATATATGGACCTTTCACAATGATTTTCCATAGATCATAATCTACGGATTGGATGTATAGAGAAATTCTATTCTTCCAATAACCGTAGTTATCACCCGTGAAAAGCGGAGGGCGATTCGTCGATTGACCTTGAGCAAACTCATTTGCTAGATTAGCCATAAAAAGATGTGCGGGGGCGAAGTCCCTGTGGCTGCCATCGCCTCAGGCGTTGGTCACCATCGCCTGGGGCGATCTTCCTCGCATGCTCGCCTAGCCATCGCCTCTGTCGATGTGCGTGGCGATGCCCCTCCTGGCACCCATCGCCTGGGGCGATGATCACCATCGCCTGGGGCGATCCAGGCCAGAATATGCACACTTGATTTTCTTCAATCCAAACCACTTTTCATCACTTAATCTGCACACTAAGTAGATGCATTAGTATAACCAACACAAGTTTTGTTGATCATCAAAACTCAAAGATTGACCGTGGATAATTTAACGCATTAAACGCAACCATGCGTTTAAGGCTCAACACTTTCATCAAACTCGTTAGAGTTTCTCCAATCTTCATTTTTATGCTCTCAAATCTTTGTAGAGCAACAGTCAGCTTGTTTTCCTTAGTCTGATCGTTCCCTTCACATAGTTGTGCTATCTTCTCCCAGATTTCTTTAGCACATTTTGATTTTACTGAACATATTCTTGTCCAACGTCTTGAACAAGATGTCTTTGGCAACGTTGTCTAGATTTGCTTTCTTTCTTTCTTCATTCGTCCAGAGAGATCTGTCTTTCTCGACCATTTGGGGTTCACCACGAGTAATAGAGGCTGTTGTATTGACTTTCAGAATTTTCATTGGTCCATCAGTGATGACGAATCACATATCGTCATCCTGTGCTGCCAGATGAGCTTGCATTCTGATTCTCCAATCATCGTAGTCTTCTTTTGAGAACATGGGAATCTTGTTGAATGATGCCATCAGCTCAAGTGTCTTTGATGATTAAGATGACCTGCTCTGATACCACTTGTTAGGATCGGTCCGGAGTGTTTAGAGGGCGGGTGAATGAACACTCCTATTACAAATAATCCTGTGATTTCTCTCGGGTTAGTGAAAGAAATCTGTTTCTTAATCAACTTTTCTGCAGAACAGACCACTGAATATTTTAGTGCGGAACGGTCTGTTCTTACACTAGTAAGAACAGCTCGATGGCTTGAAGAGTATAACGAGTGCAGAATGATAAAAGACAGAATATGTTTATAGAAGTTCGAAGGTGGTGTAATCCTTCTATGTCTTCCCTTCTTCCAATTAAGGAAGGATTTCACTAGAAGACTTTGATTTATACAATCCTGTTGTACAAACCCGATTCAGCTGGATTTACCTCACTACCAGACTGTTCAGACACACACTGTCTGACAGTTACAATTGATTCTCACTTCTCTATCTTAGTAAAGAATACAAAAGATAGACTAATTTTTTCTATACACACAGTGATCCTGAGATGATCAAATATTATAATATGCTTGTGCTTATGAAAACTTTCGGCTCGAGAATGTCTGAGCTTGTAAGCTTGTGCGGTTTAGTTTTCTTTTGCATTTCTCGATTGATCAGACTCTCTTCTTGAGCTCTTTAGTTGCCTTCTTATATAGTTGCATGTACCAACGACATTATTTCCCTTTTGTGCAACTCTTGACTCTGCTCAAACTCTGAGTAAGCTACAGTCTTATTCTTTTGGGCACTTGCCATTCTCGTTCATGCTTTCGGCGACTGTCAGGTAAGCTCTTCTTTGTCTTCTTACCTTTTATGGTAATCTTCAGTCCTTGGTCTTTTTCAGCATTAATTACAACATTAAATGCTTCAATAAATAGCCGTTAATGATTCAGACTGAAGAGCAAAGTTTATTCAACCTTGTCTGCTGTGATCTGATAAAAGTTGAGCTGTTCTGAAGCTTCAATCTAGTCAGGCTGATGTTCATCGATCCGTTCTGATTTTGCGATAGACCATATCAGCTTGATCTGCTTTGAGCAATCGATCTGGTCAGACTGATTTCCATCGATCCGTTCTGATTTGTTTTGTCATCTTTAAAATTCGGAACTAACAAACCCTTTTCTCTCTCCCCTCTCTCCACGCTCAAACCCTTCAACCCCCCCTCTTTTTCTCTTGGAAGAAAATCGTTGGTAGCTTGGCTCGGGGCCGGTTTTCTCAAAGATAATCAGGTATTAATCTTCCCCTCGTCTTTGTCTTCGATTTGGTAGTAGTATTGTTGATTTTGGTTGAGTATTAATGTTAGATTTGGATTTGTGGATTTTGGGTAAAAATCTTAAAGTTTGTTGTTGGAGCTTTTATTGAGTTTTAAGGGTGTATTTTAGGTGTTCAAGGTGTATGGGGTGTTGGTTTTGAGTTTGGGTGTCAAAAACACAATGGAAGCTCGAGTTTTTCGGAAAATCGCAGGTGGCGATCGATCGTCGAGGAGGGGCGATCGATCGCGACGTGCAGCTGTAAAAATCGGTGACGATGAACAGTACAGGCGATCGATCACGAGCAGGTTGGCGATCGATCGCGAGGATAGGCGATCGATCGCGAGAAGGTGATTTTGCCACTGGACAGGGGCGATCGATTGCACTGAAAGTGGCGATCGATCGCCGCCCGTATGAATTTATTTTTTTGGAAATTTTGGAAAAAAGTTGGGATTTTGGATTCGAGGTTTAAGTAACCCGTTTTCGGGGCAATGTCTACATTCCAATGGGAACGATATACTTTTAAATGGATTGGTTGGAGCCAAAATTTAATATATCGGAATTCTCGGTTGAGTTCTTGGCTATCTTTTAAACTTATAAAAAGGAATATTTTGGGTATTATGCATGCTTAGCCGGGGGCTTTTATTTTGGTAATCATCATGGATGGACGATAGGTTTGGAACTTATGAACGTTCTTGCGCACGTGATTGCATGCCTATGTTTAATTAGGAGTTATTTGCATGTTACCACTTAACTCATCGGGTCGTGGGACTCAGGCGGTGTTGGACTCGAACTACGGAATAATAATGTAGGTATGACGTACGAGCATAGCCCTTTATTATGATTGCAATTGTTGAGTGCATGGTACACTATATTGTAATAAATGTATACGGAAATTCATGATATATGGTATTAGCAATAAATGGTTATTGGAATGCATGGCTTATGATAACTGCTACAAATGGATATATATGCATTGAGAATCATATGGTGCCGCTTTTGAGCGAGCAATGATTGGTATGTTGTCGTATTTGAGCGAACATCGGTTATGACGCCACTGCTGTTGAGCATGCGTGAGAATAAAATGCCGCTATTGTAAAGTGAGCAATGAAATAGAACTGTGGAACCATAAGTGAGATATATGGAATATTTGTAATCATTGTTTAATGATTTGATATTATTGATTATGATATCGATATGTAGCAAATTGATTTGTTAGTCAATGTACAGATTAGCTGGCATTTGGGAATTTGATGGTTTCAGTTATTTTGAGAACATGGACAGTACAGGGAATCCGGATGAGGATGATGCCATCCAGGGAGCATCTTTTATATTTCATAGCATTTACGTTCTTGTAAATTATGAATTGTATTATTGTGATTATGGGATTTGGGATATTGGTATGCTCACCCCGTGTGGGGCTGTCTCTGTTGGGGCAGGTGATTAGGTACATCGATGGCTTCAGAGTTGAGATCGAGCTATGGAATGGAGGTGATTCCAGAGATCAAAGTACCAGAGACGGTATTGAGCACGCCGTTTTATACATTTGATACACATAGACTTATTCGATGCTCGCATGTGAGCACTATTATGTGTATATGGTACGTATAAAAAGGCGAGGGCCTTTCTCTCTTCATTATAAGTAGCATGCAATTATTTATTGAATTGCTAAATGAATTGAGAACATGTTAGTGTATTATATTGGTGCATGAGATTTATATGGTCATGGTTGGGGAAACTGGACATTATATTGAATAATGTAAAGAAATCTTATTATATGCATGATTGGCTATGATGATAAATGATTTTTCCCCTACATGTATGATAGTATGCACTAATGGCATGAATTAATACACTAATAACGGGTTAAGGGCACGATGGTCCTTACAAATGTAGTTGATATACTTAAGTTATAGTCTAGATGTGCACTTAAATTTATTTTAAATCTAGCGATGCCCTTAGTTTAATGTCGTTGATGCATATAATTTAATTTAAAGTCAAGCGATGTACAATTTTTTACTACACCAATGCACGTAATATAATATAATTTAAAGTCAACCTATGTAATTATAATTTAAAGTCAACCTATGTACAAATTTCCACTACACGAATGCACGTAATACAAAACATCGGTACATGCTAGTGTTTTCAAAATCGGATCAGAAATCGGTGCCCTTACTGATTATAGGTTTGATCGGTTTGATCGGTTGAACCATTGGTTCGACCGGTGATGATATCAGCATTATGTAAAATATATATACCATGTATTTAGTATAGTTTTCAAGTTGTTCACAATAAAAAAAATATATATTACGCCAACATAACATGTCAAATTTTAAAATAAGATCAAACAAAATATCCAACATAACCAAAAAAAAAAAAAACATTTCAAAAAACAACAAACAATGCAAAAAAAAAAAATTTATTTGTGGCAAACTTATAAGAAAAATATTTAAAAAATTATGAAATGATTCACATCTTTTATAATTTACGAAAAATTAAACATGTATATATATACAAGATACCTTTATGAAATTATATGGGTTTGACATATATAAAATGTTTTTTTGTAATTATTTCAATGATAAATAATTAATATATAATATATTTTTGTTCTAAAAATTTGATTATAATTTTATGAAAAATAAAAAAATAATTTTTTTGCAAAAAGAAAGAAATTGAAGGAACCGTCCGGTTCAACTGCCGATCCGTTCACTGGTTGAACGATCTTTACCGGTTTAATCCGGTTCATACCGATTTTTTAGCAAGATGGTTTTAGAGGGTCTACTGCACCGGATCAAGCATTAATTACCGATTAAACAGATTAAAACTGATCGTTTCGGTCCGATTTTCAAAACACAGGTACATGCAATTACACTACGCATGTGCACTTAATTTAGGGTCTAGTGATGCAATTAATTTATAGTCTAGATGTACACTTAATTTAGAATCTAATTATACATTGATCTAAGGTGGTGACCGAATTTGAATTGATTATATTCAATAAATTAATATAAATAAATTTATTAATATATGTAGATAGATATTTAATGGAATAGAAGAATTAGTGTAGAAAAATAATAAAAAATATTTAGATGTATAATTTTTAAAATAATTTTTGAAGCATGGAAAGAAAGTAGAATGACGTTTGTACAATCTTCTGTCAATTTTTTTTTTAAAATAATTAAATATATGTTAAATGATTTATATATTTATTTTATAATTTATTTGTTTATAATCCAAAAAATTCTTTTATTTTATTTACATAATTTGAATTGATTACAAAATTTGATACACAGATATATCAATAAGTTTGTATATAGATAGTCAATGGATAGAAGAATTATTTTACATAAAATAATAAGAAATATTTAGATACATATTTTTAAAAAATATGTTTTCAAGAATGAAATTAGAGTATCTAAGCTGGGGTTTTTTAACTAAATAATCGATTTTAAAAAATAATTTAACAATTTAACCGATTTTTTTTTTATTATCAAACTAACCTAAGTCGCCATGTGAGATGGCGACTTCAATTGAAGTCGCCATCTGACATGGCGACTTTAACAAAAAATTTTTTTTTTTATGATATCGCCATCTGAGTTGGCGACATCAATATAATTTATTGATGTCGCCATCTCAGTTGGCGACATCTATTTAATTTATATGGATGTCGCCATCTGAGATGGCGACACCATTAAATTATATTGATGTCGCCAACTCAGTTGGCGACATCAATAATATTTATTGGTGTCGCCATCTCAGATGGCGACACCAATGAATTTTAACCTAAAAAACAAACACGCCGCCGCACCATTCTCATTTTCTCTTCTTCTTCGTTTCTTCTTCGTTCTTCAGCCTCCGCCGCAAATTCTTTCGTCCGTTCGTTCTCAAATTTTCTTCCTAACATTTCTGCAAAAATCAAGCTATTTCCAAAATCTTTAAGGTAAGCTTTTTAATTTTGTTATTTATGTATCGTAGATAAATTATGATTTTAATATATGTAGTGGGAGTATATTACTTGTTGGAGTAAATTTTTGTGATGTGAAATATTAAAATTTAAGATGACGAAGATGGAGGCGGCGACCGGCGGCGGTGGCCGGCGGCTGCATCGGCCGGCGGCGGCGTCGGCCGGCGGCGGCGGTGGCAGGTGGTGGGCGGCGGCGGTGGGCGACAGACGGGTTGTTTTTGTAATGTTGAGTTTAATGTTGTTAATTTTTGTATTATATTTCAGGATGGATCAAATGAGACAACCAGGCCCGGTTGACACACATCTTTTGTCGTTGCAGTCTACACATCGATCTGAGGATGTATGGGCAGGTGATATGGATAGTATACTTCGTGTGAGAAACCCAGATAGCTATTTTTGGGATATGTGTCCATTAGATATACGTGTTGTTAATTTGTTGCACGTTATTGGATTTTATGGTATCTATAGGTGTGGTAAGATTGAACTTGACATGCACCTGATCACGGCTTTAGTTGAGAGATGGCGCCGTGAAACACACACGTTTCATTTTAGATCAGGAGAAGCGTCCATCACACTGCAAGACATTGCAGTAATATGGGCGTTGCCAGTAGATGGCATCGTAGTGTCGGGGATTGATATTGATAGGGCTCTACCCGATTGGCAAGAATATTGCCATACATATTTAGGTTTCTTACCAGCCATCACAGACCTTAAGGGCGCACGTTTGAAATTAGTTGCTTTGCATAATCATTTGCTGCTCAATCCATTGGATGAAAATAGTACAGCAGATGATGTTGTTAAGTTCACAAGGGGTTGTGCGTTATTGATGTTAGGGGGGATTATGTGCCCTGATTCCTCAGGCAATTTTGTTAGATTATTATATTTACAAAAGTTGGAGGATATCGACTCTGCCAGTACATATAGTTGGGGCAGTGCTGTATTGGCATACTTATATCGTGAGTTGTGCACGTCATCAGAGAAAGGGAAAAAAGTTATAGGTGGTGCAGTGCAACTCTTACAGGTAAATAATATGTTTGTTTTTTTTAATATTTAAAATATGTTTCTGGTCAATCTAACTTGTGTTATTGATGTCACTACAATAAATGAGATTTGGGCATGGTCACGAATCCCAAGTTTGAGTCCGCAATTGGGTAGCGATAGATCTGATATTGGACCAATAATTGTCGGTCCAAACAATGTGTTACCTTCTGCTCCATATGGTGTAAGGTAGTACAAATATGCATTGTTTATAATTGCTCTTATGTGTGAATGCATTTAATAATTTATTTCAATATATACAGGTGGTCGTGTCATTTAATCTTTACAGAAACTGGGAGTCATTCCATACGCATCATAAGGGACATCCTCGATGACCAGCCAGTAACTCAAGTAAGCATGCTGTTAAATTAATTTGTACAAAAATATACTCTTTTCATAGTATGTAAAAGCAATGTTGTTTTGCAGTTTAATTGGCAGCCGTACCCTGATGAGTACACTGAAGGAATCACTGAGTTGGGGACATATAAGGGACCGTTGATTTTCTTCGACATAGTTGAAATGCAACGGTCTGATCGAGTACTGCGACAATTTGGGATGCTACAAGATATCCCAGAAGATCCACCATCGGGGGATGAGGCATTGCATAATGTTGGTAGAAGGGGAAATGTCAACAAAAACTGGAGCACTAGGCATATAGCTCACATACTTTGCTGGGAGAGGGCAAATGATCTACGTGTCGACAGACCACGATTTACTGACGGTGGTTACTACGTTGTTGGCGGATACAGTGAGTGGTATGAACAAGTGACACGTAGATACATTGGGCGTCAAGAATACTTTGTACAGACAGGATATCAACATGGTGATGGCCCGGCATGGCAGCATGTGGTACGTTAATTACGTGAAATTTTAATTTTATATTTGTGTTTCGATGTATAAATTTTATATGGACATTTGTACTTTGCAGATTGAGCAGATGGAACAGTTATCTACAAGCTATGACCGACATCTGGCTGATGGAGTGCCTATTACGACAGAGTCGATGAGGCAACACAGGACTATGTTCGACAATGTGGTGCGAGTGGCTCGTGACCGACGAGACAGAAACTTCCCGCCATACAATGAAGTCCAGCCTGTTGATACACGACAGTTCCATGCAGGCACTCCATCTACGTGGACAGATATTGCAGGTCCATCTACGTGGATAGATATTGCAGGTCCATCTGCACATATGCAGACAGATATTGCAGGTCCATCCACGTGGACAGAGCCAGATATGACTACGGACTATTATATTCCTGTTCCTGTACAATCATATGATTTATCTCCCTTCACGCCATATCCCCCCATGTCCACTCAACCCCAGTTCAGCAGCATGGGTACAGATGTCAGTCTTGGGTTTGCGACATATGCAGCTAGGACTTCACCTTTCGATGTCTCGCCCGTTCTATTCCCTCAGTTGACGCCAATACAGGAGCCTGCCAACACACCTGTGGCAAGGGAAAGGGGCGAAGAAGTCGTTCAACAACGAAGAGTTAGAAGACAGACAAATCCTCCTCCTTGTGGTACGAGAGGAAATCTAGCTCCTCGTCGTCGTCGGTGAAGTCATCATTATGTTGTAAATAGTAACCGATTTTTATAGATTAAATTTGAGAAAATGTTTGTTTCTTTGAGCATACATTCGACATACAATAATTTCGTAATTAAACGTACAATAATGTCACAATAACGTAAAATCATTTACACAATAAACATACAATCAATTACACGTTCAAAAATTTATTGATTTCGAGAAGTTGAAGCACTTTGTCGTCTTGCACGGGCTTCTGGCCAGTCCATCTCATTCGGAATGCGCATTGTTCGATCTCGACCTACTCTTCTATTTTTTCGCAGAGTGGAGTTGTGGTATAACTCAAAACATGGGGTGTCCCAATGCTCCTCCCCCCCACATTGGTTCGAATTCTCCTTGATATGTGCTCCAATATTCATTCATATTGTAATATGGCTTCACAAAAGTTTTAGCGTTTAAGCCATACTTTCGACACACTTGGATCACATGCGAGCAAGGTATTCCGAACTCTTTCCATTTTCCACAAGAGCATTCCCCGGATTTTAAATACACAACATGCGTATTACCCCCACGTCCTGCTTGTACTCTTGTGATAACAGAAGCGGTTAGACGTCTACGATCGAACATCTGGATATCATGATGGATGGAATGATAGTCAGCACGACCATATCTTTCGAACACATAATCTGGCCATTCTTGATTATTTTGAATCATTCGCTCCGTCTTCTTAAGCCGTTCGAAAAAATAGAGCACACAACGATCAAAAGTTAATTGCACAATGGCGGTGATTGGAAGTCGACGTGCACCTTTCATAACTCCATTTATGCATTCTGACATATTTGTGGTCATGATACCACAACGCCAGCCTCCGTCATGAGCAAGCGACCATTGACACTTATCAATACGACTCAAGTAATCAAAAGCCCTTGGTTCTATAAGTTTAATCTCTTCCATTGTGCGATCAAATTTTCTGACCTGATTTTCTGATCCCGCTCTCCAACACAAGTCTTTCAAATGAACGGATTTGAAGCGACTATTAAAGTTTGAACAAACATGTCTCAAACAAAATCGATGTACTCCAAGGGGTGATTTGAAGTCAGGAATACAATCGGCTGCAGCAATGAGGCCTGGATGACGGTCAGAAATCAAACATACACCACCCTCAGATCTTCTCACAATATGCTTGCTAATCATCTCCAAAAACCATCTCCATCACACAAAGTTTTCTTCATCAACAATTGCAAATGCCAAAGGTAAGATTTGATTATTCGCATCCATTGCCACGGCAATCAACATCTTATGTTGATATTTCGTATACAGATGTGTTCCATCCACGCTTATTACCCGGCGGCAATTCTGAAATCCTTGTACACATGGATGGAAGGCCCAGAACACGTAATTCAAAGTCTTTTCTATTGGTCTGGCATTTTCAAGGTGAACCCACTCAACGACTGTGCCGGGATTCCATTTTTGCAAAGCTCCCATATAGTAAGGCAATTTCCTCACGGAGCTCTCCCATGTTCCGTACACATTCTCAACAGCACGTCGTAAACTAAACCATCCTTTTGCATAGGAGATCTCAAATCCATATTTATCTTTCACTGTTTGAATTACATACTTTATTTCGTAAGCTGGATCACGCCGAACAATTCCCACTAACAAGCTAGCAATCATGTTTTTGTCCAAATTTGCATGATCGACCGACAGCTCACTCAAAAGGCAAGTGTGAGAACCTCCATACTTGTTTATTTTGAATAAACCAACTTTTTTCTTCAACGAGGCCCGCAGGTACCATCTACAAAACATATCTTCTGTACTGTGTTTGCACACCACTTTCCACAATGTTTTTGTACTCTTGACAACGCGGTACTCCCGTTTCGCAACACGTACAGAGTAATCCTTTACAGCTGCCTGCAAATGAGCTTTATCTTTGAAAACCATATCTAGATGGATATCCCCTTTCGAGTAGTCGTAGTAACTCCCCCATCTACCTGTTGGAATGTCTAATGAGTCTCCAAATACTTCGGGATGTGTCATTGAGAAGAATGGAATTGTTGGATAAAGGGCATGAGTATTTGTTGTGGTTGTGTCTGGTACATTATCTGGCACTTCTTCAATATCAACCTCATCGTCATCGGACTCATCCTCAGATGGAATTCCCTCCGGTTCAGTCTGAAAATCATCTCCAAAATCCACAAAACTGTCTGCTAATGGCTCGGGAACAATATTGTCAGCAACTATAGGAGCATCATCTTGAATCCTAGAGGTAGTTGGCATTTCTGTATCTACTACAAATGGACCACTACCACTTGTTGGCATTTCTGTAATAAAATCATAATCTCTCCGTTCTGTTTGTATATACATCTCCAAACAACTATAATTTTGTTCAGAATCCAATACCCATGCTAAATTGTAATCACTGTCAACGGGAAAAATTGTTTGTTTTATCCCAGAAAAATCACTAAATATATATTTACAATATATTTTCAGAATGAACTGGTTACGGTCGATGCCAGTAATATCATATACGTCGTTCACTAACTGCAAATAATTAATAGTGCGAGATATTGTCATGCCTTTCGACGGACCACGATCATATCTAACAGATTCTGAATCTTGTAATATATTGCCTCCCCAATACAACAAAACTTTAATTGACATACCTTAAAATAAACACAAATTTAATAAATTAGTACGGTATATATAATATTATGAAATTTAATTATTTGTATAACAACATACCTGCAGAGAAAATATTCACGGATTCTGAAGAGAATTTGAATTTTCACGAATTCTGAAGAGAATTTGTTCGAAAGCCGAAGAGAATTTGTTATATTTCAAAAGGAGTAACATTTCAGTTTTATAGACAAAGTTTTTGATTATTGTCGCCATCTAAAATGGCGACATTAAATAAAAAAATATTTTTTTTTTTGTCGCCATCTTAGATGGCGACAATATTTAAAAACAAAAAAAAATCTGTCTTTATATACCGACATCGGTAAAACAATTATTTTTTAATATAATGTCGGCATCTAACATGGCGACATCTTTTAAAAAATTAAAAGATGTCGCCATGTCAGATGGCGACTTCCGAAAATAATATTTTTTTTAAGATTTTTATGGATGTCGCCATGTCAGATGGCGACTTCAATTGAAGTCGCCATTTGACATGGCGTCATCGGAAAAATAATACTTTTTTTTAATAATTTTTGTTGAAGTCGCCATGTCAGATGGCGACTTCAAATGAAGTCGCCATCTGACATGGCGACATCAAAAAATAATAGTTTTTTTAATATTTTTTGTAGAAGTCGCCATGTGAGATGGCGACTTCAAATGAAGTCGCCACCTCACATGGCGACTTAGGTCACTTTAATAATAGAAAAAAAAAAACGATTATTTTGTTAAATACTTTAATTTTTTCGATTATTTAGTTAAAAAACCCATCTAAGCTGGGTGTATTTAAGGAAAAGAGAAAGATTTTTTTAAAAGAAGTGGGTAAATTGGACAAATTTTATTACTTGAAAAGAAGAATTTGTACATTATTAGTTCAAATATATTTTAAAAAATTGCAGCTATCTACGATTTCCATTGTTCGATATCTATAAACATAACAATAATTATACTTTTCTTTACAAATATTTCTCTCTCCTCTCTTGTTTTGTTCATCTGCCTTACCTCTAGGGTTTTCATGTTTCACCAAAATTTATTCATTAGTTAGTCAAACATTTTAATCTTCTACACTGTCTTCAATTAATCTGTGAAAATCTTCAAGAATAAATATTTAATCTTGAACCATTGCAGATTGAGCTTTATTGCGCCATCAGGTTTGTCATTTTGCCTTTTTAATGAATTGGGATTCTGCGACAAAATTTTGGAAAATCTAGTAAGGAAATTCCTCTTCTTGGTTAAATCACTCGCGATTTATCTCATCTTGTTGAAATATGAGGAATTATTGGACCTGACCTTAATTTTTTGTGCTTTGACAATGATATGATTGTTATCTTAATGAATTTCCTCAAACTAAAGGGCATTTTGTTTTTAATATGAAATCGTGGCTTTGCTTAACTTGTATAACTTTTATACCGCGTGGATGTGTTGTCCTGTTGCTTATAGCCATGTACTTGGATACCATTTGAGAAGGGAATAATAGTGTGAGCTGTATTTTGGGCTTGTATTATATGTGAAAGTACATGGGAATTAGTAGTTTGTGACCTGACTCGGGACTCAGCTGGATACCACCCTATTTTCTATTTCAGAAACGGATTACATTCGCTTTGGTTTTGGTTTTCCCAAGATTTTATTGATGCAAAGATTATGATACTGAATCGCTGAGCTACAGTTTTGCTGTACAATAATTCATGTTTTGTTTTGTTGGCAGGAACTAATAATACCTAGTTCAAATCGATAACATATCACTTGCAAAATGGGATGTTTTACAGTATTAAAAAGTAAGAAAAAAAAATCTGAGCAGACCATCTACATCAGACGCATCAACCCTCAGGAGCATTCACCAACTATGTTACCTGAACCCCAAACTCAGACGCGTACTCTGCAGTCTGCACCCTCAAGCTTTAGAAATAGAGTAAAACCAACCCTGTCGAATAATGTGAATAGCAGTAGTAGAACACGGGCATTGTCAGCTCCTTCAAGTCTTGATGCTACAGAACAAGATGCACTCATATCTGCTGAATGTGAAGAACAAGAGCAGCCCACAAGTCGCATTGGATCAATTAAAGAATATAATTCACCCTCTCCTCAACCTCTTCCTCTTCCTTCACCCCATGGCACTAGTGCTCTGAAGACTACATCAAGCTTTAAGATGATGAATAACAGTGGCCCACTTAATACATCTGGACCACTTCCCCTACCTCCTACTGTACCTCTAACCCTCCCGGGTAAAGGAATGCTTATTAACTTTTCGTATGATGAAATTGCATCAGCTTGTCACAACTTCTCTCCAGAGAGATTTATGTCTGAAGGTCTCTCTTCTGTCATCTATCGAGCTTCATTTGGGGAGGATACTTCAGGTTCAAGGAAGCTTGAAGCAACTGTTACTCGACTTCACTCTTCTAACCAGGTAATATTAGGTTCATACCTGTATACTTGAATTGATGTTTTAGCGTCGATATTAGATATTTTCTTACAAGTCATCATCTGTATGATGGGAGATCATTACTGTTTCATAAATGGGTGAACTTATGAAACTTCATTTACATTTGTCCTTCCACGCTGAAGTTCATATTTCTGTTTGCTGCCATGTTTGTCATTCCTGGTTTCTGAGGGCAGCTGTCTTTCTGTTTCATCTAAAATCTAACCAATTGAATACTAGGGTTCTAACTAGTCTCTGATCCAATTTTAGCTTTAGCAGGTTCTGCCCAAGATCAGTTTAAAGATTATTCTAACATCTTGGGCCATTTTGAATTAGCTTCACATTGATTTTGCCTTTTCAGGGTTGGAAGGAATTTGTCATTGATGTGAATACCCTTGCATCTTTGCAGCATCCGTTCCTCTGTAAATTGGTTGGTTTTCATGCACGTGAAGGTTCAGATCACAGGATGTTGGTGTACGAGAGACTATTTTATGGAAGCTTGGATAGGATCCTATATGGAAGATCTGACGGTCCACCTATTGACTGGAACAGCAGAATGAAAGTTGCTTTTTGTGCTGCGCAAGCTCTTACCTTTCTGCATGAGGAAGGGCCCTTTCAGGTAACCAAGATCATCTATACCATTAAATTTGAATAAGCTAGATTGAGTACATAAGTTGATTTGTTTATTGTTGATGCCACCTCTTTTGGATTGCGATTGGGCTGCACTGGGATTTTTCATTAACTTGTAGTTGGCTTCTGGACAGGCAATGTTCCATGAATTTTCAACTGTAAATGTTCAGATTGACAAAGATTTTAGCGCAAAGCTTTCTGGATATGGTTGCCTAGGTCATATTCCAGAAACAGACATATCCAGTAGCTCAGTTGTAAGTGCTTTTGCCTTTAACATTATTCTCACGCCTTTCTGTATGATATTTGGTTCAGATGAGCAAGGTTGTAGGTGAGGCTGTTTCCCTGAGTCAGGTCCTTGTGTCATTCAACTCATTGTAACCTTGCTGAGATTTCCTAATTTTTATTCAGGCTATGGCAAATCTTTCAGTGGAGACACTCGAACGAGGGCTGCTAACCCCAAAGAGCAATGTTTGGAGCTTTGGAATTTTGCTTCTTGAATTGCTCACTGGCAAGAAAAACCTTGATAGTAGGCATTCGAAGGAGGAGAGGAATTTAGTAAAATGGAGTCGACCTTTCCTGGCAGACGACTGTAGACTGTCCCTAATCATGGATCCTCAGCTTAAGGGTCGGTACCCACTCAAGGCTTCTCGGATTGTGGCCGATATTGCTCAACGGTGTGTCCTAGTGGACCCATCAGAGAGGCCAACCATGAGAACTATTGTGGAGCATCTTAAAACCATCCAAGACATGAAGTATACCTCTCGATTTCCTCTGCAAGAGCCAAGAGCAGTTAGTGGGAAATACATGTCAAGATCACCTAGCTTGAATGGTATTATTACTCCAGCTCCCAGGTCAAATATTGCTCCACCCCCAACAATCGCACCATCTACATCTTTTACTAGGCTGTCTGCACTGCCCTTGGCTCTACCTCCTTCAATATGTTCCTCTACCCTATCTTTGGAAGAAACTGATAGACAAGAAAGTAACCAGAGATCGTCGGTGTCAAGTGTTAGGAGACCTAGTGTTGAAGGCTTTTGAATGTCGATAGCGACCATTTTTTAACTTCCGGAAATCCGATGTTACACGATACATGAATGTTCATACAATTGCGATGGACTAATGATTTGGTGTAGCAAATTGATGGTTTTGTAAATTAAGTTCCTTTTCATGGGTCCGGTAATTCTTCATTCCGAGTGCTGTTGATATTCTTTTTAATGTATTCTGTACATTTATCTTATTTCTTTTTTGAAGGCCGTTTTGGTGTTCACGGGTGTGATTTGTTGGTGATTTACGTGCATTGTTAGTTGCGATGAAAATCTTCTATCGGTCACACTTCAGGATGGCAATTTGCATCTTAGGCTGCAAATATTGTTGAAGCATGGGTATATCTCACGTCTTACTGTCGGTTTGCGTTAGTTGTTCTCTACGTGCAAAAAGATTTGGCATGGTCCAATTTCAAGATCGTCAAGGTCATACGCTTTTGAACAAAATACTAGAAAACAAGATGTATGCCAACAGATAGTCTCAAAGGCCAAACCATACCATCAATAAACGTGCAACACCTGAAGATGCTGGAAAATTATTGCAACTTGAATCAAGTCAAGGGACTGTCCGAATGAGGTGTTTTCTCTTCATTCAAGGTTCTACCATCCTCGTGCGCTTGAACCGCGGTAAAAAGACCATGGTCTTCCTGTGCGGTCTCCCCTGGTGAAATTGCTTGTTGCTCTGAGTTACCTAACCTCGTGAGACCATTCTGTCTCAGGTATGTGTCTAAAGGCAAACTTGCTTCCTGAAGAAGACTCATCATGCTGATGCGGGATGGTTCTGCTGTATGTTCTCTATCTGGACAACAATTTAAGTCCAATCCTCTTCCCTTTAAAATTTCTGTATATTCTTGAGATTGACTATCACTCCGGCAACTGAAAAATGGTTCACTTTCTGATCTTCCATTACCACGTTGGGACATCACCTGACGAGGGTTGCTATCAACCTCTGTTTCCTCTTTATCAGCAGATGCAAACTGATTCCTATGTGAAATTTCTGCTTCTCGCTCTGATTGACGCTTCTTCTTGCGCATCATTAAGGTCTTGAAGCGTCGTTTGACTGTCAAGCAGACATTGCAAATGCATGTGGGCTTGTGTTTCCCTTTCCCGCTAGGAGGCTGTATGCACACAATGCATGAGCACCCAGGACGATGCCTAGGATGTTTCGTCGTAATTGCTGCAACATATGCTGGCTCACTTGTGTCACCATCAATAGCTGCAGCATTAGCTAGAGCTCCCAGGTCATCAGATGCATCTGACTGCTGTAATTTCAGGCTCGCCGCAATTCTTTGTTTCTTGAACTCTACATGACAATAAAGTTTTCTATTTTTGTGAGATTCTTTAAGTAAACAAGTAAACAAACAATAAGCCTCACATGGTTTTTTTTTTCAGCACTTAAATAACAAGCATGTGTACATGCACCTAATGAGTAACTTCAATGAGAGGCCATTTGGCTAGAGTATAAAAAAATTGTTGTGCAAGAAACACATGTATCATTTAGAGGAGTACTTGTGAACAATCCAGAAGCCATCACCCATCCCTCCTCTCATCTAATATTCTTGGGCAAATAACAGAAAAGATAATATAGCATCTCAAAGCCTGTCTATTATTTCGTTTAAGGCCATGGACATAAATACGATACCCTTGTTCATTCTGAGAAGATTTTCAAGTTCCCTGAAGCCTAATTCATCTGGTGAAGAACATGAGGATCTGACCCAAAAAAATGAAGTATTCTGTCATAAATATCTGATTATCGAAATCAGAAAACTTAAAGACTCCCCAATTTCTGTTAAATAAAGATCAGAAAACCCAACCCACCTGGCCCGATCTTGGACATTGTCCTGACATGTCCATTTGGAAGAGAGGAGGATATCAACGGGCAGTTTTCTCCATTTAAAGCAGCTATCACACTGAGCCCACTGCTCGTGCTCCCTGCATAGATCATTCAAATCTTTAGCCCCACAGAAAAATCGAGTTCAATTTTAAATATCAAAGAATTGTACAATATCGGCCTTGGAAAAAATACTGCTGCACTTCAATTAGAGGCATCATCATTTTAAACAGTGCATTTTTTCATGCCATGCAACTGTACCTGTAGTAGTAGGCATATTCACTACTTAAACAAAGTAGTTAAAATTAAATGTAATCAGCGCTGAATACTCTAGTGCTAATCCAATGAATTGTCCATGATAACGGCCACAGGAAATATTATGCTAAGCACTTTGTGACCAATCATTCATCAATTAGCACATCGGTGGCATAACAATGTTTCTATGTGGTTGCATTATATAGCAACACATATAATTATGATGTATTGTACAGATTAATGGCATGTTTACTTAGAATTAAGCGAACTCTTGGGAAAAAAAACTGTTTTTTTCTTGAGAATATAAAAGATTACTGGTGAATATCATACAAAAGGTACCGAAATTCGACTTTGGCATACAAAGAAATACAAAAATTCCACTTTGGCATACCAAAATGCGACTTTGGCATCCAACAAATAAAATGTTAAGCTTTTCGTTCATAAGGAAAAACTAGTTTTTGTTTGATGGATACGAATCTGTCAAGTATTTATTACAACACTCTTTGTTCTTGCTTACTTTACTTTTATTACCTTAACTATCGATTGGGAACAAACTTGTCCAACCTCTACGAATTCATGAAACAAGGTCGCACCATGTCTGGGAAAGAAACAAAGATAACAAAATCATCTTACCCAGATAGATGCACAAGGAAAATACTCCTCTTCCCAAAAACAGGTGGTTCCTGATAGTTGGCATCAATATAACCAAACCTGAGATTCTCGATAACTACGACTTAATAACTTGAAATTTCGAAGGTGTAAAGAATATCCTTACTTCATATTCTTCAAATTCATGCTCCTCTACTGTGATTGTGCTAGGCTTCACACTAGGTGGTGGACGAAGAAAATCTTGTACCTCTTCCCATGAATGTTTAAGCTCCACTGCATCATGGCCATCAATAAGCAGCCTCTTACTCTTCGATCCAATATTTCTGTTTCTTTTGTGTTCAGGAAGCAGAAGTGTCAGGGGCAGTAGATTCTCTCCCAACTTGGATTCGTTATTCTCAGTATTGAGGCCCTGCGTTGACAACATAGCCACTGAAGTATTCCTGCTTCCTTTCAGCGAACAATGAAGGCCAGAATAGCAACTCATTAGGTTTAGATTTTCAGCAGCAGTTAAGGGAGGATCACTTTGAAAAGCATAGCTATTCATCGCAGATATATATGAATCCTGCTAGGTGACATCACATATTTCAAAATATTAATGCCGGTACAATCATTATATATCATAACAGACTAGTAACTTTTGTGATTTTATTTAGTATTCCTGAAGACTAAGAAATATAGATAGCTAGCCACCTGCTGTGCAGGAATATTGCTTGATGCTTTGCGGAACCCCATTAAAAGTTTTCCTTCTGGTTCCATCCGACTGAATGTTACTGACAGGACATAACACAACAAGATGAGAAATTATAGAAGTAATTCTTCATTGTGACCATAACTAAAGAGAGAAAATAAATGTTTTCACAAATTTCAGGACTACAAGATTGATCTCAACAAACTAAATCTACAATGGGCACGTTCAATGATAAGATGCATAACTTACATGTGTTTCGAAAACAATTTTTTTTTTAAATAATACCTGTATCTCCAGCTTGTAATTGCATTGACTGGATGCAAGGAGTCACACCCTCTAAAACATACATTCTGCTATTATTATTTGGCCAAAACCGGAATTGGAATACCCATTCATTTCCCGTCACATCCTGGATTCTCAGAGGAAGCCCCTCTGCCTGAGAGATTGGTGGAAAATACGCCTGAACAGTAACATGAAACTTAATCTAACAGATAAAATGATAAAACTAAATACCCAGATAAAATGATTCTTTGATCTCCCACATTTTTTTTCTTCCTTTTGCCCTCGGGGTTTCCGATATGATAACTATATAATCATATCCGCAAATGCATTTATGATGATCTTGGCCTTTAAAATTATAATGTAACTTTGAAACATCAAATAACTTACTTACTTCAGCACAGGCTTTAGGAAGAACCAAACGACCAATTCGACCGGCATCACTGGCACTTAAAACCTTTTCAAATAATGGAATAATGATAGAATTTGAGCTTGAAAATAAACAAAAAATTAAGGAAATGGCTAGCTTAAAAAAGATATCTTTTGTCTGATTAAGCTTAATAGAACTGTTTTCAAGAATTGGTCTCCCATAAGACTTTTATTCTCTAAGGATACTCTCCAGATATTTGTTGCAGCTCCAGATCTGTTATTCGAGGCCAATAACGAGGAAGCAATTGATTCTTGACACGTCCTTCCACCGGTGGTCTTGCCACACGTAATTGTGAAATATTGCTAGAGTTTTTTTCTAGCCCTGCAGCAAGAACGGAAGTTTGGAGCCTGGGTGAGAGATGGAAAGGCTTACACAACTGCTTGAAGGGAGAAATTGCGGTACAAAACTCCCTTTCTTCAGCAATCAACCGTGGTAATGGATTTGAATTTGACGAAACAGACAAGCCAATACTCAAGTTTGTTTGAACCATAATTTCTTGCAATGCTTCAAAATCTTTTGGCGGGTCAGCAGATGATATATTAAAACTTGATAAGACTTCAGGAATATATTCTTCCGGTTTCAGAGGAGTTGTATCAACATTTTTTGATGGGGGCAAGTGCACTACACAGATGTGTTTGGCATCATCACCAGAATGTCCAGATGGTACCTTGTCAATGCAGTGACTAATACCAGCAGTGGAAAGACCATATGCTTTAGTTTTTCCTTTAGATGGTGTCTGCATAAAACTTTCAGAAATCATGCGGATTTCTGTAGAAGTAACTAAAACTTCACGTAGTTAAGCATAGGAAGTTTTATCGCTCCTTGACACTGAATAATCATGAACCATCCGAATACTTGAATTTGATAATCCAAAAATTATATTTTCCTCAATAGAACCCAAAAAGATAAAACTACAAAAGAAGGGAAATTTTTATAATACTTTTACTCCTTATGGTATTTAAAAAGACCATCCATAATCGAAAATTAAAAGAAAATATCTCCGGAGAGAGAAAAAAATGACTCGGTATCAAGCACCTCCAAGCTGCTTAATAATCTAATTATTTTAGAGAATATGGTTTTATTTAAATATCTTATTTTGAGAAGAAACGTGTTGCTCTCACTTCATAGACATTCCAAAAATAAATATTTAATAAAAAAGAGTTATTAGGTGCACCATAAAAACGTTAGAGGATGATGCATCCAACATACAGTGATTACATGTTAAACATTCGGATGTTAATCTTACAGAAGGAAGCTTGGAACTCTTGGTGCAGCCTATACAATTTACACCACCGGTGTCAAGTACTTCCAGCAAAGAACAAGAAGCAATGCATCCACAATGAAGACGCTGCCAACACAAAACAGATAACTTCCATCAATAAAACATATAGGAGTCCCCGCCCAAGCAATCCACCAGCTCACCTTCCCACATGTAGCGCACTCCCTCCAACCAGTGTCCTCTGAGTGGAACATTTCACAGAAGATTAACTGTTTATAGGCATCCCTGTGGTCAACCCATTGCGATAGTGCAGAATAAGTTATCAAGTCTTATAAATGTTTATTATAGAATCGAACATTCACTCTTGTAAGTGGCATTCATTTTACACAGTTTATTCGGTTAACAAAATTTTCCATGTATTAAAAGCAACAATTACATTACGCCAAGATTGTCCAGCACTATTCGCAATGACAATTTAAGTAAACCACCTTCATTAATTAGTTAAATTCATTTTGCAAAAGGTTATATCAAATGCCTGCTTCCATGATTAGAGAAGATAGAAGCATAAGCACCAATTCATTAAGTGTACTTTGGTCATCCTCAGTTAAGTTGAAATGCTGTTATTTCGAGGGTAATGAATCACAATTCTCAATCCTGATTTTAGCATCTTTTTCAGAACTCTATTAGTACAATTGCAGTTAGTGGTTTAATTATCAAAATATTCATCAAAATTATTTTATAATTGCAGAATAGAGCACTTGTCGGTATATAAAAAATCATGGTTGTTAAATGTGGTCTTCTGACTCGCTTAGGCGGGAGGTGAGGCCAAGCGACAGGAAACAGCCCCTGGAGCGGCGCAGCGGCGTCTGTCGCATGTGACTGAGGCTCTAAGGTTAAAACCTGATAGAATATAATAGAAAAAGATGAGTCTAGGTTGACTGAACACTGATCTAAATTTCGGCTTATTTAAAAATGAGCCAAAACCCAGTTGTTGTTTAGGGTTTACACAATCAGTATTAACGTTACTCTTGCCTCTGCCATCCACCGATTTCGCCGCCACCCGCCGCCTTCATGGCCATTCTTTCATGGTATAAGTTTCTTTTTTATTGATAATTAAACTTATTTGATAATTAATTTTTTTGGTTGCTTTCTTAATTTTGATACCGGTTTATTGATTTATAGAATAATTAATTTTTTGGTTGCTTTCTTAATTTTGATACCGGTTTATTGATTTATAGAATAATTAATTTTTTGGTTGCTTTCTTAGTTTTGATACCAGTTTATTGATTTATAGAATATTGTATTGGTATAATAATTTCAAATTAACATAAAGTTATGATTTTCAGTATTGGTCGGCCTTTAGTATTAAATGTTGGTTGTTGTTTATAACATAGTATTGATTATATTTTGTTGTGTATGGGTAAGCATAACACAGTTAAGTGTATGGGGACTTGGGTGAGAGGCGAATGGCGGTGGGAGTGGAAGTGGAGAAGGCCTTTATTTGAGTGGGAAGTTTCTTTATTTTATGTATTAACTCTTTTGTTGAATAGATGTATCATTAAAGATGATGTATCAGATGCTTGGAGATGGCAGGAGGAGATTGATGGAGCTTTCTCAACAAATTCAGCTTATAACTTGGTGAGAGCGACTCGATTTTTGGCGATTGAGCCTAATCCAGTGAGTAAACCGATATGGATTAAATGAGTACCAAGTAAAGTTACTTGCTTTGTATGGAAATTGGTTCTTAATAGAGTGTCTAAACTTACTTCGAATGAATATTTTGGATGTTACTTGTTAGGATCGGTCCGGAGTGTTTAGAGGAGGGGGGGGGGGGGGGGTGTGAATTAACACTCCTTCTAAAAATTAATCCTTCGTGATTTCTTTCGGATTAGTGAAAGAAATCTGTTTCTTAATCAATTCTTGTACAAAACAGACCACTGAAAATATAAGTGCGGAACGGTCTGTTCTTGTATGTAAGAACGGCTCGATGGCTAGTGAGAAAGAACGAGTGCAGAAATAAGATACACAGGATATGTTTCTGGAAGTTCGAAGGTGGTGTAATCCTTCTACGTCTCCCCTTCTTCCAATTAAGGAAGGTTTATACTAGAAGACTTTGATTTATACAATCCTGTTGTACAAACCCGATTCAGACTGGATTTACCTCACTACCAATCTGAAACTCCTAGTCACTCAATCTGCTCAGACACACTCTGTCTGACAGTTACAATATGTTTCTCACTTCTATTTTCAACACAGAAAACACAAGATGCGCACAGTGATCCTAAATGATCAAATGTTACAAAGTAAACGTGCTTAAGAATGATTTCAGCTCGAGAGCTCCTGAGCTTGTAAGCTTGTGCTGTTTTTGCTTTCTTGTGCGTTTTTCAATTGATCAGCGAGAGTCAGTAGCAAGAGTCAGTAAGTTCCTTTTGTTGCATCCTTTTATAGTTGAAGGTACCAACGACATTATTTCTCTTAATGTGCAACTTTGACTCTGCTTAAACTCTGAGTAGGCTTCAGTCTTCTTCTTCAGGATACTTGCCGTTCTGGTTCATACTTTCGGCGACTGTCAGGTAAGCTCTTCTTTGTCTTCTTACCTATTATGTCAATCTTCAGTCTTTGGTCTTTTGTAGCATTAATTACAACATTAAATGCTACAATAAATAGCCGTTAATGATTCGGACTGAGGAGCCATTCTGTATGTATCCTAAGCTGCTCTGATCTGATAAAGATAGAGATCGATCTGAAGCTTTGGTTGAGTCAGTCTGATATTCATCGATCCGGTCTGATAAGTAATGTGACTTATCAGCTTGTTCTGTTGTTGAGCTATCGATCTGGTCAGTCTGATTACCCTCGATCCGGTCTGATATGCTTTGTCATCTTATCAGCTTGATCTGTTTTGGGCGATCGTTCTGGTCAGTCTGATTTCTCTCGATCCGGTCTGATATGTTTTGTCATCTTTAAAATCTCATCGATAAGATCCGGGACTAACAAATTCCCCCTTTTTGATGATGGCAAAACCTAGCTTCTAAGTCTTTTTAACCAGTCTGATGAGAACTCTGAAGCGAAAACTTTCGGATCGATTACTCTTTCTTGTTCAAAATAAATGAACATCATTAAGTTGGATCGATTAAACCTTTATTATTAAGCCTTATATTGTAGTTCAAAATAAATGAACACGGACTTAATCGAAAGAGGATTTTTATTGATCACCAAAAAAATCCTAAATACAGACAGTCTGAAAATATTATTTTCTAGAAGACTGAGACGGAGGCGGCCTGAAGTCTTTCTTCTTTTCCCCCTTTTTGTCAGCAGCAATCTCTTGAAGAAAGTCAACAACTTGTGCTAGCTGCGCGCTGATAGCGTCAAGACGAACGTCTTGAGCGCGGAGGGAATTGGCAACAGATGCTCTGACTTCAGTGGCTAGTTCGATCTGCTCTTTTCTCAGACTGTTCTTATAAGAGGCTTGTTGAGAAAACAGATCGTTTATCCGGTGGCACTAATAGAAAGGTCCAACAATACATTCAATGGTTCATCATCGGCACAGACGGAGCATTAGGCAATGGCTGCTCCGCTGTCTGGTCTAGTAGTGGCTCTGCAGTCTGATCTGGTATTTGCTCTGCAGTCTGATCTGCTGCATCAGAAGGAATAACCTCAATGAAAGGTTCTGCCATAGTCTTGCTTGCAGAGGGATGATCCGGGCTGGTTGTGGGAGTGGATACACTGAGCTTCTGTCGTTGAAAACGGACAGCTAAGTGAAGAGCATGAACATCCATCTCGAGTTGAGCAATAACAGCCCCATCATCTCTGGCAGTTGGAGCAGTCGGATCAAAGTTCTCTTTCTTAGCAGCTAGGAGCAGAGTGGCTATACAGAATCTTTGATTAGCCGTAAATAGCTCTTTGCGCTGCACGGCAAGCCGAACATCATCAGTCTCTGTTCCTTTCAGAGCTTCCTCTTCCATCTTCTTCAGTCTGCTCAGCTTACCGAAGAATAACTCAATGTGGTTGATAGTCCGGTACTGGACATATTCATCAAAGACCACAATGAGTGCCTTCACCTTCTCATCAACATCCTCCATAGCGATGTCGATGGCTGTCTGCGCTGCAGATTTGGGTTTAGAGGAGAGGGGTTCGGAGAGAATGGCTTTTCCCTTGCCGGTGGAGGAGGGGGACTTGATCCCTGATTGGGTATAATCTCCCAACTCAGTGATAACTATTCCTTTGACCGTGGGAATGGCAGAGGGGACTCGGATAGTGACTTTGGTTGCAAGGGTTGAAGCCTGTGAAGGTTGGATGGAAGGTTGGGGTGCAGGGGTGGCTTTAGTTGGAGGCAATATGGGTAAGGCTTTCAGGGGTAATGGTTTGCTGGGCTTGGTAATCTGGGTTCTTGGCTTTTTGGGAAGTGGCTTGGTTGGTGGGTTTGGAACCAGAGTAGCAGGAGTAGGCGGAGCACTCTTGGACTTCAGCAATGCAAGTCCTTTGGAGTTTAGAATCTTAAAGGGGCTGAGAGCGGACTGCTTTCCCAGTTCGATGTCCAAAGACTCCAGTAGCTTGCTGAGAGGAACAACAAAGTATACAGCTTGTTTCGATGCAATCACTGTTTCCATCAGAACTCCAAACAGAATCACGGACCAGTTCATCTTCTGTCCGGATACAATAGCCGCCTTAGCTCTGAACTTCTCTGCGGTCACAGCGTCAAAACTTCCTGCTTTGCCCAACAAAGGCTTACCCACTATCTCGCACAGCACCTGGAAATGAAAGAGCATTTCCTTCTTCTTAAACGATGGTTGCAGGCGGTGGCCAAGAATAGATATCTTCCCTTGAAGATCTGAGAGTGACGCCTGAGGAATCTGTCCAAATTTCGTCAGTCCGGAATTGGGGAGGCCAAAGGTTTTGGCCAGCGTCATCGGCGAGATCTCAAAAGATTTGCCCTTGACAGTAGTAGATATGGATGTCTTCTGGGAGACGGCATTGGTGAATAGTTCGCGGATTTCTGATTCATAAACCACGGTGCCGCATTCCAGAAAGTTTCTTAGACCAGAAGATTCCAAAGCTCTGAAGATGGACACCATCTCTGCATCTTCTGCCCTGTAAATATCATTAAACTCAACGGAGAGGGAGTTATGAGTGATGGTAGCCATTGGAATGAAGTCAAACGAATGCGAAGATTTAGAAGAGTGAGAGAGTAAGAAAACAGATAGCGGTAATTTGTAAAAAGTGAAATAAAATGAAATGTTCAGCCCGCTAAATAGGAGAGAGAAGACACGTGTCTTTATCTCGATGACTGATGAAAAGAAATTCAAAAATAAACGGTCAGGATAACATCTAGTTAAGGCGGTTAAAATGCGATCAGTCCGGGCTGTTTTTGTGCAAAAGATGTATTGTCCAAACAGATCATGGGATAACATCAGATTGACATGGATCGGTCTGAAAATTTCGGACCGGTCTGTGTCTTTCTGAACATTGTATTATCAATCTGTGGTAACAAAAATCTTTAAGTGCGAAAGTAAGAAAACATCTAAACTATTAAGATAAGTCAATTAATCCAAGAATTTGACGAAAATAATTAAACTTAGCCTCTGGGAGCGGTTTGGTGAAGATGTCTGCTGCTTGCTGCTCTGTTGAGATGTGCTCGATCCGAATTTCCTTTTTGCCAACATGATCTCGAATAAAGTGATGGCGTATATCAATGTGCTTTGTTCAAGAGTGCAAAACTGGATTATACGTTATAGCGATTGCACTTGTGTTGTCGCAAAATATCGGAGAGTCAACAGCTTGGATGCCATAGTCTTTGAACTGGTGTTGAATCCAGAGCATTTGAGCGCAACAGCTTCCAGCGGCTAGATACTCTGCTTCAGCTGTGGATGTGGCAATCGATGTCTGCTTTTTGCTGAACCAAGAGATCAATCTTTCACCTAGAAATTGACATGTTCCACTGGTGCTTTTACGATCAATCTTACACCCAGCGTAGTCTGCATCTGAATATCCGATCAAGCTGAAGTTTGAATCTTTGGAGTACCAAAGAACAACGTTCTGAGATCCTTTTAAGTATTTCAGAATACGCTTGGCAGCAATAAAATGTGATTGCTTTGGTTCTGACTGAAATCTGGCGCACATACAGACTGAGAACATAATATCAGGCCGGCTCGCTGTAAGATACAATAGCGATCCGATTAGTCCTCTATACATGGTTACTTCAACTACTGTTGCCCCTTCATCTTTGTCTAACTTGATTGTTGGACTCATAGGAGTTGATGCAGTTGAGCATGTTTCCATTCCAAATCTCTTGAGGAGCTCTTTGGTATACTTGGTCTGATTGATGAAAATACCATTGTTGAGCTGTTTTACTTGGAGACCCAAAAAGAATGAAAGTTCTCCCATCATGCTCATCTCAAACTGTCCCTGCATTAACTTAGAAAATTTCTCGCACAATTTGGGGTTAGTTGACCCAAAGATTATGTCATCAACATAATCTGAACTAATAGGGTATGTTCCCCCTTAATAAATTTAAAGAGAGTTTTATCTACTGAGCCGATCTGGAAATCATGGTTCAGCAGAAATTGAGATAGAGTGTCATACCAGGCTCTTGGAGCTTGTTTCAGACCATACACTGCTTTATTCAGTAGATACACATGATTGGGATGCAAATGGTCCTGAAATCCAGGTGGTTGCTCAATGTAGACTTCTTCCTGAAGCTTTCCATTAAGAAAAGCGCTCTTAACGTCCATCTGATATACTTTGAAGTCTTTAAAGGCAGCATATGCAAGAAAGATTCGGATGGCTTCAAGTCTGGCGACTGGTGCAAATGATTCATCGAAGTCGATTCCTTCTTCTTGTCTGAATCCTTGTGCTACCAGTCTGGCTTTGTTTCTAACCACAGTTCCATCTGCGTCCAGCTTATTTCTGAAAACCCATCTGGTTCCAATGACAGGCAGATCGCTTGGTCTGGGGGTTAGACTCCAAACTTGATTTTGTTCGAATTGATTCAGCTCTTCTTGCATGGCCTTAATCCAGTTGAAATCAGTTAGAGCTTCATCGATTTTCTTAGGTTCCAGAGTAGAGATGAACGCAGCATGTGTGAATTCATCCATCATCTGTCCTCTGGTTCTGATCGGTGCAGAGGGACTACCAATTACTAGATTGGGTGGATGCTTCTTAGTCCATCGATAGCTTGACTCTGGATTGTCTGGTCCGGTTGGATGAGTAGTAGCAGCATGATCAGCATCTGATTTAACATTTGAGTGAAGATTGTCCGGATCAGCTCGATCTGAAGAAGCTTCAATGGCTTGAACCGGTCTGTCTGGTACTTCTGGTTCTGGTGGATTGTCTCTTGACCTGTTAGCTACAATCTCATCATCACTGTTAGCTTCGAGATGGATATTTTCCATCTGATTTTGAATTGATTCTTTGTTGCCCTCAACACATAAAGATTCATCAAAAACTACATGAACAGATTCTTCTACAGTTAAGGTTCGATTATTAAAAATTCGATAGGCTTTGCTAGTTGATGAATATCCTAAAAATATTCCATTATCTGACTTAGCTTCAAATGCTGTAAGATGATTCTTACCATTGTTATGAACGAAGCATTTGCAGCCAAAAATATGAAAGTGAGAAATAGATGGTCTGTTACCAGTCCATATTTCATATGGGGTAAGGTTCAGCTTCTTGTTGATCATGGACCGATTTTGAGTGTAGCAAGCAGTGTTTACAGCTTCTGCCCAGAACTTTTGCGAAATTCCAGAATCAGCAAGCATTGTTCTTGCTGCTTCCTTGAGCGTTCTGTTTCTTCGTTCTGCAACTCCATTCTGTTGAGGAGTTCGAGCAGCTGAAAACTCATGCTTGATTCCATGATCTTCTAGAAGGATTCAAGATTCTGATTTGAAAACTCAGTGCCTTTGTCACTACGAATCCTGTCTATGCTGGATGATTTCTCGTTCTGAGTGCGTTTCAGCAGCTTGATCAACTTCGGACCGGTCTGATCTTTACTGCTCAAAAATATAGTCCATGTAAAGCGTGAGTAATCATCAATAACAACAAGAGTATACCGCATTCCCCCTAAACTTGTTATTGGTATAGGACCAAACAAGTCCATATGCAATAATTCTAAACAGCGGGAGGAGGATTTGGCATTCTTGTTCTTGAAGGATGATCTGATCTGTTTGCCCATTTGGCAAGCTTCACAGATCTTATCCTTAGCAAAATCGATCTTGGGCAGACCGATAACTAAATCACGTTTACACAGGCTGGAAATGGTCTTAAAGTTTATATGATTCAAACGCTTATGCCACAGCCAATGTTTATTATCATTGTTAGCGATGAAGCAAGTAGGATTATCAGGTTGAGCATGATTCCAGTTAATCTTATATGTATTTCCATTCCTGATTCCTACGAGCATGGTTATACCGTCCGATGATTTAACAGTGCAAGTATGTTTGTGAAATTCTACAGCATAACCATTATCACAAAGTTGACTTATACTGATCAGATTATAGCACAGATTTTCAACTAACAGCACATCATTGATAATAATGTTACCATGGACAATCTTACCCTTGCCCACGGTCTTACCCTTTGAGTTATCTCCGAAGATGATCTTGGGTCCAATACATTCTGTGACTTCAGACAGCAGCTCGATGTTTCCAGTCATGTGACGGGAACACCCACTGTCCAAATACCAGTCTGATCTTCGGTACCTGTCATCAAATATAATTATTGTTGGTACCCAATCCTATTTGGGTCCAGAACGGATTAGCCCTTTGGGAACCCACACCTGTATCAGCTTCAATGGCTTGTGTGTGTAAGGTGTGCTGTGTGCTGGTCTGTTTTGATGTTGTGTGTGATAATGTGTGCGCTGTGAAAACCTTTGATTCTCATATGGTAGTCTATATCTTCGTTAAATCGGTTTTGAATTATAGTAATTGTATTGTCTTCCTTGCCTTCGATCTTGCACCTTTGGATTTGGTCTGATAGACGCAAATCTTGCTGGTGCCTTTTCTTTGGTTTGGTCAACATAACCAATTCCTTTTCTCAGATTTTGATTCACGTAAGAGACTCCTGTTTGAATCTTAAGTGCTTCAGTCTCATATACTGTGCTGGATTTAACAAATGTCATTTGTTTGACTTGGTTCTTTACCAGCAACAGCTCAGATTCATCTTTGGTGCATTCTTTGGTGTCAAAGCCTATGCCGGTGAAATCACCGACGTTTCTTTGAACCTCTTGTAATTCTTCCAAGGATGTTCTGGATTTTGTCCATGTTTTTGAATATATGAGAGAGCTTAGCATTTTGTGTGCTAATTCTCTTATTTTCTTCATGGAGCTGATCATAAGAGATTTTCAGCTTATTCAGCTCGATCTGGAGATTGTTGCACTCACCCTGCTCAGAGCAGCTTGGTTTGTTGTGCTCATCCATTTGATCACTGACTTTAGCTTTATTCTTCTCAAATGATTCAGCTAAGATCCTATAATCATTAGCCATGTCTTGCAGTGCGGACATGAGCTCTTCTCGTGTAAATTCATTTGAGTCAAGATCATATACCTCGTCTGTCTGACTCATCTCTTCGTCTGCCATAAGACATTGAATATCTTCTTCGCTTTCGCTGGAAGAATATTCAGAGCTTTCCGAGTCTGAGTCTGTCTGAGCCCATTTGCTGTTTCCTTCTTCAGCTACTAGGACTTTTTGGGATTTTCCATGATTCTTGCGGTCTTTGTAGTGCTTCTTCTTCCTATCATCACGATGCTTCTCTTTCCGTTCTTCTTTCTTCGGTCTGGTGCAATCTGCAATAAAATGCCCGGTCATACCACAATTGTAGCAAGCCTGATCGTTAACAGTATCATCTTTTCTTGATTTATAATGATGAGAGGGTTTGAAGTTCCTCTTATTCTTAGACATAAATTTACCGAATTTCTTGATAAATAATGACATAGCATCGTTACTTATCTGTTCAGCAGATCGGTCTGATGTTGAAGCGATCTGGTCTGGAATGGCTGCCAGGGCCTTGTTTGGTTGAGAGATGAATGGCTCTGCTTCACCTCTGCTTATCAGTTCAAACTCATAGGCCTTAAGATCTGCAAACAGATCATGAAGTTCAACCTTGTTAAGATCTTTTGATTCCCTCATGGCAATGGTCTTAACATCCCATTCCTTCGGCAGAGCTCTCATAACTTTCAGAGCGATCTCTCTGTTAGAATATTCCTTCCCCAGACCATTGAGTTCATTTATGATGCCAGTGACTCTTTCATCAAACTCATTTAGAGTTTCTCCACTTTTCATCTTTATGCTCTCAAATCTTTGAAGAGCAACAATTAACTTGTTTTCTTTGGTCTGGTCGTTGCCTTCACATAGCTGTGCTATCTTCTCCCAAATTTCTTTGGCAGTAGAGCACATTTTGATTTTGCTGAACATGTTCTTGTCCAATGTCTTGAACAAGATGTCTTTGGCCACATTATCGAGATTTGCTTTCTTTCTTTCCTCATTCGTCCAGAGGGATCTGTCCTTTTCTACCATTTGTGGTTCTCCACCAGTAATGGCGACTGCTGTATTTATTTTTAGAATCTTCATTGGTCCATCAGTGATGACGAACCACATATCGTCATCCTGAGCTGCTAGATGAGCTTGCATTCTGATTCTCCAGTCATCATAGTCTTCTTTTGAGAACATAGGGATTTTGTTGAATGATGCCATCAGCTCGAGTGATTTAGCAGATTAAGATGACCTGCTCTGATACCACTTGTTAGGATCGGTCCGGAGTGTTTAGAGGGGGGGGGGGGGGTGAATGAACACTCCTTCTAAAAATTAATCCTTCGTGATTTCTTTCGGATTAGTGAAAGAAATCTGTTTCTTAATCAATTCTTGTACAAAACAGACCACTGAAAATATAAGTGCGGAACGGTCTGTTCTTGTATGTAAGAACGGCTCGATGGCTAGTGAGAAAGAACGAGTGCAGAAATAAGATACACAGGATATGTTTCTAGAAGTTCGAAGGTGGTGTAATCCTTCTACGTCTCCCCTTCTTCCAATTAAGGAAGGTTTATACTAGAAGACTTTGATTTATACAATCCTGTTGTACAAACCCGATTCAGACTGGATTTACCTCACTACCAATCTGAAACTCCTAGTCACTCAATCTGCTCAGACACACTCTGTCTGACAGTTACAATATGTTTCTCACTTCTATTTTCAACACAGAAAACACAAGATGCGCACAGTGATCCTAAATGATCAAATGTTACAAAGTAAACGTGCTTAAGAATGATTTCAGCTCGAGAGCTCCTGAGCTTGTAAGCTTGTGCTGTTTTTGCTTTCTTGTGCGTTTTTCAATTGATCAGCGAGAGTCAGTAGCAAGAGTCAGTAAGTTCCTTTTGTTGCATCCTTTTATAGTTGAAGGTACCAACGACATTATTTCCCTTAATGTGCAACTTTGACTCTGCTTAAACTCTGAGTAGGCTTCAGTCTTCTTCTTCAGGATACTTGCCGTTCTGGTTCATACTTTCGGCGACTGTCAGGTAAGCTCTTCTTTGTCTTCTTACCTATTATGGCAATCTTCAGTCTTTGGTCTTTTGTAGCATTAATTACAACATTAAATGCTACAATAAATAGCCGTTAATGATTCGGACTGAGGAGCCATTCTGTATGTATCCTAAGCTGCTCTGATCTGATAAAGATAGAGATCGATCTGAAGCTTTGGTTGAGTCAGTCTGATATTCATCGATCCGGTCTGATAAGTAATGTGACTTATCAGCTTGTTATGTTGTTGAGCTATCGATCTGGTCAGTCTGATTACCCTCGATCCGGTCTGATATGCTTTGTCATCTTATCAGCTTGATCTGTTTTGGGCGATCGTTCTGGTCAGTCTGATTTCTCTCGATCCGGTCTGATATGTTTTGTCATCTTTAAAATCTCATCGATAAGATCCGGGACTAACATTACTAATGGCATCGGGTGTGTATTTTGTCTTAATGAGGTGAGGATGTTAGTCATATGTTCCTGGCTTGTTCTTTTGTCAATTGTGTGTTGGAAGAATTGTTATGAAGGGTTTTGTATTTCTACGGTGGGACATAATATTATTGAGAATCATTTGTTACAACATCAAGAGTTGTGTCCTTTTATGAGAGGTTTGTAAATTGTGGAAGGGGTTGTGACACTATATTGTGTGGTGCTTGTGGAAAGCAAGAAATGAAATTTATTTAAAGGAACAAAATCATCTTATGAGAAAGTGGGGAGGAAATCAAAGTTCGATTTTGGTCCTGGTTGTCTTCATTTACTTCGGTGCATAATTATATATTGAGAGATTGGCTTGTGAGTACCTCTTTTGTTTTAAATGCATCGATGTTGGGTCTGTGAGTAATGATATTGTTTTGGCTACTAATGTATTCGAAGCTTAGACGGGTGTGTTTGTGGTATTAATGGTAGTGGAAGTTGTGTGCATTCTAGTTATTCAATGGCACTTTGGCTATAGACGTTTTTGAGTCGAATGTTATACCTCCGTCAAGGGAGATTCTTTAAAGTCTACGGTTTGAAGTTCAAGTCATAGACTTGCCGCGGTTTGCTTCTGCGATTTGGGTGCTGCTGGTGTTAACTGTCGAGGGTTGATGGAGTGCTTTGAGAGTTCAGAGGCTCATGTTTGGTTGATAGATGTTTCGTGAGGACAAGATCTTTTTGTTGGTTGTTTTGATCGGCTGTTGTGAAGATAGTCCTTTTGTTTTCTTCTTAGTTACTTAGCAGTCATTTAACTCTTGTATTAGGGTTGGGGTACCCCTTGTACTCTGTTAGTTTTAATATATATTTTGTCTTAACAAAAAAATTAATATATTGTTTTTTTTAATCTTAAAGTAATTGATATCGCTTAAACGTTGGTTGTTGTTGTTTATATATTTATTTTGTTGTTGTTTATATATTTATTTTGGTATTAACTGTTGGTTGTTGGTCGAGCTTGTGATAAACTCCCTAGATTAAAACCAATCATAATCCTAAAGTAAAATCAATCCTTATCCTCATATTTATTTATTTAAAAAGATCATATATTTCCTATTAATCTTTCTTTTGAAATTTCCAATTGGTGAATCTTTGATAAACCAAATATCTTTTCTTCTCTATCTCATCAGTGGATTTGGTTGCTTTGGCCCTCATGACATCACTCCCCCCTTGAGAATCGTGGTGGTTTGCAAACACGAAGGAGTGGTACTTGGTAGCAAGAGCAACAACATCTTCCCCTCGGCATCAAGAGCAACAACATATTCCCAATAAGCTTCAGCTGGGGAAAGGCCAAGCCAATAGATCCATATCTCAATTCTGCCATGGCGAGTGTGTGTGTCTAGGACTGCCTGATTTATGGGACAGAATTACCCTGATCAATTGGAGGGACATGCGTGATGGCGAGCAAGCTGGGCCTGTGAGATTCAGAAGATTCAGGGTGGTCGTGATTGTTGGGTCTTATGTCCACGTGTCCATTGGAGATCTGTTGTGATAGTTCGTCGAGCCGCAACATGAGCACCTCCCCGTCGGCCTTTTATAAGGCGATGAACTCGGACAATTGTTGTTGTATCGATTGTAGATCTACCATAACTCCTAGCTCTGATGCTATTTTGTTACATGCGTATGAACGAGTTATGTGTCAAGAGTGTGATAGGTTGTTTGGGCTCGAGAGGGAGAACCTAACGATCTCTTAGTTGAAACAACCTTTTTTTTTAGAGAGAACTTAATTATTTTTATTAAAATACCTAACTAGATAACTCATAATATCAAAAGAAAGATCATATCTAATAATTTAAAGCTAGATAAACCCCCTAGATTAAAACCAATCATAATTCTACACTAAAACCAATCATAATCATAATCGTAATCCTAATATTTATTTATTAAAAAAAATCATATATTTCCTTCTAACATTTCTTTCAAAATTTCCAATTGGTGAATCTTTGACAAACCAATATCTTTTCTTCTCTATCTCATCACTGAATTTGGTTGCTTTGACCCTCATGGCTGGTGCAACTATTTAAACCTACAGCAACACAAGGGTCATGCTTTGATCGTTCTTCTGGTAAGGATAATTATTGCTCTGCAACAATATCAATCTCAATGATTGCACTACCTTGCAATTCTTGTGAATTGAACACTTGACCTTGACTCTGATACCAATCGTAGGATCGGACATTTGTAGTTGCACCAAAAGCTATATATGGTGGTAATAGTGCAACTAAAAAAGAGATAGCGATTTTGCGTTGATTACATGTGCTAACTAATGTCACAATTCGAGATTATTTTCTTATTCCTATAATGGATGCGGTACTTGATGAACTTCATGATGCCACTGTTTTTTCTAAAATCAATCTTTGGGCGAGTTATCACCAAATTCGGATCCATCCTTCATACATATCCAAAACTACATTTCGGACCCATGAAGGGCATGACAAGTTTATTGTCATGCCCTTTGGCCTCACTAATGCTCCTTTAATATTCCAATCATCCATGAATGCAATTTTTTAAACACTATCTTCGCAAATTTGTTATTGTCTTCTTTGATGATATTTTGGTTTATAACAAATCATGGGCTGACCATTCACATCATTTGGAGATAGTATTGAGCACTCTTAGAACCAATTCCTTCTTTGCAAAACTCAAAATGCTCATTTGGCCAATATACTATTGATTATCTTGGCCATATTGTTTCTGTGTGCAACCTGAAAAAGACAAAATCAGAGCCATTTTGGACTAGCCGCAACACACGCCCCTCAATTCTTTGCGTGGTTTCCTTGGCCTTTTAACAGAAGTTTGTCAAAGGCTATGCTATTCTTGCCACACCACTTACAAACCTCCTTAAACTTGACAAAATTCAGTGGTCATCTAGTGCGCAATCTTATTTTGATTCCCTGAAATTTGCATCGACTCGTACGCCCATTCTAGCTCTTTCCAGACTTTGCCATTCCATTTCAAATTCAACCTGATCACTCAGGCTCGGGCCTTAGGGCCGTTTTTGTTGCACAAAACCACCCTATTACTTATTATAGCAAGAAATTTCCTACAAATTCACCAAAGCTTCGAAAGATGTTTGCGAGTTACTTGTTGTTACACATGTTGCCAAATGGCAAGAATATCTTCTTGGTAATCATTTTACTATTCTCACGGATCATCGTAGCTTAAAAGCCCTCCTTACACAATCTATCCATACTCCGGACCAAGAAAAATATTTGGTTAAAACTGTTAGGGTATGATTTTGATATCCAATATACATAGGAAAGTCTAATGTTGTGGCTGATGTCTTATCTCATGAATTTGCGTCTGATAGTTCCTCTCTTGTCACTCAGCCTTCAATTCATGCTATTTCTCTTCGCACCTTTCCTTTATTCCAGAATTAAAACTGGAAGTTGCTTCTGATCCTTTTTACCAAACTATCGTTAACAAAGTACTCTTCGGGTGTTTCTTCTACCGTGTTTCTCTTCAGAGACGACCTTCTCTATAAGAATTCTTGTATTTGTCTAAGCCCTATCTCTTCTTTCATTCCTAAAGTCCTTTTTGAGTTCCACAACAACCCTTTAGCAGGTCACGCTTGTGTTGCAAAGATACTGACTTCTCTTCCCATTCCTACCAATAGTTGGGAAGACGTCTCTCTAGATTTTATTTAACGATTGCCACATTGTCATGGTTTTTCGGTTATTTTGGGGGTGGTGGAAAGATTGTCAAAATATGCCCATTGTGGTGCTTTGAAGGATGGGTTTACTGCTTCAGTTGTGGCGATTTTTTTTGCTGATATAGTGTTGAAACATCATTCGTTCTAAGGTCAATTGTATTAGATCGCGATCCCATTTTGAGTAAATTCTGGCATGAGCTATTTCGTCTTAATGGCACCTCTATGTGTATGTCTAGTGCATACCATCCTCGGTTTGACGGGAAAACAGAGGTCTTAAACCAATGCTTGGAACAATACGTAGCTTTGTTGCTGATCAGCCCGATAAATGGTTTGAGTTGTTATTATGGGCAGAGTTGTGCTACAAACCAAGCTTTCATTCCTCTATATTGATGTCCCCTTATGAGGCTGTTTTTGGGAAGCCACCACCTTCTATACGAGTATATCAGTGAATCTTCTTTGGTGGAGGCTACAAATAACTGGCTTCAGTCTTTGCGAGAAAATCTTAAGCGTGTGTAGAATCGCATGAAAGTCCACACCGATAATAATCCAAGGGATGTGAAGTTGGATGTAAGTCAGTGGTGTTATGTGAGGTTACAACCTCATAGACAATCTTCTTTCACGGGCCAGAAGTCACTAAATTGAGTAAGCCTTACTATCCTTTTCAGGTTGTGCAACAAAATGGCCAGGTCGCATATAGAATAGCATTGCACGAGGCTTAAAAGATTCATCTCGTGTTCCACATCTCAGTTCTCAAGCCTTGTCCGCAACCTGATCAGGGTCCGCCCTTATCTCTTCCATCTACTTCCGTGGACAATCAACCGTTGTGTACTCCGTTGGCCATCCTTAATGTAAAGAAGATCAAATGCAACAATGTCTGGATTCAACAAATTTTGGTTCTCTTTGTGGCTCTTGACATTTTCTTCTATTATAAGCATATCAATACCCCTCGTGTTGAAAGACACCTTGTCCTTAAGGTTGAAGTGAGCATAAGTGCGATGAAAAGACGAGAGATTCTTCCAAGAAGTCTCCTCTAATGGCAACCCATCCCACTGAACCAAAATTTGTGGGATCCAGAAATTGTTGCGTTTGATCTTCCTTACATTAAGGATGGCCAACAAAGTACACAACGGATGATTGTCCACTGAAGTAGCTGGAAAAGATAAGGGGAGACCCTGATCAGCTTGAAAACAAGGCTTGAGAACTGAAATGTGGAACACAGGATGCTCCTTTACGACTCGTGCAACGCTATTCTATATGCAACCTGGCCAATCCGCTGCACAACCTGAAAAGGACTGTAGTAACGCTTACTCAATTTAGTGAACTTCTAGCCCGTCAGAGAAGATTGACATTGAGGTTGTAACCTCGCATAACACCACTGTCCTATATCCAACTTCACATCCCTTCGATTATCATCGTCCTCGACTTTCATGCGAGTGTAAATACGCTTAAAATTTTCTCGCAAGGACTGAAGCCAGCGATCTGTAGCCTCCACCAAAGAAGATGGTGGCTTCCCAAAAACATCCTCATAAGGGGACATCAATATAGAGGAACGAGAGGAGATTTCTTTGAAGGATCTCTCGTTTGTTGACTCGGAGGGAAGTAAGGCTTAGATGAGGTATATAAAGGAAGTGGTAGTTATCAAGTAGCTAGGAAGGTATATATAGAAGAATAGGAATGTGAGAACATTACTATTGTACATGTAACCTTTTTTTTCAGAAATACAAATAACTTCTCTCTGACTGTCTTCTTCTTCTTCTTCTGTACTTAGCATCTCTTCCTATAATTCAAAATTCAATCACGATCTCGGTGGAGGATTGGCTCTCTCGAAGTAGCTACTTAACAGTGAGAATGATTCAAAAAATAGGAAGATATCATTAATTTAGTTTATCGAAAAATGAAGTCTTTGAGCAACTCCAAACATCAAAAATCCATTACAATGGAGTAAGCACCCAATCAATTTCTAAAAAAAACAATGATATTGGTGGTGATACATAAAAGCTGAAAAGGAAGTTCAAATATTCATGAGAAAAAATAAAGACCAGATTACGTGGATAATGAAGTTCATACCCACAATTATCACAGAGCGTTGCCAATTCACCAGATCGCAGAGGCCAACCCTCTTTCCATGCCAATGAGTCTGACGAAGCACAGGCCCCATTCATGCACACTCTACCCTCCATCTTCACACACTTCAAGGGGGAAAGAACGAATCAAAGAATGAGTAAGTTGAAAAATAAGAAAACCCCAAAAAAAAAATCTTAACAAACGTACACACACATATATATAATATAAATGAAAAGAAAGAAGATAAGTGGGAACTTACCAACTTAGAGCAGTGATATAGAAATCATTTTGCGTTGGAAGTAGAGGAAGAATTGAACTTTTGAACGCCGGAGAGCAGAGGCGACGGAGGTTCTGAAGGAGAGGCCGTGGAGAAGTAGAACATGGATCATGGATGGGTTAAGAAAGGTTGACGGAGCAGGGAGAGGGTCTTAGGGGATCGGCTAGACATATTGTTTCAGTAACATTTGCAACACTCACCGTATATATTAAATATACGTATATATATATACACTTAGATTCTTGATTTAAAAGTTTTATTAACATAATATAATGAAATGAATTGAAGTTACGTAATGATGTGATGATTGCTTCAAAACCAAACATAAAAGCGAGCGTGCACCAAACAGAGATGGGACTTCACAATTCTGGGACATCATTGGGAATCTAATTTGATAAGAGTAGTGGCCAGTGGGCGCCACCATTCCACTATCACAATCATCTATTATAGCAAATAATAATAATAATAGTATTAATGCTTTCTTTATTGGTTTTATTTCTTTGTTTTTTTTAAAGTGGTTTTATTTCTTCTGTATTTAATTAATTACAACTGACATTTTACATCACCATGACGACATTAATCGCCACCGAACATTACTAACATATTGTAACACATTACATGCAATCAACTTGATTGCTGAAAGTTGGCTTAAAAGCAAAAGTTTAGAGAAAGTCAGAGCAATTGACAATAATAATCCCAGAGAGAGTAGGTTCATGTACACTTTGTGGGCAAAGATTTCATTGGCGGCTTCCCTTAGGCGCCACCCCTCTTTTTAATGCTGCACATTATGTTGAAAAAAAAAATTTAATTAATTGAAATTAATCATCAAAAAATCGAAAAATACGAATGGAGGAAAAAACAGCAAAGATAGACGAGAAAAATGTGAGGACTCGATCCTAATAATGCGTTTAATTATCACACGATTATTAATTTAATGTAAACAACAGAAGATTAGTTTAAAATTTACCAATACGTGGCTCTAAAAATTTCGGTTTGACCTCGATGCACGAGAAACATTCCACCTGTTTTACATAATACAATATACTCATTATGAAATATTGAAATAATATAACGGTTTCATAAATAAACACATCGTCCTTCACATATGCAATAAAGTATATATCTCTCAATAATATTAAACTCAAAATACAGCTACATGGGGCATACACAGACGAGAAAAATATTATTAAAAACTCTTTAACATAAGACTGTGACACAATACTCGATAAAATAAAACATGAGCTCGCTCTCACGGAGCTCTGATTCTCATAGATGCTTCCCCTTGAGCATCTGAAGGTTGCCCACTTGTAATACCTGTTGTGATATCCCCGAAATAATTAATTGTAATTTGGGCATTAATTATGTTTATATGATTAATTATGGTGATAATTGATTTATGTGCTGTATTTAATTATCATGTTGAAATGCTTAGTCACATGGTAGGCGTGACCGGGGATGCCCTTCGGGATGTATATCTTGCATGTTGGGTATTAGCATGGGTTATTCATGTTGGTTGTTAATTAATTGGAAAGCATGAATTTATTAGGAGTTTGTTGCATTTTTATAAAATGCTTTTAAAATACCATGTTGGAGTATTTTATACATCGTGTTAATTGTTGGGGTACAATTTTAATTGACCTATATAAGCCATTACCCCACTTTACCACCTCACTTTATCATTCACTCTTTAAATCCCCAACTCACTCTCCCAACCCTAACCCTTTCCCCATTTTCGATTTTAGCTTCTAAGTAGAAGAGAAATCTTTGCAAAAACTCCATTGGTGTGATTCTTGGTAAGATTTGAGGCCTAGGAAGGGCATATATCATTCCTTGATGTTTTTGTATGGATTTACTTGGTTTTGATTGATATATATATTGGAGTTTTGAAATGGGTTTGTTGGGGTTGATATTATTTTGGTTGGGTGCTAGATTTATGGGGTATGAGGATGTTTATTCGAGGTTTTTAGTGGTTTTGTTTTGTTGATGTATTAATATTTGAGTTTGTTCGATTTGGGGAAGAATGAAGGTGAATAGTGCCCGAAAATCGCATGTTCAGGTCTCGGCGATTGATCGGGACATTCTCCCGATCGATCGCGAGCAACAGGGGTGACGGCAGTGACCTTCTGCGATCGATCGTAGTTTGGCGCGATCGATCGGCGAGGTCGCGATCTATCGGCCTAAACTCGACGATCGATCGTGGATTGAATTTTTTTGTTGACGAGACAGTGTGATCTCGCGATCGATCGGGGCTATATGGCGATCGATCGCGAGACACCAAAATGCGTGTTTTTGGTTATTTTTGTGGAATTTTTGGTTTTGGACTATTATTTGGTTCTAATATTGGTTTGTGTGAATGTGTAGAACCATCCAGGTGGCAACACAGCCAAGGAAGTGAAGTCCTACCACATCCTATTTTTTTGGAAAGGTACGTAGAGGACGTACGGGCACCCAACGTTACATGTATATATTATACTCATTGATTATGCATTGTGGATGCAAATACATGTTGAATTATGCATGATGATTGTATATGCATATGATGATTATTGGTGCACATCCCATGAGTCATGGTCATCCCCTTGATGATTTTAATGCTTGCCGCTATTTTATTTGGTGCCGCTAAATGTGAAGCGAGGGGTGGGAGTGCCGCATGTCACATTGAAGCGTGGTTATCTTATGAGGCGAGGAAAGAATATTTGCCGCTAAAATGTGAAGCGGGGGGTGGGAGTACTGCATGTCCATTGGAGCGAGGTTATTCTATGCCGCCTATATGCGAAGCGAGGGGCATTAAAATACATTGTGATGAACAGACTAGGGATTGGTAATTGGTGATAATGGAGTGGTGTTATGTCATGACATGTGTGAACCATTAAATAATCTATTGACTGTACTCATGAGTTATGGTTCAGGGACAACCAAAAAAGAAGCGTTTAAAATGCATGGGGAAAACAAGAAGTGTTTTATTATGATTTATGCATTTACGCCTTATATTCATATTGTGTTGGATATGAATAATATTATGCTCATGTTTTGGGGGTTGTCCTTGTAGGTACATTTTGGAATGATAGAAAGGGGCTAAAGCGGGTTGAGGCGGTGAGCTTGCGAAGAACACTTTTGATAGATGAAGGACAGGATTACTTTTGTATAGTGTCTACTCTAGGAGTAGTGTAAATCTATAGTGGATAACATTCATTTGATTGAGAATGTAACTAATCCTTTTGATAGTCCTTAACTTGGCATGTAACTCTTAAGGCTCAAAGTCTCAACACGAACTTTTAAACTCTGATAATGCATGTTAGCTCTAATTATGCCTTTAATCCGCACTTAAGGAACTAGGGTCCTTACATTAGTGGTATCAGAGCAGTGGTTAGAGAACCCGGGAACGAGTGAAGGGTAGCCTTAGCATGATTGGCTAGGTGCTTACATTTGGAGCATGATTATGCATGTAGTGCATATTGATGTATATTCTGTTATACTAACATGCTTATTATCATTCCTATTATCTAACGACATAACATATATATTGTTGTTTTGGAAATTGTTGTTAACCCTTGTGTTACAGCATGTCAGCTATGAACTTGGGAAACCTCAATGAAGAGGTAGGTGACGTTGGCAGTGTTAATGCGAGCATTGGTCAGACAAACCCTTTACCTCCACCAGCTGTAGGTGTGGAACCAGTGGCTCAGTTGTTACTACCTGGTGAGATCAGTTTGACTCAGTTTCTGACTTTCCACCCGTCTATGTTTGAGGGGACAGAGCATGGGAAGAGGCTGAGGAATGGCTTGAGAGACTGGAATAGATTTTTGTGTCCGCTCCTTGTGCAAGGAGGGCATGGCTGAGATTGGTGGAGTTCCAGCTAGCGAAGAAACCTTCCATATGGTGGAAGACTACAGTGATGGAACTAAGGGCTCAAGGTGTATTGATCGATTGGACTCTCTTTAGAACCCGGTTTCTGAATCGGTATTTCTCTGCGGCTGCGAGACAGATAAAGGAAGATGAGTTCACAAGCTTGAAACAAGGAGGTATGTCAGTGTCAGACTATGCTATGCACTATTCTTCATTACTGCGGTATGTCCCGCATATTGCCACAAGCGGACATGCAAAGATGAGGCACTTTCTGAAGGGGTTACGGCCGAAGTTATTTGATCAGGTTATCACCAACAACCCCACTTCTTTCGATGATGCTCTTACTAGAGCAGAACTTGTGGAGATCGGAGTTGGGGCCTATCCTAATGCTGTACCCCCACATGTGCCACAACAGAGGCAAGCTACTGATAGCTTGAGGCCCAGAGGAGAATCATTTAAGCCTCATGGTTCTTCTTCAACCTCACGGTTCAGTGGAAAGAAATCTTTCAATCGGAAGCAAGAGAACAGAAAGAGCAATTGCTCAACCTACCGAGGGCCTATGCAAGGTAATAGATCGGGGGAGACAAGGTGCGACAATTGTGGAGGGCCACAGTCTTCGAGCAATTGCCATGCTTGTTACAGTTGTGGTAAGATGGGCCACATCTCTCGGTATTGCCCCACTCGGGGAGGACAGTCAGATTGTCAGGGAAACAGGCCGAGATTTGAGGACAGGACAGTGCATCAGAGGCAACAGATTATGCCTCGACCATCGGGAGGTCGGACAGTGGGACCGTCCCAGGGACAGGTGTATGCACTAACCAGAGAGCAGGCCCAGGCAGCCCCGGAGGAGGTGATCACCGGTATGTGCCATTTAATTACGTACCCTGCTTTTATTTTGATAGATATAGGTGCCTCTCACTCTTTTGTATCTGTTGGCTTTGTGGAGAGACACCATATGCGCACGTCTTCGTTACCCACGCCTCTCATGGTCTCGACACCCACAGGAAGAAATGTTATTGCCGATCAGTTTCTTGCGGATTGCCTCATTTATTTTGAGGGCAACAAGTTGAAGGCAGATTTGATTGTGTTGGGCATGTCAGATTTCGACTGCATTGTGGGTATTGATATTCTGAATAGATACCAGGCAGTGGTAAATTGTTGACAGAGAACAGTAAAGTTCAGATCTGATTTTGGGGATACAGTGGACTTTTTATGGCAATGGTTCTCCTGCGAAGATTCTGTTGATTTCGGCAATCAAAATGTCTCAGTTGTTGGAACGTGGTCACACGGGCTATCTCATCTATGCCGTGGACACGTCGGCAAAGAATAAAGAATTGAGAGTTGAGGATATACCAGTGGTAGCGTAGTTTGCTGATGTGTTCGCGGAGGAGATTCCCGGATTTCCACCTGCAAGGGAAGTCGAGTTTGGGATTGAGTTGTTACCGGGGACATCCGCTATTTCTCGTGCCCCTTACCGCATGGCACCGGCAGAGTTGAGAGAACTGAAGGAGCAGTTGCAGGATCTCCTTGATAAAGGATATATACGCCCTAGCGTATCGCCATGGGGCGCACCGGTTCTCTTTGTAAAGAAGAAGGATGGTTCGATGCGTTTGTGAATCGATTACCGGCAACTGAATAAGGCCACAGTGAAGAACAAGTATCCTCTCCCAAGAATTGATGATTTGTTTGATCAGTTGCAAGGTATCAGACTATATAGCAAGATTGATTTGAGATCCGGGTACCACCAGATTTGGGTCAGGGAGGAAGAGGTGCAGAAGACAGCATTTCGGAATCGATATGGGCACTATGAGTTCCTAGTGATGCCGTTCGGTGTGACGAACGCCTCAGCGGTCTTTATGAGCTTGATGAATAGAGTGTTTCAACCATATCTTGATCAGTTCGTCATTGTATTTATTGACGACATACTGATCTACTCTCGGAGTGAGGAAGAGCATGCGAAACACTTGAGGACAGTATTCCAGATTCTCAGAGATCACCAGTTGTATGCCAAGCTCAGCAAGTGTGAGTTTTGGTTGAGCAGTGTAGTGTTCCTGGGGCATGTCATATCTAGCAGTGGGATATCGGTGGATCCCAGGAAGATTGAGGTTGTGATGGAGTGGGCTGCACCCACTTCTGTACCCAAGATACGAAGCTTCCTTGGTTTGGCCGATTATTATCGACACTTCGTCGAGGGATTTTCAAAGATCGCCAAGCCGTTGACACGGTTGACCCATAAGGGAGTACCATTCTCTTGGTCAGAAGCTTGTGAGGAGAGCTTCCAGGAGTTGAAACACCGGTTGACGACAGCACCTGTGTTGGTGATTCCTTCGAAAAACACTAGGTTTGTCCTTTATACTGATGCATCGCTTCAGGGCCTTGGGTGGGTATTGATGCAAGATAAGCATGTGGTAGCTTATGCATCGAGGCAGTTGAAGCCGCATGAGACTAGATATCCATTCCATGACTTGGAATTGGCGGCTATCATCTTCGCCCTGAAGATTTGGAGGCATTATTTGTATGGTACGTCGTTTACATTTACACGGATCACAAGAGCCTGAAGTTTTTATTCACTCAGGCGGAGCTGAACATGAGGCAAAGAAGATGGATGGACTTACTGAAGGACTATGATTGTGAGATTGAGTACCATCCCGGAAAAGCTAACTTGACAGCAGACGCTTTGAGCCGGAAAGTGAGGAGTACTGCTGAGGACGTTATCCATTTGTCAGCCATGATAACTTCCTATTGCCATCTGGGCTATGATTTCGATATAGATACATCACCTGTGTATGTATCGATCTTATTGGCTGAGCCAGATATCTATGAGAATATCGGGAGAGCTCAGAAGTCAGATGATGAGATTCAGAGATGGTTATCTTTATTGCATCTTGGTCAGCCATTTGTTCAGAGTGGCCGAGGACGGATCCTTGAGATTGGGTAGCCATTGGGTGGTTCCGAGTACGCCGGAGTTGCATAGAGGGATCTTGGAGCGAGCTCATAGTAGCAGACTTAGTATCCACCCAGGCGGGAAGAAGATGTATAAGGATCTACGTGATCAGTTTTGGTGGAAAAGAATGAAGTGTGATGTTGTCGCTTTTGTTAAGAGGTGCTTGATCTGTCAGCAGGTTAAGGCAGAGAGGCAGAGACCTGGCGGCGAGTTGAAAAGCTTGGAGATACCAAAGTGGAAGTGGGAACACATTTCCATGGACTTCGTGACTCACTTGCCAAGGAGTGCCTCGGGTTTTGATGCTATTTGGGTGATTGTGGACAGATTGACCAAAGTGGCTCACTTCATTCCTTATAGCATGACCTTCACCTATTTGAGGATGGCTCAGTTGTATATTCGAGATGTGATAAGATTGCACGGGATCCCTATTTCCATAGTGTCGGATCGAGATCCACGATTCACATCTCATTTTTGGGAGGGTCTGCAGTCAGCTTTGGGACTGAAGTTAGACTGAGCACAGCATATCATCCTCAGACGGATGGCCAAACCGAACGTACTATCCAAACGCTCGAGGACATGTTGAGGGCTTGTTTATTGGAGTTCGATGCTTCTTGGCATGATTCAGTGGCCTTGGTAGAGTTCTCTTATAATAATAGCTACCAGGCAAGCATTCAGATGGCTCCTTTCGAGGCCCTTTATGGCAGACGATGTAGATCACCCTTGTGCTGGGATGACTTGGACTGTAAATCGGTCGGAGGACCGGAACTAGTTCGGGAAATGGAAGAGAAAATAAATGTGATAAGGCAGAAAATGAAAGCAGCCCAGGACAGACATGCAGCTTATGCGAATAAACGGTGGAGACCGTTGGAGTTTCAGTTGGGAGATAAGGTCTTTTTGAAGATCTCACCTTTCAGAGGTGTTGTGCGATTTGGGATGCGCGGGAAACTATCTCCGAGGTATGTTGGGCCGTACGAGATCTTACAGCGCATTGGCACTTTGGCTTACCGACTGGCCTTGCCACCTTCTTTGTCTGCTATACATGATGTGTTCCATGTGTCTATGTTGCGGAAGTATGATCCATCTCATGTGTTACAGCCTTCCGAGGTTCAATTAGAATCCGATGTATCTTATGTGGAACGGCCTGTTAGAATTCTGGATCGAGCAGACCGCAGACTTTGGAACAAAGTGATACCTATGATCAAGGTTCCGTGGGATCGCAGGCGTGTCGAGGAGGCTACGTGGGAGACGGAGCGGCATATGGTGCAGCACTACCCGGAACTGTTTTCTGGTATGTTATTTATGTTTAGTTTCTTTTTGGGGTAACTGCATGCGATTCGAGGACGAAATCTTATAAGTAGGGGAGTATTGTGATATCCCCTAAATAATTAATTGCAATTTGGGCATTAATTATGTTTATATGATTATATGGTGATAATTGATTTATGTGCTGGATTTAATTATCATGTTGAAATGCTTATTCATATGGTAGGCGTGACCGGGGATGCACTTCGGGATGTATATCGTGCATGTTGGGTTTAGCATGGGTTATTCATGTTGGTTGTTAATTAATTGGAAAGCATGAATTTATTGGGAGTTTGTTGCATTTTTGTAAAATGCTTTTAAAATACCATGTTGGAGTATTTTATACATCGTGTTAATTGTTGGGGTACAATTTTAATTGACCTATATAAGCCATTACCCCACTTTACCAAATCACTTTATCATTCACTCTTTAAATCCCCAACTCACTCTCCCAACCCTAACCCTTTCCCCATTTTCGATTTTAGCTTCTAAGTAGAAAAGAATCTTTGCAAAAACTCCATTGGTGTGGTTCTTGGTAAGATTTGAGGCCTAGGAAGGGCATATATCATTCCTTGATGTTTTTGTATGGATTTACTTGGTTTTGGATTGATATATTTGGATTGATATATATATTGGAGTTTTGAAATGGGTTTGTTGGGGTTGATATTATTTTGGTTGGGTGCTAGATTTATGGGGTATGAGGATGTTTATTGGAGGTTTTTAGTGGTTTTGTTTTGTTGATGTATTAATATTTGAGTTTGTTTGATTGGGAAAGAAGGAAGGTGAATAGTGCCCGAAAAACGCATGTTCAGGTCTCGGCTATCGACCGGGACATTCTCACGATCGATCGCGAGCAACAGGGGTGAAGGCAGTGACCTTCCGCGATCGATCATGGACACACACTAAACGGTGCGAAAACACACACTTCGCGCTATCACCGACCACCGCATGTAAATCCACTCCGTTCGCCGCCGTCCGACCACCTCTCGCCAAGCTTGACCTACCAACATGTTCACAACTCAGAGGCACATCTTTCCATAACAGATAATTTAATTTTGGTGTTCGAAAAGGTGTTCAATTTTACCCTGGAATATTGAAACTCACGCAGACTAGAGTTTGAGCACTTTTGGTTCGATTTCTTCGATTCTACTACGAATTGGACGCAGCCAAAGCATTGAATCTCCCCTCACCTAGACAAAGCTTTATGAACCAGTCGCTGCCTGTAACATCGCCGGAGGTCGACGGAATCGACTGACAAGCTTGCATGATACTGTGCGCGAAGGGGTACAAATTTGATATCCGATTTTTCCGACTTTGCTTCGATAAGTACAAGCTAATTTGGACTATAATTGTTGAATAATAATTTGAATTGGTGAAAAATAATTTAGCAAATTAAATTGTGATATAATCGCATCAATTTAATTAACCTAAATTGATTAAGCTGTAACTAAAATGATCAATTTTCTGAATTATGAATTTATATTGGTGTACAGTGAACACATCAACTCTACAAGCTCAAATATCGAGAAGTAAAGGTATGTTGCGATCGGGTAACATATTTGATGACTTATTTGACTTATTTGAGATTACGTGGCTACGTGATTTTATTTAAATTATGCGCCATTCATAGCATTCATAATAGCACATCGGTGTATGAAAATAAATATTTTGTTAACACACACCATGTTTTATACATACATCATAAGGGTTGTACACGGTGCTATGACTGGCATTAAGTGGCCTGGAAGGCATAGGGATTCGTGGCCCTTATGATTGCTATGATTTGTTGGTAAGGGGATTGATGGCGTTTGCCGACGCATCCTATGGATTATCCCTATTTGTTGAGATTGTTGTAGATGGCGCCTTGCTGACGTCATCTGTGTGATATGATATGATGTCAAGAGCTGGGATGTGGTGACGCTTTGACGACGCACCATATATACATTCCTTTGCTTGATATGCTCGAGCTATTGAGACATTTGGACTTTCATTTATTGGCTCTGAGATACCCAGAGGATGGATGTATGATATCGACATGACATGACATGCATTGCATTGCATTTCATTCATTTCATATATCATTTTATAGATACATGATGTGTAAGGACCCTAGTTCCTTAAATGCGGATTAAAGGCGTAGATAAAATTTTCATGCCTAAACGGAGTATAAAATCGTGTTGATGCCTATTAGATTACAGTGCCAAAATAAAGTTCCAAAAGGGATTAATTACATTCCCAACTAATGAATGTTAATCCTATAGCTTTTACACTACTCCTAGAGTAGATACTATACAAAAGAATGTGCTTGCTACCCAGAGCACTCCTCATTAGCTCACCGCATCAACCCGCCTTAACCTGTCCGCCCAAAAGTACCTACAGGAACAACCCCAAAACCATGAACATGTATATAAATCATATTCAGAAAATATGATCGTAATTTAAATGCATAAACCGTAAATACAATTCACTCCCTGTATTTAATACATTTAAAAGCTCCATTGGTTGTCCCTGTATCACAATCATAACCAATAAATTATATTACCCATAATGTATGTCATGACATGCACCGATTTCCATGTATATCGTGTTCAATTCCCAAGTCTTATTATATCAGTGGCATAATACCCCTCGCGCTAACATGACAGCGGAAATACCCCTCGCTTAGACAATACCAGCGGCACTAATATCCCTCGCTATAAATATGACAGCGGTCGTGTTCTTCGCTTCATATTAGCGGCAAATATTCTCTCATCGCTACGGTATGACAGCGGCAAGTATTCACATCGCTACGCCACTGGCGGCAAGTATTCCCCATCACTGGAATATAATCCCGACTCACAATCACATGCACCAATGCATCCAATGTACACATGCAACCAAAATGCATGACCAAACCATGCAATCCATGATGCATAAACAAGACCACATATGCAACCACAATGCATAATCAATCCCATGTGTGCAACCATAGTGCATAACCAATTCAAAGCGTAATAAATACGTTTTACCGTCTGATGCCCGTACGTCTCACTACGTACCTTAGTCCCAAAATGTGATGTGTCTTGGACTTTATCTCCTAAGCTGTGTGGCCACCTGAGATGGTTCTACACATTCGCACAAATAAATATTAGGAGCCAATAATAGTCCAATATTCAAAATTTCCACAAAATATCCAAAAACACCACATTTTATATCTCGCGATCGATCGCCACGAGGGGCCGATCGATCCGAGATCTATCTGCCCGATCCTAAAAAATTTGGCTTTGGCGATCGATCGCCACATTTGGCGCGATCGATCGCCAGCCTCGCTGATCGATCGCCCAAGAGTGGCGATCGATCGCCAAGCATTATAATTTGCCACTGCCAGTGCGCGATCGATCGCTGCATTTTGGGCGATCGATCGCCGCGACCTACAACATGAAAAATCGCCATTTTTCAGCCTTAATCCTTCCCAACCCATTCCAACTCAAATACCATCCCAACAACAACATCAAAACATCATAAACCTTCAATATACACTTTAAAACAACTAAAAATCCAACACCCAACCAAAATAATACCAACCCCAAAACAACCCATTTCAAAATCACCCAAAACCATTTCAAACTCAATCCAAACACTGTAAAAACAACAAGGAGGTATCCTTACCTCTTGGGGACTCCAAATCTCCCAACAAACTCCACAAATCAAGTTTTTGGAAGGATTTCTCTTCACCTTTTTGCCAAATTTCGAAAATGGAAGAGAAGGAGGGTTTGGGTGGAAGTTTGGGGGAAATGGAAAGAGTGATGGGTATAGAGGGGTGGGGGTATAAGTGGGTTATAAAATTAATTGCACTTCCATAAGTACCATGGTGTATAAAACACTCCAACATGATATTTCAAAAGCATTTACCAAAATGCATCAAAACCCCAATTAAAATCATGCTTGACCAATAATTATCAATTACTATAAACAAACCACAATAGCTCCCAATTTCCCAACATTCATAACATGCACCCCGAAATGCACCACCGGGTCACGCATACCATGTGACTAAGCATTTTACCAAGATAATTAATTCCAACACATATATTAATTATCTTCATAAAAATCACATAAACATACTTAATGCCCAAATTGCATATAATTATTTCGGGGATATCACAATACTCCCCTACTTATAAGATTTCGACCTCGAAATCGCATGCACTTACCCAAACCAAAACCAAACATAAATCACATACCAGAAATAGCTCCGGGTAGTGCTGCATCATATGCCGCTCCGTCTCCCACGTGGCCTCTCCGACACCCCTGTGATCCCACTGAACCTTGACCATCGGTATCACTTTGTTCCGAAGTCTGCGATCCGCCCTATCCAAAATCCTGACTGGCCGTTCCTCATAAGATACATCATAATCCAACTGAACCTCAGAAGGACGCAATACATGTGACGGATCCGGCTCCTACTTCCGCAGCATGGACACATGAAACACGTCGTGAATACCAGACAAGGACGGTGGCAGTGCCAAACGGTAAGCCAAGGTACCGATACGCTGTAAAATCTCATACGGTCCCACATACCTCGGAGACAATTTACCACGCATACCAAACCGAACTACACCCCTGAAAGGTGAGATCTTCAGAAAGACTCTGTCCCCCAACTGAAACTCCAATGGTCTCCATTGTTTATTTGCATAGGCTGCCTGCCTGTCCTGGGCTGCCTTCATTTTCTAACGGATAACCTTCACCTTTTCCTCCATCTCCCGAATCAATTCAGGGCCTCCTACCGCTTTACTGGTCAAGTCATCCCAGTATAATGGCGACCTACAACGCCTACCATACAAGGCCTCAAACGGTGCCATCTGAATACTCGCCTGGTAGCTGTTGTTGTATGAAAACTCTACCAAGGCCAAAGAATCTTGCCATGAGGCATCAAACTCCAACACACAAGCTCGTAGCATGTCCTCGAGCGTCTGTATAGTACGCTCAGTCTGACCGTCCGTCTGGGGATGATATGCCGTACTCAATCTCACCTCAGTACCCAATGCTGACTGAAGACCTCCCCAGAAATGAGATGTGAACCGCGGGTCTCTGTCCGACACAATAGATACTGGAATCCCAAGTAGTCTCACTATGTCCCGGACACACATCTGAGCCATCCTCAAGTATGTGTACGTCATACTGTAGGGAATGAAGTGAGCTACCTTTGTCAGTCTGTCAATGATCACCCAAATGGCATCACAACCCGAAGTAGTCCTCGGCAAGTGGGTCACAAAGTCCATAGACATGTGCTCCCACTTCCACTCCGGTATCTCTAAGCTCCTTATTTCGCCACCGGGTCTCTGCCTCTCTGCCTTAACCTGCTGACAAATCAAACACCTCTTGACAAAAGCGATCACATCACGCTTCATCCGTTTCCACCAGAACTGATCACACAAGTCCTTATACATTTTCCTCCCTCCTGGGTGGATACTGAATCGGCTATGTTAGGATCGGTCCGGAGTGTTTAGAGGGGGGGGGGGGTGAATGAACACTCCTTACAAAATTTATCCCTTGTGATTTCTTTGTGATTAGTGAAAGAAATCTGTTACTTAATCAACTCTTTGAACAGAACAGACCACTAATAAGTAAGTGCGGAAACGGTCTGCTCTTGTGTAAGTAAGAACAGCTCGATGGCTAAGTGCAGAATGATAAGACACAGGATATGTTTCTGGAAGTTCGAAGGTGGTGTAATCCTTCTACGTCTCCCCTTCTTCCAATTAAGGAAGGTTTATACTAGAAGACTTTGATTTATACAATCCTGTTGTACAAACCCGATTCAGGCTGGATTTACCTCACTACCAGTCTGAAACTCCTAGTCACTCAACCTGCTCAGACACACTCTGTCTGACAGTTACAATATGTTGCTCACTTCTATTTTTCAATACACAATGCGCACAGTGATCCTACAATGATCAAATGTTACAAAGTAATTGCGCTTAAATAAATAACTTCAGCTCGAAAGCTTCTGAACTTTGTAGGCGTGTGCTGTTTTGCTTTCTTGTATATTTTTCAATTGATCAGCGTGAGTTGTAGAGTCCAGAGTCTTTTGCATCTGTTTGTTGCATCCTTTTATAGTTGAAGGTGGCAACGGCATTGTTTCCCTTAATGTGCAGCTATGACTCTTTTTAAACTCTGAGAAAGCTACAGTCTTCTTCTTCAGGATACTTGCCGTTCTGGTATATGCTTTCGGCGACTGTCAGGTAAGCTCTTCTTTGTCTTCTTACCTATTATGGCAATCTTCAGTCTTTGGTCCTTTGTAGCATTAATTGCAGCATTAAATGCTGCAATAAATATCCGTTGATGATTCGGACTGAGAAGCCATCCTTTATGTATCCTTGACTGCTCTGATCTGATAAAGGTTGAGATCGATCTGAAGCATCGATCTATTCAGTCTGGAATCCATCGATCCGGTCTGATATGCAATATTCTTTATCAGTTTGCTCTGATATGTCCGATCGATCTGGTATGCCTAATTTCCATCGATCCGGTCTGAAATGCTTTGCCATCTTGCTCTGTTGAGTCCGATCGATCTGGTCAATCTGATTTCTATCGATCCGGTCTGAACTGTTTTGTCATCTTTAAAATCTCATCGATAAGGTCCGGAACTAACAAATTCCCCCTTTTTGATGATGACAAAACCTAGCTACTAAGTCTTTTTAACCAGTCTTGATAAGAGCTCTGAAGCGAATGCTTTTCGGATCGATTACTTCTTTGTTCAAAATAAATGAACATTATTAAGTTTGATCGATTCAATCTTTTATTATTAAGCCTTTATTAAAGTTCAAAATAAATGAACAAGGACTTAATCAAAAGAGGATTTTATTGATCATCAAGAAGTCCTAAATACAGACAGTCTGATAAGTTAAAAGACTAAGACTGCTATCTTCTTGAGCTTGGAGGCGGCTTGAAGTCTGTCTTCTTTTCCCCCTTTTTGTCAGCAGCAATCTCTTGAAGGAATTCAACAACTTGGGCTAGCTGCGCGCTGATAGCGTCAAGACGAACGTCTTGAGCGCGGAGGGAGTTAGAAACAGATGCTCTGACTTCAGTGGCTAACTCGACCTGCTCTTTCCTCAGACTGTTCTTGTAGGAGGCTTGTTGAGAAAACAGATCGTTGATGCCGCGCTGGAGGCTTCCGATACTGGCAGTCATTTTCTCTTTGAAAGAATTAAAGTCCAAAGTTGTGACTCTTTGACTTTGATGAACTTCGAGAATTCGTTGAGTTAATGACAGACAGTTATCAGAAAAATGCTGGATAGTCCGTGCCAGGGATGAAGGTGCATCAGATAGCTGGCTGGGAGAGTGATCTGATGATGACATAGCATGATCAACTTCTTCAGCAATCGGCACGATTGAAGAAATGGCAGCTTGATGACTTTCGGATCGGATCAGAGCGACCAGATCCGAAGAAAAACTATGAATGAATGCCAAATCTTCATCTGATGGTCCCGGAGGAGAGTGGGGACTGGAGGGTTCCTCATCTTGGAGAGCTGCAACCACTGAAGATACCACCAAATCCGGATCGATGAGGTCTGGTACTTCAGTTGGTGCACATGCCTCAGCTGGACTGTTGTGAGCATGGGAGGCTGATGACTTCAATGGGATAGATGTTGTCGGAGAGTCCAACAGAACATTCATTGATTCAACATCTGTTGCAGACGGAGCATTAGGCAATGGCTGCTCCGCTGTCGGTTCTGGTACAAGTTCTGCAGGCTGGTCTTCTGTCTGTTTTGCTTCAGCAGAAGGAATAACCTCGATAAAGGGTTCTGCCAGAGTCTTGCTGACAGAAGGATGATCCGGGCTGGTGGCTGGAGTGGAGATACCTAGCATCTGTCGTTGAAAGCGGACAGCTAGGGATAGAGCATGAATGTCCATCTCAAGTTGAGCAATCACAGCCCCATCATCTCTGGCAGTAGGAGCAAGCGGATCGAAGTTCTTCTTTTTGGCAGTGAGAAGCAGATTGGCCAGTCTGAATCTGTGTTTTGCCGTAAATAGCTCTCTGCGCTGCACCGCAAGTCGAACATCATCAGTTTCTGTGCCTCTCAGAACCTCGTCTTCCATCTTCTTCAGTCTGTGCAACTTTCCATAGAACATATCAATGTGGTGGACAGTCCGGTACTGGACATATTCATCAAAGACCACAAGGAGTTCAGCTAGCTTCTCATCAACATCCTCCATAGCGATGTCGATGGCAGTCTGTGCAGCAGATTTGGGTTTAGAAGAGATGGGTTCTGTGAGAATGGCTTTTCCCTTGCCGGTGGAGGAAGGGGACTTAATCCCTGATTGGGTATAGTCACCCAACTCAGTGATAACTATCCCTTTGACTACGGGATTGGCAGAGGGAATTCTAGGGGTGACTTTGGGTGCAGGGGTTGAGGCTTGTGAAGGCTGAGTGGGGGGTTGAGGTGCAGGGGTTGCTTTAGTGGGTGGCAGTATGGGTGGAGGTAGATGTCTGGTTGGTTTGGTAATCTGGGTTCGGGGCTTTTTGGGAAGTGGCTTGGTTGGGGATGAGTGAGCAGACTGGGTTTCTTCTGAGTCAGTCTGAATGGTCAGCTTCCGCTTGACCCGAGGTTTGCGCACATCAGCTTGTTCCTCGTCCTTCTCAATCTTGACTGAGACCAGAGTGGTAGGAGTAGGCGGAACACTCTTGGACTTCAGCAGTGCAAGCCCTTTGGAGTTGAGTACCTTAAAGGGGCGGAGAGCAGATGGCTTGCTCAGCTCGAGGCCTAAGGACTCCAAGAGCTTGCTGAGAGGAACAGCAAAGCATACGGCGTGCTTGGATGCAATCACCGTTTCCAGCAGTACTCCAAACAAAATCATGGACCAGTTTATCTTCTGTCCAGATACAATAGCTGCCATGGCCCTGAACTTCTCGGCGGTTACAGCATCGAAGCTTCCTGCTTTACCCAAAAGTGGCTTGGCTACCACTTCGCACAGCACCTGGAAATGGAAGAGCATTTCCTTCTTCTTAAATGAGGGTTGCAACCGGTGGCCAGAAATAGAGATCTTCCCCTGAAGATCTAAGAGAGATGCTGGAGGAGTCTGTCCGAACTCTGTCAGGCCGGAACTGGGGAGGCCAAAGGTCTTGGCCATTGTTGTTGGCGAGATCTCGAAAGATTTGCCCTTGACAGTGGTAGAGATGGATGACTTCCGGGAGACGGCGTTGGCGAACAGCTCGCGGATTTCTGGTTCATAAACAACTGATCCGCACTCCAAAAAATTCCGTAAACCAGATGATTCCAGGGCTCTGAAAATGGACACCATCGCAGCATCTTCTCCCCTGTAGATGTCATCAAACTCAACGGAGAGTGAGTTATGAGTGATGGTAGCCATATGAAAGGAGTTTAAGGAAGGTGCGAAGAGTAAGAGAGTAAGAGAGTGAGAGAGTAGAAAGCGGTAAACTGTAAAAAGTGAAAAAGTTATGAAATGTTCAGCCCGCTAAATAGGAGAGAGAAGACACGTGTCTTTATCTCCAAGACTGAGAAATAAACTATTCAAAATGAACGGTCAGGATAAAGAAAGATAAGGCGGTTAAAGTACAACTAGTTAAAAGGTTAATCAGTCCGGGCTGTTTTGTTTTATTTTAAAAACAGATTATTGTCCAATCAGATCATAGGATAAAATCAGACTTGACAAGGATCGGTCTGAAAGTTCGGACCGGTCTGTGTCTTTCTGAACATTGTATTATCGATCTGTAGTGACAAAAATCTTTAAGATCGAAAAGAATAAAAACATCTAAATTAATTAAGATAAGTCAATTAAACCAAGAATTTGACGGAAATAATTGAACTTAGCCTCAGGAAGTGGTTTGGTGAAGATGTCTGCTGCTTGCTGCTCTGTTGAAATGTGTTCGATCCGAATTTCCTTTTTGCCAACATGATCTCGAATAAAATGATGTCGAATATCAATGTGCTTTGTTCGAGAGTGCAAAACTGGATTATACGTTATAGCGATTGCACTTGTGTTGTCGCAAAATATCGGAGAGTCAACAGCTTGAATGCCGTAGTCTTTGAGCTGGTGTTGAATCCAGAGCATTTGAGCGCAACAGCTTCCAGCGGCTAGGTATTCTGCCTCAGCTGTGGATGTGGCAATAGATGTCTGCTTCTTACTGAACCAAGAGATCAATCTTTCACCTAGAAATTGACATGTTCCACTGGTGCTTTTACGATCGATCTTACACCCAGCGTAGTCTGCGTCTGAATATCCGATCAAGCTGAAGTTTGAATCTTTGGAGTACCAAAGACCAACGTTCTGAGATCCTTTTAAGTATTTCAGAATACGCTTGGCAGCAATGAAATGTGATTGCTTTGGTTCTGACTGAAATCTGGCGCACATACAGACTGAAAACATTATATCGGGCCGGCTCGCTGTAAGATATAATAGCGATCCGATGAGTCCTCTATACATGGTTACTTCAACTGCCGTTCCCCCTTCGTCCTTGTCTAACTTGATTGTTGGACTCATTGGAGTTGATGCAGTTGAGCATGTTTCCATTCCAAATCTCTTGAGGAGCTCTTTGGTATACTTGGTCTGATTGATGAAAATGCCATTGTTGAGCTGTTTTACTTGAAGACCCAGAAAGAATGACAATTCTCCCATCATGCTCATCTCGAACTGTCCCTGCATTAACTTAGAAAACTTCTCGCACAGTTTGGGGTTAGTTGACCCAAAGATTATGTCATCAACATAAATCTGAACTAATAGGGTATGTTCCCCCTTAATGAATTTAAAGAGAGTTTTATCTACCGAACCGATCTGGAAGTCATGGTTCAGCAGAAATTGAGATAGAGTGTCATACCAGGCTCTTGGAGCTTGTTTCAGACCATACACTGCTTTATTCAGTAGATATACATGATTAGGATACGAATGGTTCTGAAATCCAGGTGGTTGCTCAATGTAGACTTCTTCCTGAAGCTTTCCATTAAGAAAGGCGCTCTTGACGTCCATCTGATATACTTTGAAGTCTTTAAAGGCAGCATATGCAAGAAAGATTCGGATTGCTTCAAGTCTGGCGACTGGTGCAAATGATTCATCGAAGTCGATTCCTTCTTCTTGTCTGAATCCCTGTGCCACCAGTCTTGCTTTGTTTCTAACCACAGTTCCATCGGCGTCTAGCTTATTTCTGAAAACCCATCTGGTTCCAATAACAGGCAGATCGCTTGGTCTGGGAGTTAGACTCCAAACTTGATTTTGTTCGAATTGATTAAGCTCTTCTTGCATTGCTTTAATCCAGTTGAAGTCAGTCAGAGCTTCATCGATCTTCTTGGGTTCCAGAGTTGAGATGAAAGCAGCATGAGTGAACTCATCCATCATCTGTCCTCTGGTTCTAATTGGTGCAGACGGACTACCAATCACTAGATTAGGTGGATGCTTCTTAGTCCATCGATAGCTTGACTCTGGATTGTCTCGTTCGGTCGGATGAATAGTAGCAGCATGATCTGCATCTACTTTAATATTTGAGTCAGGAGCATCTGGATCAGCTCGATCTGAAGAAGCTTCAATGGCCTGATCCGGTCTGTCTGGCACTTCTGGTTCTGGTGGATTGTCTCTTGACCTGTTAGCTACAATCTCATCATCACTGTTAGCTTCGAGATGGATATTTTCCATCTGATTTTGAATTGAGTCCTTGTTGCCCTCAACACATAATGATTCATCAAAAACTATATGAACAGATTCTTCTACAGTTAAAGTTCGATTATTAAACACTCGATAAGCTTTGCTAATTGATGAATATCCTAAGAATATACCATTATCTGACTTAGCTTCAAATGCTGTAAGATGACTCTTACCATTGTTGTGAACGAAGCATTTACAGCCAAATACATGAAAGTGAGAAACAGATGGTCTGTTACCAGTCCATATTTCATATGGAGTGAGATTCAGCTTCTTGTTAATCATAGATCGGTTTTGAGTGTAGCAAGCAGTATTTACAGCTTCTGCCCAGAACTTTTGAGAGATTCCAGAATCAGCAAGCATTGTTCTTGCTGCTTCCTTGAGCGTTCTGTTTCTTCGTTCTGCAACTCCATTCTGTTGAGGAGTTCTGGCGGCTGAAAACTCATGCTTGATTCCATGATCTTCTAGAAAGGATTCAAGATTCTGATTTGAAAACTCAGTGCCTTTGTCACTTCGAATCCTGTCTATGCTGGATGATTTCTCGTTCTGAGTGCGTTTCAGCAGCTTGATCAACTTCGGACCGGTCTGATCTTTACTGCTCAAAAATATAGTCCATGTAAAGCGTGAGTAATCATCAATAACAACAAGAGTATACCGCATTCCCCCTAAACTTGTTATTGGTATAGGACCAAACAAGTCCATATGCAGTAATTCTAAACAGCGGGAGGAGGATTTGGCATTCTTGTTTTTGAAGGATGATCTGATCTGTTTGCCCATTTGGCAAGCTTCGCAGATCTTATCCTTGGCAAAGTCGATCTTGGGCAGACCGATAACTAAATCATGTTTACACAGGCTAGCAATGGTCTTAAAGTTGATATGATTCAAGCGCTTATGCCATAACCAGTGTTTATTATCATTGTTAGCGATGAAGCAGGTAGGATTATCAGGTTGAGCATGATTCCAGTTAATCTTATATGTGTTTCCATTCCTGATTCCTACGAGCATGGTTATACCGTCTGATGATTTAACAGTGCAAGTGTGTTTATGAAATTCTACAGCATAACCATTATCACAGAGTTGACTGATAGTAATCAGATTATAGCACAGATTTTCAACTAACAGCACATCATTGATAATAATGTTACCATGGACAATCTTACCCTTGCCCACGGTCTTACCCTTTGAGTTATCTCCGAAGATGATCTTGGGTCCAGTGCATTCTGTGACTTCAGACAGCAGCTTGATGTTTCCAGTCATGTGACGAGAGCACCCGCTGTCCAAGTACCAATCTGATGCGAGATTCTTCTGTACCTGTCATCACACATATTTATTGTTGGTACCCAATCCTATTTGGGTCCAGAACGGATTAGCCCTTTGGGAACCCACACCTGTATCAGCTTTAGTGGCTTGTGTGTGTAGGGTGTGCTATGTGCTGGTCTGTCTCGATGTTGTGTGTGATAATGTGTGCGCTGTGAAAACCTTTGATTTTCATAAGGTAGTCTATATCTTCGTTGAATCGGTTTTGAGTTATAGTAATTGTATTGTCTTCCTTGCCTTAGATTTTGCACTTTTGGATTTGGTCTCACAGACACAAATCTTGCTGGTGCCTTATCGTTGGCTTGGTTGACATAACCAATCCCTTTTCTCAAATTTTGATTCACGTAAGAGACTCCTGTTTGAATCTTAGGTGCTTCAGTTTCATATACTGTGCTGGATTTAACAAATGTCATTTGTTTGACTTGATTCTTTACCAGCAACAGCTCAGACTCATCTTTGGTGCATTCTTTGGTGTCAAAGCCTAGGCCGGTGAAATCACCGACATTTCTTTGAGCTTCTTGTAATTCTTCCAAGGATGTTCTGGATTTTGTCCATGTTTTGAATATATGTGAGAGCTTAGCATTTTGTGTGCTAATTCTCTTATTTTCTTCATGGAGCTGATCATAAGAGATTTTCAGCTTATTCAGCTCGTTCTGGAGATTTTTGCACTCACCCTGCTCAGAGCAGCTTGGTTTGTTGTGCTCATCCATTTGAGTACTGATTTTGGCTTTATTCTTCTCAAATGATTCATCTAAGATCCTATAATCATTTGCCATGTCTTGCAGTGCGGACATGAGCTCTTCTCGTGTAAAATCATTTGATTCAAATTCGAATACCTCATCTGTCTGACTCATTTCTTCATCTGCCATCAGACATTGAACCTCTTCTTCGCTTTCGCTGGAAGATTATTCAGAGCTGTCTGAATCGGAATCAGTCTGAGCCCATTTGCTGTTTCCTTCCTCAGCAACTAAGACTTTTTGGGATTTTCCATGATTCTTGCGGTCTTGGTGGTGCTTCTTCTTTCTATCATCTCGATGCTTCTCTTTCCTTTCTTCTTTCTTCGGTCTGGTGCAGTCTGCAATAAAGTGTCCGGTCTTACCACAATTGTAGCAAGCCTGATCGTTAACATTATCATCTTTTCTTGATTTATAATGATGAGAGGGTTTGAAGTTCCTCTTATTTTTAGACATAAATTTACCGAATTTCTTTATAAATAATGACATAGCATCGTTACTGTAGGGTCTTCCTACCTTAACTTCATATAGTACACATAAATGGGATAGGACATGCATTTATAACCTCTTAAGGGTTCCGGTTGTAGTTTGAGCTAGGGAGATTACAGGCCAAAAATAAAGTTTTCAAAGCTATTTAATTACATTCCCAACAAAGAATGTTAAAGCTATAGATTTACACTACTCCTAGAGTAGAGACTATCAAAAATCCTGCATCCTACGTTCATCATGCTCCCTTTAGCTCACTTCCTCAACCTGACCCTAGGCCCTTGGTCCAAAAGTGTACCTACAGGGATAACACATCATGAGCATTCATAAATTTACTTAACATTATATAAAAGCATACATATGCATAACATCTTAGTTAAGTAAAAGTCGTTGGTCGTCCTCCGACCTCCTTAGTTATCCCTGACTCTTATTCATATATTGGGGCGTCTTACCCCATTGTATGGCATCTTACCATATCATAATCATTGCGTGGCATCTTACCACGTGGGCATCGTACCCAATCATATGGCGTCTTACCATATTATAAACATTGCTTGGCATCTTACCATGTGGGCATCTTACCCAATCATATGGCGTCTTACCATATCATAAACATTGCGTGGCATCTTACCACGAATAACCTCGCATGGCCTCTTACCATGTGGGGCATCTTACCCCGTGGCATCTTACCACAAATAACATCGCATGGCCTCTTACCATGTGGGGCATCTTACCCCGTGGCATCTTACCACAAATAACATCGCATGGCCTCTTACCATGTGGGGCGTCTTACCCCGTGGCATCTTACCACATATAACATCGCATAAGCATCATCATCATAACATCATCATAAGCATCATCGTTATAAATATCATCATAGATATCATCATCATAACATCATCTTAAACGTCATCATCGTAAACATCATCTTAAATATCATCATAATATGTAAGGGCATGGTTTACCGTCCGATGCTCGTACGTCTCTTACGTACCTTAATTCCCAAAAGTGGAGAATTTGGAGAGCTTTATCTCCTGGATGTTGTGGGCACCTGGGATGGTTCTACACAACCATACAAATTGATATTAGAAGCTAAACATAGTCCAATATCCAAAAATCCCACAAAAAAATCAAAAATCCACTTTTCTTCAGCTCGCGATCGATCGCCACCCAGGCGCGATCGATCGCGAGATCGCACTGGACGAGGGGCCAAAATCTTCTTCTTGGCGATCGATCGCCACTTTTGGCGCGATCGATCGCCAGGCCCGCCGATCGATCGCCCAAAAGTGGCGATCGATCGCCAAATGCTTCTGGCTGGTACTGGACGCTCGCGATCGATCGCCAAGAACGGGCGATCGATCGCCGAGTGCTGTACATCGAATTTTCGCCATTAATGCTCATTTTTCAAGCTCCTTCACATACCATCCCAAAACCAAACTTCCATAAAACATCATAACATCATAACCCACCAAAACCAACATAAAACACTTCAAAAATCATACCCCAACCATACACAACACATACCCAAACAAACCCACATAAAACATCAAAAATTTAACCCATTTCAACACCAAACATCATAAAACTTATAGGAATGGTTCCATACCTCTTGTAGGCTCCAAATCCTAGCAAAGATCACACAACCAAAGTTTTTGTGGGACTTTCCTTCTTCCTTTTTGGTGGATTTCGAAAATGGGGTAGGGTTTGGGGTTGGGAAGTGATTTGGGGATTTTTAAAAGGTGAATGGTAATGTGGGGGGGTTAAAGTGATGTGTAGGGGATTTAAAAGGGGTTGTAATAACTTAATAAAATTGTACCCCAAACTTAACATGATGTATAAAATACCCAACTTGGTATTTTAAAGGCACTTTACAACAATGCTCTAAACTTCATTTAAAATCATATCTTCCTCATAATTGATAATTTAACACAATTAATCATGTTAACATCTTAATACCCAACACATAAATCTATCAATACATGATACATCATATAAACATAATTAATGTCCAAGTTACCATTAATTAATTTCGGGGCATCACATTACTCCCCTACTTACAAGATTTCGTCCTCGAAATCGCATGCACTTACCCAAAAGAAACTAAACATAAATCATACCAGAAAATAGTTCGGGGTAATGCTGCATCATATGCCGCTCCGTCTCCCACGTAGCCTCCTCGACACCCCGACGATCCCACTGAACTTTGACCATTGGTATAACTTTACTTCGTAGTCTGCGATCCTCACGATCCAGAATTCTGACCGGTCGTTCAACGTAGGATACATCTGAGTCTAACTGCACTTCAGTAGGCTGTAATACATGAGACGGATCTGGCTCATACTTTCTCAACATAGAAACATGGAAGACATCATGAATCCCAGATAAGGACGGCGGTAAAGCCAATCGGTAAGCCAAAGTGCCGATATGCTGTAACACCTCATACGGTCCAACATACCTCGGGGATAACTTCCCCCGCATACCAAATCGAACAACACCCCTGAAGGGTGAGATTTTCAAGAAGACCTTGTCTCCCACTTGAAATTCTAGCGGCCGTCGCCGCTTATTGGCATAGGCTGCTTGCCTATCTTGGGCCGCTTTCATCTTTAAGCGTATCATCTTAATCTTTTCCTCCATGTCCTTAATCATATCCGGTCCTCCGACCGCTTTACTCGTCAAGTCCTCCCAATACAGCGGTGATCTACATCGTCGTCCGTACAGAGCTTCAAAAGGGGCCATTTGAATGCTCGCCTGATAGCTGTTATTGTAGGAGAACTCTACCAGAGGTATAGACTCTTGCCACGGAGTATCAAACTCCAAAACACATGCCCTCAATATATCTTCGAGCGTTTGTATAGTACGCTCCGTTTGGCCATCAGTCTGAGGGTGATAAGCTGTACTTAGTCTCACCTCGGTGCCCAAAGCTGTCTGGAGACCCTCCCAGAAATGAGAAGTAAACCTTGGGTCTCTGTCAGACACGATCGAGACTGGAATCCCATGCAACCTCACTACATCCCGTACATATAATTGGGCCATCTTTAAATACGTGAAAGTCATACTGTAAGGGATGAAATGAGCTACCTTCGTCAGCCTATCCACGATCACCCAGATCGCATCAAATCCAGAGGCCGACCTTGGCAAGTGGGTCACGAAGTCCATAGATATATGCTCCCACTTCCACTTAGGTACCTCCAAGCTCTTCAGCTCGCCACCAGGCCTCTGCCTTTCTGCCTTTACTTGTTGGCAGATCAAACATCTCTTAACGAAGCTGATCACATCACGCTTCATGCGTCTCCACCAGAATTGACCACTTAGGTCCTTATACATCTTTCTTCCACCGGGGTGGATACTGAACCGGCTACTATGAGCCCGTTCTAAAATTCCTTTACGCAATCCTGGCGCATCTGGGACCACCCATCGGTTGCCCAATCTTAAAGAGTCATCTTCAGCCACACTAAACTTTGTCGGCTGGCCTCGAAGTGCTATTGATGACCATCTCTGCACTTCATCATCCGACCTCTGGGCTTTCCTGATTGCCTCAAATACGTCTGGTTCGGCTAATAAGGTCGACACTCGCACCGGCGACGTGTCTACATCGAAATCATAGCCCAGATGGCAATAAGAAATCATCAAAGCTGATAAACACATAACATCCTCAGCGGTGCTCTTCACCTTCCGACTTAAGGCGTCTGCTATCAAATTTGCCTTACCAGGATGGTACTCAATTTCACAGTCATAATCCTTGAGTAAATCCATCCACCTCCTTTGCCTCATATTCAACTCTGCCTGAGTGAACAAGAACTTCAGGCTCTTATGGTCCGTAAAAATGGTAAACGTAGTACCATAAAGGTAATGACGCCAAATCTTCAAGGCGAAAATGATAGCTGCCAGTTCCAGATCATGGACTGGGTACCTGGTCTCATGAGGCTTCAACTGTCTCGAAGCATAGGCTACCACTTGTCTGTCTTGCATCAATACGCAGCCCAAGCCCTGCAGTGACGCATCCGTGTACAAGGCAAACCTCTTATCCTCAGACGGAATCACCAATACTGGCGCTGTCGTCAAACGACGCTTCAATTCTTGGAAGCTTTCCTCACAAGCTTCGGACCAAAAGAATGGGACTCCTTTCTGAGTCAGCTGTGTCAATGGCTTAGCGATCTTAGAAAATCTTCCGACAAAACGTCGGTAATAACCTGCTAAGCCCAGAAAACTCCGTATTTCGGGTACAGAAGTGGGTGCTGCCCACTCCATCACAGCTTCAATCTTCCTCGGATCCACAGATATCCCTTGGCTAGATATGACATGGCCTAGGAACACCACGCTGTCTAACCAGAATTCGCACTTGCTCAGCTTTGCATACAACTGATGATCCCTAAGGATCTGAAGTACTGTCCTCAAGTGCCGTACATGATCTTCTTCAGTCCTAGAGTAGATGAGTATGTCGTCAATGAAAACTATGACGAATTGGTCCAAATATGGCTGGAACACCTTGTTCATCAAACTCATGAAAACAGCCGGGGCATTTGTCACCCCAAAAGGCATGACTAGGAATTCATAATGCCCATACCTAGTCCTGAAGGCTGTCTTCTGGACATCCTCTTCTCTTACTCGAATCTGATGGTACCCCGACCTCAGATCGATCTTACTGTAGAGCCTCGTACCCTGCAACTGATCAAACAAATCATCGATCCTCGGAAGTGGGTACTTATTCTTCACCGTGGCTTTGTTCAGTTGTCTGTAATCGATGCACAAACGCATCGAACCATCTTTCTTCTTCACAAATAAAACTGGTGCTCCCCAGGGCGATACGCTAGGGCGTATATAGCCCTTATCAAGGAGTTCCTGCAGCTGAATCTTTAATTCCCTTAGCTCCGCTGGTGCCATCCTATAAGGGGCACGAGAAATGGCCGACGTCCCTGGTAATAACTCAATCCCAAACTCGACCTCTCTCGTCGGTGGGAATCCGGGAATCTCCTCCGGAAAGACATCAGGGAACTCCGCCACTACGGGCACATCCTCAACTTTCACTTCTCCTTTCTTTTCCGTAACATCGACGGCATAAATGAGATATCCTGAATGACCTCGTTCCAACAACTGCGCCATCTTGACAGCAGATATCAACGGAATCTTAGAGCGAGAACCATCCCCATAGAACGTCCATGGGACTCCCATATCGGATTTAAACCGTACAGTTCTCTGCCTGCAGTTCACAACTGCCTGATACCTGTTCAGAACATCAATGCCCAGAATGCAATCAAAATCTGACATTCCCAGAACAATCAAGTCTGACCTTAGTTCCTTATCCTCAAAATAAATGAGGCCATTGTAGACGATCCGATCAGTAATCATACTTCTTCCAGCGGGGGTCGAGACTATAAGAGGCGTGGGCGACGGAGAAGTGCATAAGTGGTGCCTTTCCACAAAACTTGTCGACACAAAAGAGTGTGACGCACCTGTGTCGATCAATATAAAAGCAGGGTGCGTAAATAAAAGACACGTACCCGCTATAACCTCCTCCGGAGCCGCTGAAGCCTGCTCCCTTGTCAGTGCATAGACCTGTCCTTGAGGTGGCCCCATGGGCTGACCTCCATGCTGTCTCGGTACAAAGGGTGGTCTGTGTTGTGCTGTCCTATCTGCAGGCCTCCCCGCAGAACCCTGTTGGCTCCCCCTGTTGGGACACTGTCTAGCAAAGTGGCCCTTGTCGCCACAAACATAGCACCCTATACAGTCTTTCGCCAGATGTGGTTGCCCACAAAGAGTGCATTGGATCCTCCCGGATCTGTCTCCCTGAGACTGCCCCCTTCCAGATGGGGCATCACCTCTTCGATTACCTTTCCACCTATTGTCGGACTTCTTACCGTTAAACCTTGATGCTGAGGAGTTCCCCCTTGACTTGAACTGATCATTCCTCGGCTTCAAATTATCCGGAGTGGATTTCTGAGAGGGTGCCGACGGTGGTACAACATCAGGGTATGCACCCACTCCTAGTTCGGCTAGCTCAGCCCTTGAGAGTGCATCATCAAAACAAGTAGGGCCATAAGTGATCACCCTATCGTATAGCTCCGGCCTCAGACCCTTCATGAAATTCCTCATCTTTGCTTGCGTGCTCGTGGCAATGTGAGGTACATATCGGAGCAAGGAGCAAAACTGAAGAGCATAATCCGATACCGACATATTACCTTGCTTGAGGTGAGTGAATTCATCTTCCTTAGCCTGTCGTGCTGCAGCCGAGAAATAACGGTTCAGGAAGCGAGTTCGAAACATTTTCCAGTTCACTTCATGACCTTGAGCCTCTTGCTCTACCACAGTGGTCTTCCACCACATTAACGCCTTCTTGGCCAATTGGAACTCCGCTAACCGTATCCACGCTGTCTTCGCACATGGGGCTGCCACAAAGATCTGCTCTATTCTTTCCAACCATTCCTCAGCTCGTTCCCCAGTTTCAGTTCCTTCAAAGGTTGGGGGTCGGTAAGCAAGAAACTGAGTTAAGCTTAGCTCCCCTGGCAATAACCGCTGTTCGGCCGGTTCATCATCAAAAGCTGGCGGGGGTAGGGGATTCGTACGCCCCGCACTTGCATTGACGCTCACTGCGTCACCTACCTCCACATTTGCTGCCATACTGCAACACAAGGATTAACAACAAGATCCAAAAGCAGTTCGTATAATACTTCGTTAGATAAACAAAACATGTTAGCATAACATCATATACTTCATATGCAACTTATGCACAAAACATGTTCGAAAGTAAGCACCTAGCTAACTTATTGCTAAGGCTACCCTTCACTCATCCCGGGTTATCTAACCACTGCTCTGATACCACTAATGTAGGGTCTTCCTACCTTAACTTCATATAGTACACATAAATGGGATAGGACATGCATTTATAACCTCTTAAGGGTTCCGGTTGTAGTTTGAGCTAGGGAGATTACAGGCCAAAAATAAAGTTTTCAAAGCTATTTAATTACATTCCCAACAAAGAATGTTAAAGCTATAGATTTACACTACTCCTAGAGTAGAGACTATCAAAAATCCTGCATCCTACGTTCATCATGCTCCCTTTAGCTCACTTCCTCAACCTGACCCTAGGCCCTTGGTCCAAAAGTGTACCTACAGGGATAACACATCATGAGCATTCATAAATTTACTTAACATTATATAAAAGCATACATATGCATAACATCTTAGTTAAGTAAAAGTCGTTGGTCGTCCTCCGACCTCCTTAGTTATCCCTGACTCTTATTCATATATTGGGGCGTCTTACCCCATTGTATGGCATCTTACCATATCATAATCATTGCGTGGCATCTTACCACGTGGGCATCGTACCCAATCATATGGCGTCTTACCATATTATAAACATTGCTTGGCATCTTACCATGTGGGCATCTTACCCAATCATATGGCGTCTTACCATATCATAAACATTGCGTGGCATCTTACCACGAATAACCTCGCATGGCCTCTTACCATGTGGGGCATCTTACCCCGTGGCATCTTACCACAAATAACATCGCATGGCCTCTTACCATGTGGGGCATCTTACCCCGTGGCATCTTACCACAAATAACATCGCATGGCCTCTTACCATGTGGGGCGTCTTACCCCGTGGCATCTTACCACATATAACATCGCATAAGCATCATCATCATAACATCATCATAAGCATCATCGTTATAAATATCATCATAGATATCATCATCATAACATCATCTTAAACGTCATCATCGTAAACATCATCTTAAATATCATCATAATATGTAAGGGCATGGTTTACCGTCCGATGCTCGTACGTCTCTTACGTACCTTAATTCCCAAAAGTGGAGAATTTGGAGAGCTTTATCTCCTGGATGTTGTGGGCACCTGGGATGGTTCTACACAACCATACAAATTGATATTAGAAGCTAAACATAGTCCAATATCCAAAAATCCCACAAAAAAATCAAAAATCCACTTTTCTTCAGCTCGCGATCGATCGCCACCCAGGCGCGATCGATCGCGAGATCGCACTGGACGAGGGGCCAAAATCTTCTTCTTGGCGATCGATCGCCACTTTTGGCGCGATCGATCGCCAGGCCCGCCGATCGATCGCCCAAAAGTGGCGATCGATCGCCAAATGCTTCTGGCTGGTACTGGACGCTCGCGATCGATCGCCAAGAACGGGCGATCGATCGCCGAGTGCTGTACATCGAATTTTCGCCATTAATGCTCATTTTTCAAGCTCCTTCACATACCATCCCAAAACCAAACTTCCATAAAACATCATAACATCATAACCCACCAAAACCAACATAAAACACTTCAAAAATCATACCCCAACCATACACAACACATACCCAAACAAACCCACATAAAACATCAAAAATTTAACCCATTTCAACACCAAACATCATAAAACTTATAGGAATGGTTCCATACCTCTTGTAGGCTCCAAATCCTAGCAAAGATCACACAACCAAAGTTTTTGTGGGACTTTCCTTCTTCCTTTTTGGTGGATTTCGAAAATGGGGTAGGGTTTGGGGTTGGGAAGTGATTTGGGGATTTTTAAAAGGTGAATGGTAATGTGGGGGGGTTAAAGTGATGTGTAGGGGATTTAAAAGGGGTTGTAATAACTTAATAAAATTGTACCCCAAACTTAACATGATGTATAAAATACCCAACTTGGTATTTTAAAGGCACTTTACAACAATGCTCTAAACTTCATTTAAAATCATATCTTCCTCATAATTGATAATTTAACACAATTAATCATGTTAACATCTTAATACCCAACACATAAATCTATCAATACATGATACATCATATAAACATAATTAATGTCCAAGTTACCATTAATTAATTTCGGGGCATCACAGTTACTCATCTGTTCAGCAGATCGGTCTGATGTTGAAGCGATCTGGTCTGGGATGGCTGCCAGGGCCTTGTTGGGTTGAGAGATGAATGGCTCTGCTTCACCTCTGCTTATTAGTTCAAACTCATAGGCCTTGAGATCTGCAAACAGATCATGAAGTTCAACCTTGTTAAGGTCTTTTGATTCCCTCATGGCAATGGTCTTTACATCCCATTCCTTTGGCAGAGCTCTCATTACTTTCAGAGCGATCTCTCTGTTAGAATATTCCTTCCCCAGACCATTCAGTTCATTTATGATGCTGGTGACTCTTTCATCAAACTCATTTAGAGTTTCACCACTTTTCATCTTTATGCTCTCAAATCTTTGAAGAGCCACAGTTAACTTGTTTTCTTTGGTCTGGTCGTTGCCTTCACATAGCTGTGCTATCTTCTCCCAAATTTCTTTGGCAGTAGAGCACATTTTGATTTTGCTGAACATGTTCTTGTCCAAAGTTTTGAACAAGATGTCTTTGGCCACATTGTCGAGGTTTGCTTTCTTTCTATCCTCATTCGTCCAGAGGGATCTGTCTTTTTCTACCATTTGTGGTTCTCCACTGGTAGTGGCGACTGCTGTATTTATTTTTAGGATCTTCATTGGTCCATCGGTGATGACGAACCACATGTCGTCATCCTGAGCTGCCAGGTGAGCTTGCATTCTGATTCTCCAGTCATCATAATCTTCTTTTGAGAACATGGGGATTTTGTTGAATGATGCCATCAGCTTAATATTCTTTATGCTGATTAAGATGACCTGCTCTGATACCACTTGTTAGGATCGGTCCGGAGTGTTTAGAGGGGGGGGGGGGGGGTGAATGAACACTCCTTACAAAATTTATCCCTTGTGATTTCTTTGTGATGAGTGAAAGAAATCTGTTACTTAATCAACTCTTTGAACAGAACAGACCACTAATAAGTAAGTGCGGAAACGGTCTGCTCTTGTGTAAGTAAGAACAGCTCGATGGCTAAGTGCAGAATGATAAGACACAGGATATGTTTCTGGAAGTTCGAAGGTGGTGTAATCCTTCTACGTCTCCCCTTCTTCCAATTAAGGAAGGTTTATACTAGAAGACTTTGATTTATACAATCCTGTTGTACAAACCCGATTCAGGCTGGATTTACCTCACTACCAGTCTGAAACTCCTAGTCACTCAACCTGCTCAGACACACTCTGTCTGACAGTTACAATATGTTGCTCACTTCTATTTTTCAATACACAATGCGCACAGTGATCCTACAATGATCAAATGTTACAAAGTAATTGCGCTTAAATAAATAACTTCAGCTCGAAAGCTTCTAAACTTTGTAGGCGTGTGCTGTTTTGCTTTCTTGTATATTTTTCAATTGATCAGCGTGAGTTGTAGAGTCCAGAGTCTTTTGCATCTGTTTGTTGCATCCTTTTATAGTTGAAGGTGGCAACGGCATTGTTTCCCTTAATGTGCAGCTATGACTCTTTTTAAACTCTGAGAAAGCTACAGTCTTCTTCTTCAGGATACTTGCCGTTCTGGTATATGCTTTCGGCGACTGTCAGGTAAGCTCTTCTTTGTCTTCTTACCTATTATGGCAATCTTCAGTCTTTGGTCCTTTGTAGCATTAATTGCAGCATTAAATGCTGCAATAAATATCCGTTGATGATTCGGACTGAGAAGCCATCCTTTATGTATCCTTGACTGCTCTGATCTGATAAAGGTTGAGATCGATCTGAAGCATCGATCTATTCAGTCTGGAATCCATCGATCCGGTCTGATATGCAATATTCTTTATCAGTTTGCTCTGATATGTCCGATCGATCTGGTATGCCTAATTTCCATCGATCCGGTCTGAAATGCTTTGCCATCTTGCTCTGTTGAGTCCGATCGATCTGGTCAATCTGATTTCTATCGATCCGGTCTGAACTGTTTTGTCATCTTTAAAATCTCATCGATAAGGTCCGGAACTAACAGGCTACTATGAGCTCGCTCCAAGATTCCTCTACGCAACTCCGGCGTACATGGAACTACCCATCGGTTACCAAATCTCAAAGAACCATCCCCATCCACTCTAAACTTTGATGGCTGTCCCTGAAGTGCCAATGATGACCATCTCTGAACTTCATTATCTGTCCTCTGAGCTCTCCTGATATTCTCATAGATATCTGGTTCAGCCAATAAGGTCGATACCCAAATTGGCGATGCGTCCACATCGAAGTCATAGCCCAGATGGCAACAAGAAGTCATCATAGCCGACAAATGCATGACATCCTCAGCAGTATTCTTCACCTTCCGACTCAAGGCGTCTGCTGTCAAATTGGCTTTCCCAGGATGGTACTCTATCTCACAGTCATAGTCTTTAAGTAGATCCATCCATCTCCTCTGACGCATATTCAATTCCACCTGAGTGAATAAGAATTTCGACTTTTATGATCCGTATATATGGTAAAAGATGTACCATACAGATAATGCCTCCAAATCTTCAAGGCGAAGATAATAGCTGCCAACTCCAAATCAAGGACTGGGTACCTAGTCTCATGTGGCTTCAACTGCCTCGATGCATAAGCTACCACATACTTATCTTGCATCAGTACACACCCCAAGCCCTGTAGCGATGCGTCAGTATAAAGGACAAACCTCTTGTTCTCTGAGGGAATCACCAATACCGGCGCCGTCGTCAATCGGTGCTTCAACTCTTGGAAGCTCTCCTCGCAAGCCTCTGACCAAAAGAAGGGTACCCCTTTTTGGGTCAACAGCGTCAGTGGCTTAGCAATCTTAGAAAATCCCTCGACGAAGCGTCGGTAATAACCTGCCAAACCAAGAAAACTTCGTATCTCGGGTACAGAAGTGGGTGCAGCCCACTCCATCACAGCCTCAATCTTCCTGGGGTCCACTGAAATCCCACTGCTAGATATGACATGCCCCAGAAATACTACTCTGCTCAACCAAAATTCACACTTACTGAGCTTGGCATATAACTGGTGATCTCTGAGGATCTGGAGCACTGTCCTCAAATGTCTCATGTGCTCTTCCTCGCTCCGGGAGTAGATGAGTATGTCGTCAATAAACACAATGACGAACTGATCCAGATAGGGTTGGAACACCTGGTTCATCAAGCTCATAAAGAGAGCCGGGGCGTTCGTCACATCGAACGGCATCACTAAGAACTCGTAGTGCCCATACCGAGTCCGAAATGCTGTCTTCTGTACATCCTCCTCCCTGACTCGTATCTGGTGGTACCCGGATCTCAAATCAATCTTGCTATACAGCTTCGTGCCTTGCAACTGATCAAATAAATCATCAATCCTCGGGAGGTTATACTTGTTCTTTAGCGTAGCCTTATTCAATTGCTTGTAGTCGATGCACAAACGCATCGAACCATCCTTCTTCTTCACAAAAAGAACCGGTGCGCCCCAAGGCGATACGCTAGGGCGTATATATCCTTTATCAAGGAGCTCCTGCAACTGCTCCTTCAGTTCTCTCAACTCTGCCGGTGCCATACGGAAAGGGGCACGAGAAATAGCGGATGTCCCCGATAATAACTCAATCCCAAACTCGACTTCCCTTGCCGGTGGGAATCCGGGAATCTCCTCCGGGAACACATCAGCAAATTCCGCCACTACTGGTACATCCTCAATCCTCAACTCCTTACCCTTTCCCGACGTGTCCACGGCATAGATGAGGTAGCCCGTGTGCCCACGTTCCAACAATTGGGACATTTTGATTGCCGAAATCAACGGAATCTTCGCACGAGACCCGTTGCCATAGAAAATCCACTGAACACCCAAATAAGATCTGAACCGAACTGTCCTCTGCCGGCAATCTACTACTGCCTGATATCTGTTCAGAATGTCGATGCCCATAATGCAGTCGAAATCTGTCATACTCAAAACAATCAAGTCTGCCTTTATCTCATTGCCCTCAAAATAAATGAGGCAGTCCATCAGAAACTGATCAGCAACAACTTTCTTTCCGGTGGGTGTCGAGACCAATAGAGACGTGGGTAACAGAGAAGTGCACATATGATGTCTCGCCACAAAATCCGCAGACACAAAGGAGTACGAAGCACCTGTGTCTATCAAAATAAAGGCAGAATATGTAAATAGAATGCACGTACCAGCTATCACCTCCTCTGGAGCTGCATCGGCCTGCTCCCGGGTCAATGCATAGACCTGTCCCTGAGGTGGCCCCATCGCCTGTCCTCCCATCTGTCGAGGCACCATTGGTGGCCTCTGCTGTACTATTCCGGTAGAAAACCTCCCTCTGCCTCCTCTGAGATCCACTTGACCATCACCACTCTGACAGAACCGAGATATGTGGCCCATCTTGCCACATTTATAACAAGCCGTACAGTCTCGCATATGATGTGGTCCTCCACAAACGTGACACTTCACTACTCCACTCCTACTCACTGGGGTCTGCCCTCTGTTGCTAGGTGCACCACCCCTCCGGTTATCCATTCATCTCCCACCAAACCGAGAAGATGAGGAAGAAGCCCCACGAGGCTTAAATGATTCTCCTCGTGGCCTCAGATTATTAGATATTGGCCTCGGCGGTGGGACTTGTGGGGGTGCAACATCCGGGTAAGCACTGACTCCGATCTCCGCTAGTTCCGCTCTAGTGAGAGCATCATCAAAAGAAGTGGGGTTATTGGAGATAACCCGATCAAAAAGTTCTGGTCGCAGCCCCTTTAGAAAGTGCCTCATCTTGGCATGTCCGTTTGTTGCGATGTGGGGAACGTACCTCAACAAGGATGAGTAATGCATGACATAGTCCGAGACTGACATGCTCCCCTGTTTCAAGCTCGTGAATTCATCCTCCTTAGTTTGCCTAGCCGCAGCAAAGAAGTATCAGTTTAGAAACCGAGTCCGAAATAAAGTCAAGTTGATCACCATACCCTGAGCTCTCAGTTCCATCACCGTCGTCTTCCACCACATAGAAGACTTCTTTGCCAGTTGGAACTCCGCCAACCTCAGTCATGCTGTCCTAGCACAAGGAGCGGACACAAATATCTATTCTAGTCTCTCAAGCCACTCCTCAGCTTCTTCTCCTGTCTCCGTCCCCTCAAACATGGGCGGGTGGAAAGTTAGGAACTGACTCAGACTAAGCTCTCCTGGTAATAACATCTGAGCTACGGCTCCACGCCCACAGCAGGTGGAGGTAAAGGATTTGTCTGATCAATGCTAGCGTTCACGCTTCCAACATCACCCACCTCTTCATTGAGGTTCTCCAAATTCATAGCCGACATGCTGTAATACAAAGGTTAACAACAATTCCAAACAATATATATGTTATGCCGTTAGATAACATGAACGATAATAAGCATGTTAGTATAACAATTTATATACCAATATGCACCACATGCATAGACATGCCCAAATGTAAACACCTAGCCAACCATGCTAAGGCCACCCTTCACTCATTCCCGGGTTCTCTAACCACTGCTCTGATACCACTAATGTAAGGACCCTAGTTCCTTAAATGCGGATTAAAGGTGTAGATAAAATTTTCATGCACAAACGGAGTATAAAATCGTGTTGATCCCTTGAGCTATTAGATTATAGTGCCAAAATAAAGTTCCAAAAGGGATTAATTACATTCCCAACTAATGACTGTTAATCCTATAGCTTTACAATACTCCTAGAGTAGATACTATACAAAAGAATGTGCTTGCTACCCAGAGCACTCCTCATTAGCTCACCGCATCAACCCGCCTTAACCTGTCCGCCCAAAAGTACCTACAGGAACATCCCCAAAATCATGAGCATGCATATAAATCATATTCACAAAATATGATCGTAATTTAAATGCATAAATCGTAAATACAATTCACTCCCTGTATTTAATACATTTAAAAGCTCCATTGGTTGTCCCTGTATCACAATCATAACCAATAAATTATATTACCCATAATGTATGTCATGACATGCACCGATTTCCATGTATATCGTGTTCAAGTCCCAAGTCTTATTATATCAGTGGCATAATACCCCTCGCGTTAACATGACAGCGGAAATACCCCTCGCTTAGACAATACCAGCGGCGCTAATATCCCTCGCTATAAATATGACAGCGGTCGTGTTCTTCGCTTTATATTAGCGTCAAATATTCTCTCATCGCTACGGTATGACAGCGGCAAGTATTCATATCTCTACGCCACTGGCGGCAAGTATTCCCCATCACTCGAATATAATCCCGACTCACAATCACATGCACCAATGCATCCAATGTACACATGCAACCAAAATGCATGACCAAACCATTTATGCAATACATGATGCATAAACAAGACCACATATGCAACCACAATGCATAATCAATCCCATGTGTGCAACCATAGTGCATAACCAATTCAAAGAGTAATAAATATGTTTTACCGTCCGATGCCCGTACGTCTCACTACGTACCTTAGTCCCAAAATGTGATGTGTCGTGGACTTTATCTCCTAAGTTGTGTGGCCACCTCGGATGGTTCTACACATTCGCACAAATCAATATTAGGAGCCAATAATAGTCTAATATTAAAAAATTCCACAAAATATCCAAAAACACCACATTTTATATCTCGCGATCGATCGCCACGAGGGGCCGATCGATCGTGAGATCTATCTGCCCGATCCTCAAAAATTTGGCTTTGGCGATCGATCGCCACATTTGGCGCGAACGATCGCCAGCCTCGCCGATCGATCACCCAAGAGTGGCGATCGATCGCCAAGCATTATAATTTGCCACTGCCAGTGCGCGATCGATCGCTGCATTTTGGGCGATCGATTGCCGCGACCTGCAACATGAAAAATCGCCATTTTTCAACCTTAATCCTTCCCAACCCATTCCAACTCAAATACCATCCCAACAACAACATCAAAACATCATAAACATTCAATATACAGTTTAAAACAACTAAAAATCCAACACCCAACCAAAATAATACCAACCCCAAAACAACCCATTTCAAAATCACCCAAAACCATTTCAAACTCAATCCAAACACTACAAAAACAACAAGGAGGTATCCTTACCTCTTGGGGACTCCAAATCTCCCAACAAACTCCACAAATCAAGTTTTTGGAAGGATTTCTCTTCACCTTTTTGCCAAATTTCGAAAATGGAAGAGAAGGAGGGTTTGGTGGGAAGATGTGGGGGAAAATGGAAAGAGTGATGGGTATAGAGGGGTTGGGATCACCCCGAAATGCACCACCGGGTCACGCATACCATGTGACTAAGCATTTTGCCAAGATAATTAATTCCAACACATATATATAATTATCACCATAAAAATCACATAAACATAATTAATGCCCAAATTGCATATAATTATTTCGGGGATATCACATGATGTATATTCTATGATCGTTCCATATTGGTCTTTTGCTCGCCCCCAAGGGGGACTGTTGTTGTCTTTGTGTGTGGACAATGACAGGCAGTACAGGTGGCCAGGATCCCAGAGAGGGCAGTTCGGTGGATGCCACACTTGAGATGTTTATTCTTTTGTTTATCCCAGTATTACATGTGTATGTTTACCAGGGGTTTATCCCTATGCTATGTGATGAGTTTACGTATTTTTAGTTATTTAACCAGTGTGGACATATGTTTAGTAGTTTGATTGGTGTATGCTGAATATGAACTGGAGATATATATATTTTCAGTATATGTCTATTGCTATTGGTGGTATGTTCCTCGTGTGATGAGGTCATGCCGAAATTTTGGGGCCACATGTTAATAAATGTTAAAACTAATCTTCCGATGTTTACGCTATATTACAATTGTGTGATAATTAATCACATAATTAGGATTGGACCCTCACGGTATGGTATCAGAGCATAACTGGAATGCTCTTGAGTCTTCTGTAGACTTGAATAGGCACAAATATATATATGTAAGCTTGTGTTTGAATAATTTGACTTATTTGCTCTTACGTGGCTTGGTTTGACTTGATTTGATATTACATGAGATTGATATGTGAATATGTTGATTTTGTATAGTATTGATATTGCTCACGATATTAATACTATACTATTGTGAATTAATTTTTATCTGTGGCAACATGAGGTAGGGAAAGGGTATGTACTCTGAGACCTACTAACAATGAACATCTAAATGATTTTGAGTTTATTTGAATAAATTAATGTATAGTATTGATATTGATTATGGTATCATTGCTATATAAATTGAATGTAAATGAATGTGGTTAGAGCAATGTAATTGTTCCTAAATCTATTGAAAGTAACAATGTCGAGCGATAGATTTGCAATGTGTAATGTCCTTGGATTTGATTGAGCTATATTTGTTTTAGGACATAGAGCCACCTAAATTTTCGGCACTGAGAGTGCTGGTAAGGGTGAGACATTGCTTTGATAAGATGATAGATGGGGTTTAACATTGTTACAAATAGTAAAATGATGAACATGTCGTATAAAACATCGTTATATGTTTTGAAGATACGACTATGTGAGATATGGATTTTGAACTTTTGGAAATATTCTTGGGGATTTTATCCTTCGAATCATGTTTCATGTATATCTTTATATTTGAAATGAAATTGAATAGTGAATTGCAACAAGTTATCTGTTCCAAAATGTGCATTGATTGTTTTGTCATAATTTGTCTCTTATACGTGATAAGTCTAGAGCTGGATATGCAAAAGTCATCAAATGCTTACCTATCAGCTACGATATATCATAAGGAGATCAAAATGGCAAAATTGGTGTTGGTAATTTATTTTATCCACCCACTTTATATTTAAGTGGGGAATGTTATTTTCTCTGATCAAATGATATCTGCTTGAGTATTAATTATTTTTAAGGAAAGTTTATTACTTATCCTTATGAGATGTTATTGTTTTTTGGATACTAATATGATTATCCGGTGAATGATCAAAACTACTGATGATCACTTTCATAGGTAGTTCGATTTCTTCGCTTAATATGTGTGGAATTTTATAGCCTGGTTGTCCAAGCTGAAATTCCTTTATGTTTGTGATATTTCATAATTTGATTGCTATAAAATAACTAATGAGTGATGAATTAGCTCGTGATTTATGTGAATAGTAATTGTTTGTAATATCAAGTGTCAATCCAAAGGTAAGATATGTCAAACTAGTATGCTCGATATATTGTTAAATCATATGAGTCTTCTATTTATTGATAATTTCATGGACTCGATGAGTCAAGTGTTTTAAAAAAAAATCTTTGATTTGATTGGATTGTTTCTATTAATGATCTCTTGGTTATTCCAAGATGAAAATATGATGCGTTGAATATCTGGAAGTTGATATTTCAGATTATGTGTACAAAATGCTTCTGACCAGCTGTCCAATCTGAATTTGGATTGCACTGAATGGTAACCTTGTAGTCATGCTATAAACAAACTAGTACTTGTAGGATATCAGAAATTAAAATTCCAGTTTCCTATGAAGAAGTGATGAGATATGCCAAACTATCCAAATGAAAATTTGGATGAACAAAGTGATACTCTCGTGCCACGTCATTGCTCGACATGGCATTTCTGTTGCTCCAACTAAGATTAAAGCAGTGTTAAACTGGCGGAGACCTACTAATGTTCTTGAGGTCCGATTGTTCATGGGTTTAGCAAGATTTTTCAAGTCGTTATATCGAAAAGTTTGTTTAAAATTGCTAAACCTATTACTCAGCTGACACAGAAAAATTAAAAACTATATTTGGTCAGATGAGTGTGAAGACTTGTACTTACTATTCCTTCTGGCCAGAGTATATGTGATTTGCACAGATGTTTTTTTAAATAGTTTAGGTTGTGTCTCGCCAACTTAATCTTAAGAAAATTTATACCCCGTATATGATTTTGAAATTGGCAGCAATTGTTTTTGCTTTAAAGATTTGAATTTGTACGGGGAAACGTTTGTTATTTATCTGGACCACAAGAGCTTGAAATACTTGTTCTATCAATCTGATCTCAATATAAGGCAACACAGGTGGATAGATTTCCGAAAGGAATTATTTTTTGTTGTCCGAATCACCAAGCCACACGTGAATATTTATACATTGGATTAAATATTTTATTTCTGAATTTTGTTAATGTATTAATCTGACTATTCAGCCTATATTGATCTCTTGTATCAAAGGCTCAACGAAACACTACTGTGATTATAGAATCATATGAATTATTATCTACATGATATTTATCTGATTCTAGATTTTATTAAAAAGACATGGTTAATTGATGGTCCATGAGACTTTAGAGTTGTAATATACTTATTGTTTCTATATGTATGACCTATTTATATAAATAAATGGATCGTTTATACAATTAAAAATGGACCAAGATTGGTAAAAACATTTGTTTTGATTTTATTTGTTTAGTACCCAGAGTTTATTTTCAAACATTGGCAACATTGAAGAATACGGATACTCTAGATTGCAAGGACTACGTATTATTCGTAGACTGGCAATCACATTGCGTGTACTATTTACCGTAATGAAGACTGTCAAGAGTATTTTATTTTCTCGATTATGTCTTAGTAAAAGTTTGGTTTTATTTTGGAATTCTGGGATTTATTCCAAAATACATTTGAGTTGATTATATGCTTGACTATATGGTGTATATATATTATTCGAATCCTTAAGACAGTGCAAAGATAGTTTTGTTCGTGGAATGCTATTGATGAAATTAGAAATGTTATAATAACTGAAGATAAGATTCAACAGATGTAAGAATGATGGAAAATTGCTCCGACTCGGTAAGTTAGTTATAAGAACAAATGTGGACGCTTCTGGAAATGTCAACATGGTGATTTAATTACTTTACGATTTTATTTTTATTGTTTGTAGTGTGTTTCGTACCTCAATATTGAGGAATTACGAACATGATTTGATAAGTATTCTTCAACCTGATGAAGTTGAATTTAATTATTCAACGTTCTGAACTGAATAATAATTTTGTGTTCAAAATTGCAAAGATGGTTTCTTATAACCATTCTATTCCATTGTTATAAAATAAATACGAGATTCAATGCAACATTCATTGATTTTGATTCAGGTTAATGCTAAATAAATTGAGTTTAAGAAGTTGATGTTTTCCGATTATAGTATTGACATGTACCGTAATTGGTTACTGATTTATGATATGCACTTGTGAGATTTCGAGGACGAAATCTTTTAAGTGGGGGAGTCAACCGAAATCCAAGAATCGTCTTTCTCTTATAATTTAATCACTCTTATTTTACTCTTCCATGTTAGTTAATCCATAGTCTTCTTAGATTTTTGCATCATAGTACTAGTTTAATTGATTTCAAAAACCCCCCTTTTAAATTTCGTTTGCACTAATTAACACAAAATTCGTCCTTCCTCGTGGGATCGATCTCTACTCATGCTACTACATTCATTGTTGTTATTAACTTGAGAGGGTTAATTTGGGCGTACACTATAAACGCTACCACTATGAGCCATAAAAAGAGTTAATTTTGTTATGTTTACTCGAGGGCAAGTAAAGTCTAAGTATGTGGGAGTTTGATGTATCTAGAAATCGACACATTCAGTGGATTTAATTGTATATGATTATGTATGTTTTGATGGTTAATTTGATGCATATATTACCTAATCAAATAATTGCTTGAATATAGGTGGAATTGGAGAAAAAGAGCTAATAATGATGAATAAAGGCCAAGAAATGCTTTGGAGATCAAGAGAAATCAAAATAGACCAAGAAAAATGCACAAAAAGAGCATGGTCGATCAAGAGAATCAAAATAGACCAAGAAAAATGCACAAAGAGCCTGAGGAGCCCGACCCATCACCCAAGAAAGCAAGATCGATAGCGCCTGGCAAGAAAAAATCGAGCAACAAAAAATGCAAACTTGAAATCGATCATGTGAGGGACCAATCCTAATCATGTGATTAATTTTCACACAATGGCTATTGTAGTGTAAACAACGGAAGATTAGTGTAAAATTTATCAACATGTGGACCTAAAAATTTCTACATGGCCTCTTTGTACGAGGAACATACCACCAAAATCAATAGACATATAGTGAAACACATATATATATATACCACCAGTTCATATCCAGCATACACAAATCAAACTACTAAACACATATGCAAACTGGCTGAAATAAACAAAAAATATATAAACTCATCATACACCACAAGGATAAACCCCTGGTAGACATATACATATAATACTAAAATAAACAGAAGAATAAACCTCTCAAGTGTGGCTTTCATCAGACATGCCCTCTCTGGGGTCCTGGCCACCTATACTACCTGACATTGTCCAAACACAAAGACAACAACAACCCTTATTTGGGGGTGAGCAAAAGCCCAATATGGAAGGATCATAATTATACAACATATATCTATAAAAAGTGATATATAATGTAATGCAATGCAATGTATGTCGTGTCGATATGATGACATATATCCATCCACTGGATATATCACATAAGCACCCATTCACTATGTACATCAGAATCAATCAAATCGATATCAAATCATAGCTCGATCATCTCATCAGTCAAGAATAATGACTATTCAGATAGATCCTCAGATCACTATCAGTCTCCTGTCTCTATATATCATAGGATAAGCGAACGGCTTTCCTTCTCGGGCCACTTAATGCCAGACATAGTATCGTGTTCTAACTCATAAGTCAATATCATATCATAGGAGCCGTGAATGACTATGCCTTCTCCGGACACTTAATGCCAGACATAATATCATGTTCTAACTCCTGAATCAATCTCAAAACAATAATACCGGAATAGCCAAGGATGATAGCTCAACGTATATGTTATGCATCGATGTATGTATAAAAATGATGTGTGTTAACAAAACATTTATTTTTTCATATACCGATGTGCCAATTATGCATGCTATGATTTTCACATACTTTTAGTAAAATCACGTAGCCATATAATCTCACGTAAGTCACATAATTCATCAAATCATATATCAAATGATATAGATACATGTCGTATGTTATCCGATCGCAACATACCTTTATTTATCGATATATTAGGGTAAACTTGAGCTTGTATATTTGGCATAGTCACTGTATATATATAAATTCACAAGTCAATAAACTAATCATTAAACTTTTCTATCAAGCTTACCCAATTCTGAGTAATTAAATTAATAAAATTACACCATAGTTTAATGTATTAAATTATTTTCACCAATTCAATTTTTTATCTAACAATTATAGTTCAAATTAACTGGTAATGATTGAAGCAAAGTCGGAAAAATCGATACGTCGAATTTATACCCAGTTCACTCACAGTTCACGCGAGCTTTTCCAAAATTTCAGCGAGCTCTGGTTACGATAAGGGCGGGGTAGAAAGTTTGTTCTAGGTGCCAGGAAAAGAATCAGTGCCTTGGCTTAGTCCAATTTGTGGTTGAATCGACTGAATCGAACCAAAAGTGCATAAACCCTAGGTCACACGATGTTCTTCGTTTGAGGGGAAAATCGAACCACTTTTCGGAACTTACACTTTGATTTCTTGGCATGGAAATATGTGTCGGTGAGTTGTGAACAAGGTGGTAGGTCGGGCTTGGCAAGAGGTTGTCGGACATCGACGAACGAAGTGGATCTACACGTGCGAGCAGAGTGCATGTTTTCGCATCTTTTACTGTGTGTCCTTGATCTTTGTGTGTGTTACATGTTTTACAGTATGTTTTACGTCCGACACCGATATGTATTAATTCCTGACCAATTACAAACATCGGGGTGTCACCGTTGTACTGATGAATGTACATTACATGTGCAGTCCACATCTGACTCCGTGTCCATATTTCAATAACAAAAAATAAATGTGTCGTTTTGATACAAATTTTATATTTTTTAAATTATTTTAACAAAATTTTGCTGTTAATCTGAATATTTCAAAAATATCTTTATCCATTCACCGTGTTCTGACCCGAGTGTCAATTGACAGTTATATTGTTAATTTCCATTCTCATTACTTTATTCTATTTTTATTAATTAATTCTAATTAAGTAATACCATAATGTACAACTTATACATAATTAACGTTTGTTCATTCTCAACTATATGATTAACGTAAGATAAATCGTATAATTTACGATTTATCTTAATTGTTCATAATTTACGATAATACAGTACGAGAACCTTACATTTCTCCCTCACTTAAAAGATTTCGTCATCGAAATTTCAAAAGTGCATATCATAAATCATTAACCAATTATAGGACATGTCCATACTATAATTGGAAGACATCAACTTCATAAACTCAATTCAATGAGATTTTAGCACTAAGCTGAATCAAAATCATCTCATGTTGCATTGATTCTCGAGGCACGAGTTTAGTTTATTTATCTTCTAAGAAACCATCTTTTTAATTTAGAATACAAAAGTAACTATTCAATGCAGAACATTGAACAACTAAATCAACCTCATCAGGTTGAAGAATACATACAAAATCACGGTCGTAATTCCTCAATATTGAGGTACGAAATACATTACAAACAATAAAATAAAATAGTAATGTCAACCGATATGAAAGATTCTCAATTTGCTTGAAAATATTACAAAACTCAACATAATAATATCTAAGAAAACCTTTAACATGAGAGATTTTTGAAAATGACTAGATCACCCTGTTGACATTTCCAGAAGCGTCCACACTTGTTCTTATAACTAACTTACCGAGTCTGAGCAGCTTTCCCTCATTCTGGCATCCGCTGAATATTATTATTCACTTTTGTAACGTTTCTGATTCCATCAATATCGTTTACACAATTATTCCTCGAACAAAGATATCTTACACCGTCTTAAGGATCCGAATCATATATATCCAACACACACATTCATACACATATTCAACTCAAATGTATTCTGGAATTAATCCCAGAATTCAAAATACAATCAGATTATTACTAAGACATAATCGAGAAAACAAATTACTCTCGACATTCTTTTTAGTTAACACTACATTTACTTTGATTGTCAGCCTACAAATAATACGTAGTCCTCACAATCTGACAAATAAACTTTGCATTCTATAATGGTCCCAATGTTTAAAAATAAATTAAGGGTCCTGAACAAATAAAAACAAAACAAATGCTTTCAGGAATCTTGGAACATTTTCAATGTGCCAACGATCCATCTATTTATCTAGATAGGTCATGCCAATATGATAATCAAACATTTGCAATTCAAGAATCGTAGGGACAATCGAATTGACCATAAAGTCATCAGAAGCCCTCTAAAATGATCTAAACTCAGATAAAAATTCAGAAGATAGGAATTCTTCCTATTATAGAACAAAACATTATTTCTTTGTGCCATTTGATACAACAGTTCAATTTAGAGTGTGATGCCCGAGAATTATTGATGGTAATCCCGGTGTAGTAATAATCCTTAATGGATTTTAATTGTGGCAATTGTGTATTAATTGCGGTTTTGGGACTCCCCGGGATTTTAAATCCTATTTTTGGAGTCGTTGGATCCAAGGGATGAGATTGCATTCTCATCGTGGTGATAAGCTTGGAATTTTGTTCTTTGTGGAACCTGGGGTCCGGAGTACTTTGTACTGGGGCTGGTAATGGAATTTGAGTTGAAGAGATGATTTTCGAAAACAGATGATTTTTAATGAATCATGATGTAGTTGTGGGGATATTGGTATTTTGGAGCCTTGGTGCTATATATACCAAATGGACTCGGTATTCCGTCATTATACGGAATCTCTCCCCCTCTCCTCTCCCTCTCGCCTCTCTCCCTCACCCTCAAACCCTTTCCCTCTTTCTCTTGGGATCAAATCGATGGGGGCTCGTCTTGGGAGCCCGATTTCTTGAAGAAATGCTGGTAATCTTCTTCTCCTCACCTTTAGCTTCGATTTGATTATAGTTTTGTGCTAAATGGTTGAGTTCTGGGTTGGATTTGAGATTTGGGGGTTTTGGTTAAAAATCTATAATGTTGTTTTTAGAGTGTTTATTGAGTTTAATTGGTGTATTGGAGGTGTTGAGGAAGTTGGGGGTGTTGGTTTTGAGTTTGGGTGTCAAAACCACCATGGAAGCTCGAATTTCTCGGAAAATAGCAGGTCGTGATCGATTACCGAGGAGGGCCGATCGATCGCGATGAGCATCTGTAAAATTGGTGAAGAAGTTCGAGAGATCGATCGTGAGTTCTCGGCGATCGATCGTGAGCAAGTTGGCGATCGATCACGGAGACTCATGATCGATCGCGATGAGGCGTTGTTGCCCACCCGTAAGATTTGTTTTTTTGGAAAATTTTGGAAAATGTCGGGATTTTGGAAACAGGGTTTAATTAACCGATTTTTGGGGCGATGTCTACATTCCAATGGGAATGCCATACTTTTAAAATGGGTTGGTTGGAGCCAAAGTTTATTAAAACGGAATTCTCGGTTGAGTTGTTGGCTACCTTTTAAACATATAAAATGGAATATTTTGGGTACAATGCATGCTTAGCCGGGGGGCTTTTATTTTGGTAATCGTCATGGATGGACGATAAGTTTGGAAGTTGTGAACGTGCTTGGGCACGTGATTGCATGCCTATGTTTAATTGGGAGTTATTTGCATGTTAGCACTTAACTCATCGGGTCGTGGGATTCAGGCAACGTTGGACTCGAATTACGGATTATAAGATACGTATGACGTACGATCTTAGCCCTTTAATATAATTGCAATTGTTGAGTGCTTGGTACACTGTATTGCAACGAATGTGTATGGAAATGCATGATATATGGTATTAGCAATAAACGGACATTGAAATGTATGGTTGATTGTATTTGCCACCAATGTATATATATGCATTGGGATTTATATGGTGCCGCTTTTGAGCGAGCAATGATTGGGATGTTGTCGCCTTTGAGCGAACATCGGTTATGACACCGCTGCTGTTGAGCATGCGTGAGAATGAAATGCCGCTATTGTAGAGCGAGCAATGGAATAGAACTATGGAACCATAAGTGAGGTATATGGAATATATGTAATCATTGTTTAATGATTTGGCATTATTGATTATGATATCGGAATATAGCAAATGGATTTGTTAATCAATGTAATGATTAACTGGCATTTGGGAATTTGATGGTTTCAGTTGTTTTGAGAACATGGACAGTACAGGGAATCCCGGATGAGGATGATACCATCCAGGGAGCATATTTTGTATTTCATAGCATTTACATTGTTGTGAATTATGAATTGTATAATTGTGATTATTGGATTTGGGATATCGGTATGCTCACCCGTGTGGGGGTTTCTCTGTTGGGGCAGGTGATTAGGTACATCGATGGCTTTGGAGTTGAGCTCGCGCTATGGAATGGAGGTGATTCCACGGATCAAAGTATCAGTGACGGTATTGAGCATGATGTTTTATACATTTGATACACATATACTCATTCAATGCTCGCATGTGATCACTATTATGTGTATATGGTATGTATAAAAAGGCAATGGCCTTTCTCTCTTCATTTATGAGTGGTATGCAATTATCTATTGAATTACTAAATGAACTGAGAACACGTTAGTGTATTATATTGGTGCGTGGTAGGTATGTGGACTTGGTTGGGGGAACTAGACATTATATGGAATAATGTAAAGAATTTTATATTGGCATGTTTTGCTATGGTGATAAGTGGGTGTGTCCCCTACATGTTTGATTACATGCACTAAATGCTTGGATTAATACACTAATAACGGGTTAAGGGCACGGGGGTCCTTACATTAGTGGTATCAGAGCAGTGGTTGCTCTTTGGGGCTGTCGAGGGCCTAGGGACATGTTGATGGGAATGAAAAGCACATACTTATGCATGATGGTAGTTAGTGTTGTGTGACACAACTATTTTGCTTATGTGCGTTTATGATATGGATCATAGTAGAACAATTATATGTCATGACATCTATGTAATCATAATATAATCTGTTTATTATGATTGTGAGTTGTGGCACAAGGACAACCAAAGGGCGCATTTTGAAATGCATTGGGATACAGGAAGTACTTTGTATTCATGGTTTATGCATTTACTTATTATAATCATATTGTGGTGAATATGGATTATTATATGCTCATGGTTTGAGATTGTTCCTGTAGGGACGCTATGACATGAAGGGCTAAGGCCAGGGTTGAAAGACACGAAACGGTAACCTGCATTTTATATACATCATGGATTGTGCATTGTGGTTGTATACATATTGGAGTGATGATTTTAATGCTTTGCCGCCAAATGTTGAAGCGATGGTAAAATTCCGCATGTCGCATTTGAGCGAGGTGCCTTAAAATACACTCATGGCGATGTATATTGGATTATGGATTATGCATTGTGGTTGCACATATATTGGAGTGATGATTTTAATGCTTTGCCGCTAAATGTTAAAGCGAGGGTATTGCCGCATGCCACATTTGAGCGAGGTGCATTAAAATACACTCATTGTGGTTGTATATATTGGAGTGATGATTTTAATGCTTTGCCGCCAAATGTTGAAGCGATGGAAAAATTCTGCATGTCGCATTTGAGCGAGGTGCATTGAAATACACTCATGGTGATGTATATTGCGATATGGAATATGCGTTGAGGTGCAGGTATAGATGGAATGCTTGGTGAATATCCAATGAGTCGTTGTTATGGATGAGTGATGATTTTAAATGCTTTGCCGCTGTCACTTGACGCGATGATAGAATACTTGCCGCTGTCATCTCATAGCGAGGAAAGAATATTTGCCGCCAAATGTTGAAGCGAGTGTATTGCCGCATGTCGCATTTGAGCGAGGTTATTCGATGCCGCTGATATGTCGAAGTGAGGGGTATTAATGCCGCGGTCATGACAAGCGAGGTGCATTAAAATACACTACTGTAACAAGACTAGGGATCGGCTATTCTATTGGCGATGGTTTATGCCGCCGGATATTCATAGCGATGGTTCGTTCCACTATTTTGTTGGCGATGGTTTATGCCGCAGGGTACTCATAGCGATGGTTCATTCCGCTTTTCTATTGGCGATGGTTCATTCCGCTTTTCTATTGGCGATGGTTTATGCCGCCGTGTATTCATAGCGATGGTTATTCCGCTATTCTATTGGCGATGGTTCATGCCGCCGTGTATTATATAGCGATGGTATATTCCGCTATTCTATTGGAGATGGTTCATGCCTCGGGTATTATATAGTGATGGTACATTCCGCTACATCTATTGGCGATGATTCATGCCGCCGGGTATTATATAGCGATGGTACATTCCGCTACATCTATTGGCGATGGTTCATGCCGCCGGGTATTATATAGCGATGGTACATTCCGCTACATCTATTAGCGATGGTTCATGCCGCCGAGTACTATATAACGACGGGTCATTCCGCTACATTTATTGGTGATGGGTCATGCCGCCATGTATTATATAGCGATGGGTCATTCCGCTACATCTATGGCGATGATTCATACTGCCGGATATCTATAGCGATGTTTAATGCCGCTGACTATGGCGAGGGATCATGCCGCTGATTCTATAGCGATGGGTTATACCGCTATGTACGTAGCACTGGATTACGCCACCTACGAGTGATGGGTGCTGATTGCGTACCACTGTTGAACGACGGAGACAGGTATGCCGCTATCTTGTTAGCGATGAGGTATGGCATATAAGTATTTTATTAGCATTATTGTTGATGACATGTGTTGTTATACATATACCGTCATGTGTTTGACGATGAGACTATGGATGTCGTGTATCGACATGTACCGTCACGAGTTGACGATGTTATTTTGAATGTCATATGTTGATAGGTACCGTCACGGGATGACGATGACATAGTGTATGTCTATGTAGACGCGTAGTATCGTTTTGATGAATAATAAATTGAGGTATATGTATTTAGTCATAAGGTTTGAGTGCCGATGGTGAGCACATGACAGTGTCTGGGTCAATAGTTGACGAGACCATTATGCCGAGCAGGTTGCTCGATGAATTATTGGGTGCGCCGTATAGGAAGGGTACCGCATCACATATTTGAGGTATATATATTTTACGAGTAGTGGTATCTTTGGGTATACTCGTTGGGATGGCTATGGCCAAGTGTTTGTGAGTAGGAGTAGTATTGAGGAAACTACTCGCTCTTGTCGATGTGACGTGTGGTAGACATGGTCACACCACCCCTGAGGGTGTGGAATAAATCCTACGAAATTAGGATTGCTTTGTGGTTGAGCAAGGACACCGGGATGTCCATTATGCTTTGGTGTTTTAGAGATATATTGGGTGATGACTCGCAACTCTAATGGTTTGTTCGGTATGGTATACCGGGATGGAATGTATGTTACGTAGGGAGACTTGATATAAGCCTAGCCAGATATCGTGGCAGTGATATAGTGTGCTTGTTGGAGCCATTATACTGCACGTTGGAGCCGAGTTTGGTGAATCGTACGGTGATACGATGAGGGTTAATGGTAGACTCTTGTAGTCTCTATGTAGCATGATGATTGAGGCAGTGAATACCTCACGGGGACGTTTATATATCAAATGTTTTGAGGAACTTGTAGCGGGACAACTCGACTTTGTTGGGTGTACCAACATGAGTGTCAACAAGTCGTTGTTAGCTCTGGTTGAGCATCCTTGCATATGGAATGCAATGGGGAAACACAAATGGAATTGTGAGATATAGTTAGTGGGGTGACACTACTATATTGATTGTATCTCTTGGAGAGATTTAGATTATACTGTCATGGAGACAGCTGTTATCGGTCATGGGCTGGTTGTAAATCAGCCATGGTAGGCGTTACTGGTGTTGGACTGAGTAATGGATTTCTTACCTTTATGTGAGACGTTCGGGGAGACGTCTCCGGGGAAATGCTCGAGATTGTGGAGTACTATGGGATTAGTACAGAGCATCATTATGATAAGTATACATGGCGTATACGAGTTTTGATTGGGTAATAGTGGCATTGATGCACTATTCTAACCAGTTGTGTATTTCTGGGTTCCGGGATATATTTTGGTATAAATATATCCAGGTTTTTCGAACGGTGGTTCGAGGTTGGAGGGTCATGGATTCATGACACTTTCCTTATGAGGAAAGCAGTATTGATATACCTTGAGATTGGTAATCTCAATGGCACGATATATTCTGAGGAATAATCGTGAGGTCCGGTTGACTTCCCCTGAGGAGGGATTGTCGTGTTTTGGGACCATGGTAATTCTTGCTGGTTAATTCAATAGCCTCCCTGTGTTAGGATTGTTGAATCCTAGGGTGAACGAGGGATGGCCAGGATTCGGATTTGTTAGGTGTCATGTCGACACGTGTGGCGGGAATGCAATTGATTTTCTTGCATGTCCTTTCGAGAACATGAGACCTTGTGGAGTCTCAATAGTGTGTTTGGGACCAAGATGTGATTTCTTGGAACACATGGAGGCAGACATCTTTTGAGATGTGTTTTGTATCGATTGGTGACCGTGAGTTGTCCAATCCGTGTTGCAATGTGGTGCAACTACTCCTTTGATGGAGATGGATTTGGAAAGTGGAAACCATATGTAGTTCAAGTACATTGTAGTGCACTGGTGGTTTCCTTGGTAACGATGTATGGTTAACATCGTAGACTAAATCATAAAGATATCATCGAGGCGATATCTATTTTGGAATCACGAATGATTCGTTTGATTTGCAGTTAGGGTTGGCTGACTGCTTTTGAGACGGTAGCATTAGTATATACCGTCGTTCTATTGCGGTAGTGATGGTTTGGGAGGTTACCCCATTCCAGGTACTGGTGCGAGGTTGGTATCCTCGCGGTTGGTGTGTCGTTCATGTTATGTTCATGATTCGACGATGTGAATCCGTTTAAATTTTGTAATCTCGGCAATACATGGAGTACGCTGTGCAAATTTCGAGGACAAAATTTTATTAGTGGGGGATAATTGTGATGCCCGAGAATTATTGATGGTTATCCCGGCGTAGTAATATCCTTAATGGATTTTAATTGTGGCAATTGTGTATTAATTGCGGTTTTGGGACTCCCGAGGATTTTAAATCCTATTTTTTGAGTGTTTGGATCCAAGGGTTGAGATTGTATTCTCATCGTGGTGATAACCTTGGAATTTGGTTCTTGGTGTAACCTGGGGTCCGGAGTACTTTCTACTGGGGCTGGTAATGGAATTTGAGTTGGAGAGATGATTTTTGAAAACAGATGATTTTTAATGAATCATGATGTAGTTGTGGGGATATTGGTATTTTGGAGCCTTGGTGCTATATATACCAAATGGACTCGGTATTCCGTCATTATACGGAATCTCTCCCCCTCTCCTCTCCCTATCGCCTCTCTCCGTCCCCCAAAACCCTTCCCCTCTTTCTCTTGGGAACAAATCGATGGGGGCTCGTCTTGGGAGCCCGATTTCTTGAAGAAATGCTGTTAATCTTCTTCTCCTCACCTTTAGCTTCGTTTTGATTATAGTTCTGTGCTAAATGGTTGAGTTTTGGGTTGGATTTGAGATTTGGGGGTTTTGGTTAAAAATCAAAAATGTTGCTTTTAGAGTTTTTATTGAGTTTAATTGGTGTATTGGAGGTGTTGAGGAAGTTGGGGGTGTTGGTTTTGAGTTTGGGTGTCAAAAACACCATGGAAGCTCGAATTTCTTGAAAAATCGTAGGTCGCGATCGATCGCCGAAAGCAGCAGGTCGCGATCGATCGCCGAAAGTAGCAGGTCGCGATCGAGCACCGAGGAGGGCCGATCGATCGCGACGAGCAGCTGTAAAATCGGTGAAGATTAACAGTTCGAGCGATTGATCGCGAGTTCTCGGCGATCGATCGCGAGCGAGTTGGCGATCGATCGCGATGAGGCGCTGTTGCCCACTAGACAGGGGCAATCGATCGCGCTAAAAGCGGCGATCGATCGTCGCCCGTAAGATTTGTTTTTTTTTTTGGAAAATTTTGGAAAATATTTGGATTTTGGAAACAGGGTTTAATTAACCAATTTCGGGGCAATGTCTACATTCCAATGGTAATGCTATACTTTTAAAATGGGTTGGTTGGAGCCAAAGTTTATTAAAACGGAATTCTCGGTTGAGTTGTTGGCTATCTTTTAAACATATAAAATGGAATATTTTGGGTACTATGCATGCTTAGCCCGGGGGCTTTTATTTTGGTAATCTCATGGATGTACGATAAGTTTGGAATGCTTTGGCACGTGATTGCATGCCTATGTTTAATTGGGAGTTATTTGCAAGTTAGCACTTAACTCATCGGGTCGTGGGACTCAGGCAAGGTTGGACTCGAACTACAAATTATAAGGTACGTATGACGTACGAGCATAGCCCTTTAATATAATTGCAATTGTTGAGTGCTTGGTACACTGTATTGCAACGAATGTGTATGAAAATGCATGATATATCGTATTACCAATAAACGGACATTGAAATGCATGGTTGATGGTATTTGCCACCAATATGTATATATGCATTGGGATTTATATGGTGCCGCAATTTGGCTTTCGGCGATCGATCGCCACATTTGGCGCGATCGATCGCCAGCCTCACCGATCGATCGCCCAAAAGTGGCGATCGATCGCCAAAGGCTTCTGGAGCCTACTGCTGGCTCGCGGTCGATCGCCAAAAATGGGCGATCGATCGCCAGCCCCTGTATCACGAAAATCACCATTTTTGCACATTAAAACCTTCACCAACCTCAACAACACTTATACCAACAACTCAAAAACATAAAAACACTCTAAACCTTCAACAAACATCATTAAACCACCAAAAGTCTAACATCCTACCAAAAATCATACCAACCCAAACAAACCCATTTCAAAACCCTTCAAAACCATTCAAACTCAAACCAAACACTACAAAAACAACAAGGAGTGATATATACACTTCCTAGGTCTTAAATCTTACCAAGAATCACAAGAGTAAAGCTTTTGCAAAAACTTTTCTTCCACTTGGAAGCCAAAAACGAAAATGAAGGGAAATGAGGGTTTGGGGAAATGATTTGGGGATTTTTGAGTGTAAAGGTAAAGTGAATAAAAGGTGGGGTAGTGGGGGTTATAAGAGTTTAACTAAATTTGCACCCCAACAATTAGCATGATGTATAAAATACCCTAACATGGTATTTTAAAAGCTATTCACCATAATGCACCAAAATCCCAATTAAATGCATGTTTCACCAAATAATTTACCACCAACACATTTAAGCCATTAAAGCACACAATTATCCAACATGCATAACATGCACTCTGAAATGCTCTGTCGGGTCACGCCCACATGTGACTAAGCATTTCTACATGGTAATTAATTCTAACACATAAAGCAATTATTACCATAATTAATCATATAAACATAATTAACGCCTTAAAAGCAATTAATCATTTCGGGGACATCACAAATTGATTCCCAAGATACAATGACTATGATTAATGACAGGAGCACAGCAAATCACAAATCCTCAAACGACTAAGGTTTAAAGGAACTTAACCAATAAGTGGAAGATGCAATATGAATATATAGGAATTTGTTCCCAAAACTTGAGTTTGATCTTGCAAAAAGTTGTGTTTAATTCAATCATGAGTTGTTCCTTTTATACTAAACCACACAACATCTTCAAATGACACCTTTTGGAAGTGTGAAAAAAATCACAATTATACACGAAAGGGTACACAACACGTCGGAAAAAATCGCATAGACATAATCGGGTAGAACCCAAGGCCCTAGGGCTCCACCAAGCGGCACCCTAGCTCCTTTTATTCTGCCTGTGCAATGCCCAGGCAGGGGTTTTGGCGCTCGAGCTCTGCCAGGTAGCGCTCGAGCGCTAACCTTGATGCCTGGTTTTTATCCGGGCAGCGCTCGTCCATCTTTGCCGTTTTTCCTTCATTCCTATTTTTCGACTTTTTCATACTTACTTTTAATTCATTAAGCATATTTTCAACACATGATACAAAATAAATTCAACATTTTGAACATGCTTGTAAAATGCACTACAAACTCTTTTACAAATTCATACAAGTTAATCAAGGTGTGTTTGAAAATATGAACTTTGTCAAGTGTGCACTTGCACGAAGGCTCTGAATACTAGTAATTAATAAGATATAAGAACTAACACCTATTGATTTGAGTGATAAGGAGTTTGATCACCATTAAGCAAGGTCTCAAGGTTCGAGACTTGTGAACGTAGAAGACATGTGTCAGGAAGAGTTTTTTATGTGGTTAAATTCAAGAATTTCTTGGTTTTTTTTTTTAAAAAAATTAGGCCTGGTGTTAATTTAGTTGATTACATGGGCTTAATGTAGACATTATATGAATTTTAATGGTTTTTTGAGCACATTATCCAGGTAAGCTAATAGTGGTAATTGTTGGTATGAACAATCCCTTTCAATAATTGTTCATACATTTTCAATAATGACACTAACTTGTGTAACTCATGAAGATCGAAATATGTTATCTCAACTTTGATAGCAACCGAAAATATAGTTTTTTACCGTGTTATGAAAAGTTATTATATGGTACAAAAACTGAGAAGAAAATCGAAATAGGTAACACATAGGCCGCCAAATATGGAAATTGACAGTGATTCACAAAATAGGCTATATGAATTACGTGTACGTTTAATTAAATTCCAGCACCTACAGAAACAAAGACTAGCCCAACATAAATCAGTAGTAATCCGCAGTCTTCCCCTACATGGCTTTAGCTTTCACCGCCGCTTGTGCCTGCACTACTCCGCATATTATATCAATATATAAAAACTGGGAGCCTCCTCCATTTATTTATTCATGGACATTCCAGAGCTACTGCTTGATAAATTGATTGGGGCTAAAAAGATGATGGTGATGCAGGGGATCGTGGAACAGAATAGCAACTGTAATCCAACAAACTGAAATTCCTACTCATCTATGTTTACCAGCATGGAGCATGGGCTACGCACGTGGAGACACATTTTATATGTCACAAATTAATGAATTAGATATTCTAATATAAAATGTAAAATTGAAAACATGTTACTAAATTTTGTATGCATTGTTTTTTGACCTATTTATATCAAATAGAAATAATTATATCTGTTAATTTATCCATTTTAGGTCACTAACATAGTAATACATGGACTTCTTCTCATTCTTCTCAAGCCTCAATGCCGAACTTTGAACAAAATTACCCACCAAATCTTCAAGTGATGGTTTTCCTTCATTCTTTTGTGGAGCGTATCCACGTGGTGGAGTCAGAGCACTATTGTTGTTGGCATATGAGAGCTTATCATTATTGCGGAACCCTTGTTGATACGGATTGCTTCGGTAGTTGTTATTGTTGTTGGGATACCGATTGTTTATGAACTGAGCTTGCTCTTGGTCTGCTTCCCTATACATCTCCATTCCAGCTGCAGCGGCAGCCGATTCAATAGTAGGTTGTGCTCCTTGCTTTGTCAGAGCTGCTACCTGCGTGGTTAGTGCAGACAATTGTGCAGTAAGAGTACTAAAATGATCAGCCTCATACATACCTATGGGTTTCCTTGCCAAGGCTCGCTCACTGGGACACTGGAAGCTGTTGACTGACATCTCCTCAAGTAATTCAAAAGCAGCATCTGCAGTCTTAGAAAATAGTGTTCCTCCTGCAGCAGCATCCACAATGATCCTAGTTGCTCCATTCAACCAATTGTAAAATAACTGAATCTGCACCCAGCTTTCATAGTTGTGTTGTGGGCACCTCCTCAATAAATCCTTGAATCGCTCCCATGCCTCATATAGTTGTTCAGCATCAATTTGTCTGAACGTACTGATTTCGGTTCTCAGTTGAGCTGACTTAGCTGGTGGGAAGAACTTCGAGAGAAATTTCGATGCCATTTCCGCCCATGTGCAAATACCACTATATGGAAGAGATTGTTGCCAACTCCTTGCATGGTCCTTAAGAGAGAAAGGGAACAATCACAGTCTCGCAGTATCTTCTGGAACACCATTCATCTTCACAGTATCAGCTATCTCCAAAAATATCCTCAAATGCAAGTTGGGGTCTTCAACAGGGGAACCACCAAACTGATTCTGTTGCACCATACTTATTAATGCCGGCTTAAGTTCAAAGTTGTTGGCATTGATAGTCTGGCGAGCTATCCCAGAGTAATTGTTGTTGACCAATGGTTTGAAATAATCTCTGATCGCCCTTTGAGGTTCAACAAGTTGTTGTGGAGGTGGTTCGTTGTTGTCTCTATTTGCAGCCATTTCTATCAATTCCTCCCTTCTCGTTTTTCTCAGTCTTCTTGCAGTTCTCTCGATCTCAGGATCAAACAACAACGATTCAGGGGTAGTGTACTTTCGCATGCACTGCAAAATTTCAGAAAAGACAAAAATCACTCCAAAATAAAAGGAATAAAAGCTCTAAATTAAAACCAAGATTAATTGGTACAATATCAGATTGTACTAAATAAATCAATCCCCGGCAACGGCGCCTGATAGGCTTAGACTTTAAGTGTTTTTAGCTGTAATTTCTTCCCATTTTTCATACTTTTTCCTGGATGATATTATGCTTTTTGGTGTTTATTTGTCTATTTCAGGAAAATTAGTTGGAAATGGAAGAAATGAGCTAAACTGAAGAAAAATGACGAAATCGAGGCGAGAAAGAGTTGAAATTGAGGAAGTTGGATTTTCGGAGTCTCGATCGATCGAGAATATTTCTCGATCGATCGAGCCAGGCAGTGTGCTGAGAAGAAAATAATTAGAAGTCTCGATCGATCGAGATTATTTCTCGATCGATCGACCAAGGCATAAACTTCAGAGCCAATTTTATCGAAGGCTCGATCGATCGGAAGGAAATCTCGATCGATCGAGCGAGGCAGTGAGTTTCAAAGGCTGACGTGAACAGTGCACCGATCGATCGGACGCAATTCTTGATCTATCGATACGCAAATCCGGGAAAATCTTATCTTCCATTTTTGAATGGATTTTCGGGGGATAAAAGAAAAAATCATTTCCATACAGAGAGACACCATATCAGACGCCAATCCTCTCGAAAATAAGGAACCCTAGCCGCCGCCTAGCGCCACCGAAGGAGATCTAGTCTCCGTTCTTTGTCTCAAGTCGAGCCAATCCATTCCGGAGTGCAAGGAAGGAGCAAGAGAAGATATTTCGGTGCTACGCACGGATTTATTCTGCCGTTTATCATATTTCTAGACTCTAATCTATTTCATTTTGATTTCCAATTGATGTTTTTGAGGTCGAGAGACGATTAAACTCTTTTGTATTTGATTTGAAATATTTTTAGTTTATTCTATCGAGTTTTAGTTTCGTTGTGTTTGATTATTGATTCAATTGTGTTTGAGTGCATTGATTACTATTGTTCATAAATTAATTGCTTGTGTAGATCAAAGCCTAACTAACTTTGATTGAATCTGAGAGTTATAACCGAGATCGAGAGATAACGTTGTAACACGCTCTATTAATTTATGATGTATGTTACGATTGAGATCAAGAGATGATATCACATACGTGAGAACTTTGAATCGAGAGATTTAGAGTCACAAGGTTTTGATGATTTATGCAATATTGAATTAGTAAATAGGGGCACGAGAGTGACTTATTCTAATTTAATGTTAGTTTCTTTACAGCTCGAGAGGGTGTATCGAATAATAGCGAAAACCTTTCACCTTTAGAATCAATTGGTTGATAATTTGAGAATTCAGTTGAATCATTAAAGATAACATAGTTGAACGACGAGCTTGATAAATTTCTCGAGTGACTTACCTTTGCATATCCGGAATCATTCATTTTATTGTTTCTTGTATTCATTTTTCGGTCTTTAGTTTAATTTGGCTTTAGTTAATCAACTTCTTAAATCGTAGGCTAAATATAATTTCTAATCTTATTTGGTACTTATACATTAGTCACTATGGATTCGACAACCCCTACTTAAATTTCACTATACTAAAACTTGACAACCGTGCACTTGCGGTAGTATCGCGTCACATTCTAAGAAAATCTTTTGTTTAAAAATAAAGCGGTCAAGTTTTTTGGCGCCGTTGCCGGGGACTAATCTGTATAATATCATACGAGATTAGTTAATTGTAATTTAGCCAATTCTTTATTATTTCGATTTGTTTTATTTCTTTGTTTTTGTTAGTTGATTTTTTTTTTTGATTTTTGATTTGTGTATTTTGTTGTCTCCTTTTGTCTGTTTTGTACAGGAATCGTTTCTCTAGTGCATGCTCAGAAGAGAGGAGCCCATTCTCGAGCCTTTCGATCCGAAAATAGAAAGACTCTACTTAGGCGATTACGAGAAGCTCGAGCGATGGCAGATAATAATGAAGCACAGAACCCAAGGTCAATGATGGACTTTGCGCAACCGGCATTTCATGGATCTTTGTCCAATATTACAAGGCCGACAATTCAAGCGAACAACTTTGAGATCAAGCCGGCGATTATACAAATGATACAGCACTCGGTTATGTTTGGGGGAGCGGCCACGGACGACCCGAATAATCACATCTCCAACTTTTTGGAGATTTGTGACACGTTCAAACATAATGGCGTCTCCGACGACGCCATCAAGTTAAGGCTCTTTCCTTTTTCATTACGAGACAAGGCTAAATCATGGTTGAATTCACTACCTGCAGGTTCTATAACAACATGGGAGGGGATGACGAAAGTGTTTTTATCAAAGTACTTTCCCCCTTCCAAGACGGCGAAGATGCGGAATGATATCACAACTTTTGGGCAGTTTGACCCCGAGACGTTATATGAAGCGTGGGATCGTTTTAAAGAATTGTTGAGGAGATGCCCACACCGCGGTCTACCCATTTGGTTGCAGGTATAAACTTTCTATAATGGTTTATTTTCTTCTAACCGTTCGATGATAGATGCAGCATCTGGGGGATCAATAATGAGGAAGACACCGGAAGAGGCATATAGCTTATTGGAAGAAATGGCATGTAACAGCTACCAGTGGCAGTCAGAGAGGAACACGCCACAGAAGCCAATAGGAGTTCATCAAGTGGATGACATCACTGCTATTTCGGCACAGCTAGAAGATATGAACCGAAAGATAGACAGCATGGGAGCAGCAGCGATGCAAGCTCAAGCTATCTTCTGTGAGCTGTGTGGAGGCGGTCATCCTAGCATCGAGTGCCAGGCAGGTAACCCATTCTTGCAAACTAATGAAGTGGTGAATTTTGTAGGTAACAGGCCACCCAACAATCCGTACTCGAACTCATACAACCCTGGGTGGAGGAATCATAACAATTTTAGGTGGTCCAACAAAGAGAATGTGTTCAATCCACAACTACAACCGGGAGGATCGAATAAACCGAGTATGGAAGAGTTAAAACCAAGTTCATAGCATCAACTGAAACCAGGATGACAACTCAGGATGCATCAATAAAGAACTTGGAAGTGCAAGTGGGTCAACTCCATCATTAATTTCAGGACAAACGCAGGGCACGATATCAATTGGGACAGTGAAGAATCAAAACGAGCAAGCAAAGGCCATTGAGTTAAGAAGTGGAAAAGAGCTAAGACCGCAAGCTGAAGCCGAAGAGAGTCATGGAGAGAGATCTGAAGGCAAGGATATGACTATGAGAAAGGCGATGGAGAAAGGTAAGAATTCTAACACTACACTGATCACACACATTGATAGGATAGTAATTCCTCCCCCATTTCCCGCAGCTTTGAAAAAGGCTAAGATGGACGCAGAATTTGGTAAGTTTCTTGAAGTATTTAAGAAACTACATATTAATATTCCATTCGCTGATGCTTTACTTCAAATGCCTAGTTATGCTAAGTTTTTGAAGGAAATTCTGTCGAATAAGCGAAAGTTGGGCGAATATGAAACGGTAAGTTTGATGGAGGAGTGCTCAGCAATTGTGCAAAATAAAATGCCTCCAAAGTTAAAAGACCCAGGGAGTTTTACTATACCATGCACTATAGGATCAGTATCTTTTACAAAGTCATTATGTGATTTGGGTGCTAGTATAAATTTAATGCCATTTTCTATTTTCAGGAAGTTGGGGCTAGGAGAGCCAAAACCTACTAAGGTTTCACTAAAATTAGCAGATAGATCCATCACATACCCCAGGGGTATCATTGAAGACGTCTTAGTCAAAGTGGATAAATTCATCTTTCCCGTTGATTTTCTGGTACTTGATATGGAAGCAGATTCAGAGACACCACTGATTTTGGGTCGACCATTCTTAGCAACGGGAAAAGCAATAATCGATGTGCAACAAGGGAAGTTGGTCCTCCGAGTAGGGGAGGATCAAGTTACTTTTAATGTTTTCAAAGCACTTAAACATCCACACGACGAACACATGTGTTTCAGTATAGATATTATTGATATTCTGACAGATGATTTATTGCAAGATACATTCAAGGATAACATGGAAGCATGCCTAGTGGAAGCTGATGAGCAACATTGCAAGGAAGACATCGAGAGTATAGCTTTTATGAACAACACCAGTCCATACATGAAGCGAGCCACTGAGAATCTTGGAGAGTTGGGAAAAAGAGATATTAAACCTCAAAAGCCATCAATTGAAGAGTCACCTAATCTTGAGCTCAAACCTCTTCCATCACATCTCAAGTATATTTTCTTAGATACTGAAAGATCTTTACCAATCATTATTTCTTCGTCTTTGACAGGTGATAATGAGGAAAAGCTTCTGAAAGTCCTTCAGGAGCACAAGAAAGCATTTGGATGGAAGATATCAGATATCAAAGGAATTAGCCCATCGGTCTGCATGCATAAAATTCTTATGGAGGACACATTCAAGGCCGTGGTTCAACCTCAACGTCGTCTTAATCCAAAAATGCAAGAGGTAGTCAAAGCTGAGGTGATTAAGCTTTTGGACGCAGGTATTATCTATCCTATTTCTGATAGCTCATGGGTAAGTCCTATTCAATGTGTACCAAAGAAGGGAGGTATTACTGTTGTCCCTAATGAGAATAATGAGTTAATACCCACAAGAACAGTCACAGGGTGGAGAGTGTGTATTGATTATAGGAGGTTAAATGATTCCACTCGTAAATACCATTTTCCCCTTCCCTTCATTGATCAGATGGTAGAAAGGTTAGCAGGGTATGATTTTTATTGCTTTCTAGATGGATATTCTGGATATAACCAAATTGCTATTACACCTGAGGATCAAGAGAAGACCACCTTCACTTGTCCTTATGGCACATTTGCATTCCGATGAATGCCATTTGGATTATGTAATGCACCTGCTACCTTTCTGTGATATCCCCGAAATGATTAATTGCAATTTGAGCATTAATTGTGTTTATATGATTAATTATGGTGGTAATTAATTATGTGTTGGATTTATTAATCTTATGGAAATGCTTAGTCACATGATAGAGTGACCCGGGAGGGCATTTCAGGATGCATGTTGTGCATGTTTGGAAAATGGTTAATTGCATGATTTATTTGCCATGGGTAGCAATTAAGTGGAAATCATGAGTTTATTTGATATTTGGTGCATTTTGGATTAATGCTTTTAAAAATATCATGTTGGGATGTTTTATACACCATGAGTTGTGGGATGCATTTTAATAAATTAACCCAACCCACTTTATTACCCCCAAACCCCCACAACACTCATTCTTACTTTTCACTTTACCAAATAACACCTCCCAAACCCTTCCCTTGTCCATTTTCGAGTTGGTGCTCAAGGGTGGAGAGAAATCCTTCCAAAACTTTGATTTGTGGAGTTTATTGGGTGATTTGAGATCCCCAAGAGGTATGGATACCTCATTGTTGATTTTGTAAGGTTTTGTTTAAGTTTGGTATGATTTTGAAGGGTTTTAAAATGGGTTTGTTTGAGTTGGTGTTATTTTTGGGTGAGTGTTAGATTTATGGTTGTATGATGTTGTTTATTGATGGTTTTAAGTGGTTTAGTATGGTTGATGTTGGGTTATTTGAGTTTATTTGAGTTGGGGTTGAAGATGGGTGAATAGTGCCCGAAAATCGGGTATGCAGGACTCGGCGATCGATCGGCGCCTTCCGCGATCGATCGCGAGCTGCAGTGCTGAAGACAGTGGACTTCAGCGATCGATCGCGAGTTTTGCGCGATCGATCGGCGAGGCCGCGATCGATCGGCGCAAACTCAGCGATCGATCGCGGATTGGATAATTTTGTTGGGCGAGGCAGTGTGGTCTCGCGATCGATCGGGGCTTTATGGCGATCGATCGCGAGACACCAAAAATGGTGTTTTTGATTATTTTTGTGGGATTTTTGGTATTGGACTATTATTGGGTTCTAATATTGATTTGTGTGAATGTGTAGAACCATCCCAGGTGGCAACACAGCCAAGGCATTGAAGTCCTACCATATCCTACATTTTGGAAAGGTACGTAGAGGACGTACGGGCACCCAACGGTACATGTATCTAATATACTCATTGTTTATGCATTGTGGATGCGAGTATATATGTGATTATGCATTGTGGATGCAAATACATGTTGAATTATGCATGATGATTGTAGATGCATATGATTATTGGTGCACATCCCATGAGTCGTGGTCATCCCTTGATGATTTTAATGCTTGCCGCTATTTGTTTTGGTTCCGCTAAATGTGAAGCGAGGGGTGGGAGCGCCGCATGTCACATTTGAGCGTGGTTGTCATATAGGGCGAGGAAAGGATATTTGCCGCTCAATGTGAGGCGAGGGGTGGGAGTACCGCTTGTCCATTGAAGCGAGGTTATTCTATGCCGCCTATATGTAAATAAGCGAGGGGCATTAAAATACATTGTGATGGACAGACTAGGGAATGGTGACCGGTATTTGATATTGATGAGATGGTATTGTGTCATGACATGTCTAGACCATTAAAAATAATCTATTGATTATACTCATGAGTTATGGTACAGGGACAACCAAACTGGAAGCGTTTTTAAATGCATGGGAAAACAGGAAGTGTTTTAATTGTGTTTTATGCATTTACGCTTTATATTCATATTGTGTTGAATATGGATGATATTATTGCTCATGTTTGGGGGTTGTCCTTGTAGGTACACTTTTGGCATGATAGAAGGGCTAAACGGGTTGAGGTGGTGAGCTTGTGGAGAATTCTTTTGACCCAGGCAGGACAGGATTATTTTGTATAGTGTCTACTCTAGGAGTAGTGTAAAACTATAGTTGATACATTCTTTTGATGGGGAATGTAATTAATCCATTGATAGTCCTCATTTTGGCATGTAATTATTAAAGCTCATAGACTCAACACGATTAATTCACTCTGATCATTTATATTAGTTCTATTTATGCCTTTGATCCGCACTTAAGGATTAGGGTCCTTACATTTGTGGTATCAGAGCAGTGGTTAGAGAACCCGGGAACGAGTGAAGGGTAGCCTTAGCATGATTGGCTAGGTGCTTACATTTGAGGCATGTTTATGCATGTGGTGCATATTGATGTATATTCTGTTATACTGACATGCTTATTATCATTCCTGTTATCTAACGGCATAACATGTATATTTGTTTTGGAGTTGTTGTTAACCTCTGTGTTACAGCATGGCTGCTATGAATGCGGGGAACCTTAACGAAGAAGTTGGCGATGTGGGCAGTGTTAACGCTAGCGTTGGACAAGTGAACCCTCTACCTCCACCAGCAGTAGGCTTGGAGCCAGTAGCTCAGTTATTACTACCCGGTGAGATTAACTTGACTCAGTTTTTGTCTTACCACCCGCCCCGATTTGAGGGAACAGAATCAGGGGAGGAAGCCGAGGAGTGGCTGGAAAGACTTGAGCAGATTTTTGTATCGGCTCCTTGTGCTGTTACAGCGTGGCTGAGGCTGGCAGAGTTCCAGTTAGCAAAGAAACCTCTAATGTGGTGGAGGGGCACTGTAATGGAGCTAAGAGCACTGGGTACTGTGATTGATTGGACACTCTTCAGGACCCGGTTTCTGAACCGGTACTTCTCCGCAGCGGCGAGACAGACGAAGGAGGACGAATTTACAAGTTTGAAACAGGGGAACATGACAATGTCAGACTATGCCACACGGTACTCTTCGTTACTGAGGTATGTTCCCCACATTGCCACTATTGGGCACGCAAAGATGAGGAGTTTTATGAAGGGGTTGCGACCGGAGCTCTATGACCGGGTTATCACCAATAACCCAACTTCTTTTGATGATGCTCTCACAAGAGCGGAGCTTGCTGAGCTTGGAGTGGGAGCTTATCCTAGTGCTATGCCACCACCAGTACCCCAACAGAGGGAGACTAATGACAGCTTGAGGCCCCGGGGAGAGCCATTTAAACCTCGTGGTGCCTCTTCATCTGCATGGTTTGGTGGGAAGAAGTACTTTGGTCAGAAACAGGAGAACAAGAAGAGCAATTGGTCCGCCAATCGAGGGTCTTCACAAGGGAATAGGCCGGGAGAGCCGATGTGCGACAATTGTGGAGGACCACATTCTTCAAGCAAGTGCCCTGCCTGTTATAGCTGTGGCAAGATGGGCCACATCGCTCCCCACCCGGGGAGGACAGTCAGAGTTTCAGGGCAACAGGCCGAGGTTTGATGACAGGACTGTACACCAGAGGCAGCAGTTTGGGCCTCGACCATCGGGAGGTCAGACAGTGGGACCGTCCCAGGGACAGGTGTATGCGCTGACTAGAGAGCAGGCTCAGGCAGCCCCAGAGGAGGTGATCGCCGGTACGTGTCATTTACTACGTACCCTGCTTTTATTTTGATAGATACAGGTGCCTCCCACTCTTTTGTATCTGTTGGTTTCGTGGAGAGACACCATATGCGCATGTCTTCTCTACCCACGCCTCTCCTTGTCTCGACACCCACTGGAAGAAATGTCGTTGCTGATCAGTTCATGGCAGATTGCCTCATTCATTTTGAGGGCAACGAGTTGAAAGCAGACCTGATCGTATTGGGTATGTCAGACTTCGACTGCATCATGGGTATTGATATTCTGAACAGATATCAGGCAGTGGTAGATTGCCGACAGAAGACAGTGAAGTTCAGACCTGATTTGGGTAGTCAGTGGACTTTCTTTGGCAACGGTTCTCGTGCGAAGATTCCGTTGATTTCAGCGATCAAGATGACTCAGCTGTTGGAACGTGGCCACACGGGCTATCTCATCTATGCCGTGGACACGTCTGGGAAGAATAAGGAATTGAGAGTTGAGGATGTACCAGTGGTAGCAGAGTTTGCTGATGTATTTCCAGAAGAGATCCCAGGATTCCCACCGGCTAGGGAAGTTGAGTTTGGGATCGAGTTGTTACTGGAGACATCCGCTATCTCCCGTGCACCTTACAGGATGGCACCGGCGGAGTTGAGAGAGTTGAAGGAACAGTTGCAGGATCTCCTTGACAAGGGATATATACGCCCGAGCGTATCGCCATGGGGCGCACCGGTTCTTTTTGTAAAGAAGAAGGACGGTTCGATGAGGTTGTGCATCGATTACCGGCAACTGAATAAAGCCACAGTAAAGAACAAATATCCTCTCCGAAGGATTGATGACTTGTTTGACCAGTTGCAAGGTACCAGACTGTATAGCAAGATTGATTTGAGGTCCGGGTACCATCAGATTCGAGTCAGAGAGGAAGATGTACAGAAGACAGCGTTCCGGACTCGATATGGACATTATGAGTTCTTAGTGATGCCGTTCGGTGTGACGAATGCTCCTGCGGTCTTTATGAGTCTGATGAACAGAGTGTTTCAGCCGTACCTTGATCAGTTCGTCATCGTGTTCATCGACGACATTCTCATCTATTCCCGGAGTGAGGAAGAGCACGCGAAACACTTGAGGACAGTGCTCCAGATTCTTCGAGATCACCAGTTGTATGCCAAGCTCAGTAAGTGTGAGTTTTGGTTGAGCAGTGTAGTATTTCTGGGACATGTCATTTCTAGCAGTGGGATATCAGTGGATCCCAGGAAGATCGAAGCTGTGATGGAGTGGGCTGCCCCCACTTCTGTGCCTGAGATTCGGAGCTTCCTAGGTTTGGCCGGATATTATCGACGCTTCGTCGAGGGCTTTTCGAAGATTGCCAAGCCGTTGACACAGTTGACCCAGAAGGGAGTACCTTTCTTTTGGTCAGAAGCTTGTGAGGAGAGCTTCCAGGAGTTGAAGCACCGTTTGACGACGGCGCCAGTGTTAGTGATCCCTACGGAGAACTCCAGATTTGTTTTGTATACCGATGCATCACTCCAGGGCCTTGGGTGTGTACTGATGCAAGATAAGCATGTGGTAGCTTATGCATCGAGGCAGTTGAAGCCGCATGAGACGAGATACCCAGTCCATGACTTGGAACTGGCGGCTATCATTTTCGCCCTGAAGATTTGGAGACATTACTTGTATGGTACTTCATTTACCATATACACGGATCACAAGAGCCTCAAGTTTTTATTCACTCAGGCGGAGCTGAACATGAGGCAGAGGAGGTGGATGGACTTACTCAAAGACTATGATTGTGAGATTGAGTACCATCCCGGGAAGGCTAATTTGACAGCAGATGCTTTGAGCCGGAAAGTAAGGAATTCTGCTGAGGAAGTCATCCATTTGTCAGCCATGATGACCTCCTATTGCCATCTAGGCTATGATTTTGACATTGATGCATCACCTGTGTATGTATCGACCTTGTTAGCTGAGCCAGATATCTATGAGAACATCAGGAGAGCTCAGAGGTCAGATGATGAGGTTCAGAGGTGGTTATCTTTAGTACATCTTGGTCAGCCAACGAAATTCAGAGTGGCCGATGACGGATCTTTGAGGTTGGGTAACCGTTGGGTGGTTCCGAGTACGCCGGAGTTGCGTAGAGGGATCTTGGAGCGAGCTCATAGTAGCAGACTTAGCATCCACCCCAGGCGGGAAGAAGATGTATAAAGATCTACATGGTCAGTTTTGGTGGAAGAGGATGAAATCTGATGTCGTCGCTTTTGTTAAGAGGTGTCTGATCTGCCAGCAGGTTAAGGCAGAGAGACAGAGACCTGGCGGCGAGTTGAGGAGCTTGGAGATACCGAAGTGGAAGTGGGAACACATTTCCATGGACTTCGTGACTCACCTGCCGAGGAGTGCTTCAGGCTTCGATGCTATTTGGGTGATTGTGGATCGATTGACTAAGGTAGCTCATTTCATCCCCTATAGCATGACTTTCACCTTTTTGAGGATGGCGCAGTTGTATATTCGAGATGTAGTGAGATTGCATGGGATCCCCATTTCCATAGTGTCGGATCGAGATCCGCGATTTACATCTCATTTTTGGGAAGGCCTTCAGTTAGCCTTGGGGACTGAAGTCAGATTGAGCACTGCTTATCATCCTCAGATGGATGGCCAGACCGAGCGTACTATCCAGACGCTCGAGGACATGTTGAGAGCTTGTGTTTTGGAGTTCGATGCTTCTTGGCAAGATTCAGTGCCTTTGGTAGAGTTCTCTTATAATAACAGCTACCAGGCGCGTATTCAGATGGCTCCTTTTGAAGCTCTTTATGGCAGACGGTGTAGATCACCCTTGTGTTGGGATGATTTGGACCGCAAATCGGTCGGAGGACCGGAGTTCATTCGGGAGATGGAAGAGAAGATAAAGATAATAAGGCAGAAAATGAAAGCAGCCCAAGACAGACAGGCAGCTTATGCGAACAAACGGCGGAGACCGTTGGAATTTCAGTTGGGAGATAAGTTCTTTTTGAAGATCTCGCCTTTCAGGGGCGTTGTACGATTTGGGATGCGCGGGAAACTGTCTCCGAGGTATGTTGGACCGTACGAGATTTTGCAGCGCATTGGCACCTTAGCTTACCGACTAGCTCTGCCGCCTTCTTTATCTGTTATACATGATGTGTTTCATGTGTCTATGCTGCGGAAGTATGAGCCGGATCCGTCGCATGTTTTACAGCCTTCCGAAGTTCAGTTAGAGTCCGATGTGTCTTATGTGGAACGGACTGTCAGAATTCTGGATCGAGCAGACCGTAGACTTCGGAACAAAGTGATACCTATGATCAAGGTTCAGTGGGATCGCAGGGGTGTCGAGGAGGCTACGTGGGAGACGGAGCGGCATATGGTGCAGCACTACCCGGAACTATTCTCTGGTATGTGTTTATGTTTAGTTTCTTTTGGGGGTAAGTGCATGTGATTTCGAGGACAAAATCTTATAAGTAGGGGAGTATTGTGATATCCCCGAAATGATTAATTGCAATTTGAGCATTAATTGTGTTTATATGATTAATTATGGTGGTAATTAATTATGTGTTGGATTTATTAATCTTATGGAAATGCTTAGTCACATGATAGAGTGACCCGGGAGGGCATTTCAGGATGCATGTTGTGCATGTTTGGAAAATGGTTAATTGCATGATTTATTTTCCATGGGTAGCAATTAAGTGGAAATCATGAGTTTATTTGATATTTGGTGCATTTTGGATTAATGCTTTTAAAAATATCATGTTGTGATGTTTTATACACCATGAGTTGTGGGATGCATTTTAATAAATTAACCCAACCCACTTTATTACCCCCAAACCCCCACAACACTCATTCTTACTTTTCACTTTACCAAATAACACCTCCCAAACCCTTCCCTTGTCCATTTTCGAGTTGGTGCTCAAGGGTGGAGAGAAATCCTTCCAAAACTTTGATTTGTGGAGTTTATTGGGTGATTTGAGATCCCCAAGAGGTATGGATACCTCATTGTTGATTTTGTAAGGTTTTGTTTAAGTTTGGTATGATTTTGAAGGGTTTTAAAATGGGTTTGTTTGAGTTGGTGTTATTTTTGGGTGAGTGTTAGATTTATGGTTGTATGATGTTGTTTATTGATGGTTTTAAGTGGTTTAGTATGGTTGATGTTGGGTTATTTGAGTTGGGGTTGAAGATGGGTGAATAGTGCCCGAAAATCGGGTATGCAGGACTCGGCGATCGATCGGCGCCTTCCGCGATCGATCGCGAGCTGCAGTGCTGAAGACAGTGGACTTCAGCGATCGATCGCGAGTTTTGCGCGATCGATCGGCGAGGCCGCGATCGATCGGCGCAAACTCAGCGATCGATCGCGGATTGGATAATTTTGTTGGGCGAGGCAGTGTGGTCTCGCGATCGATCGGGGCTTTATGGCGATCGATCGCGAGACACCAAAAATGGTGTTTTTGATTATTTTTGTGGGATTTTTGGTATTGGACTATTATTGGGTTCTAATATTGATTTGTGTGAATGTGTAGAACCATCCCAGGTGGCAACACAGCCAAGGCATTGAAGTCCTACCATATCCTACATTTTGGAAAGGTACGTAGAGGACGTACGGGCACCCAACGGTACATGTATCTAATATACTCATTGTTTATGCATTGTGGATGCGAGTATATATGTGATTATGCATTGTGGATGCAAATACATGTTGAATTATGCATGATGATTGTAGATGCATATGATTATTGGTGCACATCCCATGAGTCGTGGTCATCCCTTGATGATTTTAATGCTTGCCGCTATTTGTTTTGGTTCCGCTAAATGTGAAGCGAGGGGTGGGAGCGCCGCATGTCACATTTGAGCGTGGTTGTCATATAGGGCGAGGAAAGGATATTTGCCGCTCAATGTGAGGCGAGGGGTGGGAGTACCGCTTGTCCATTGAAGCGAGGTTATTCTATGCCGCCTATATGTAAATAAGCGAGGGGCATTAAAATACATTGTGATGGACAGACTAGGGAATGGTGACCGGTATTTGATATTGATGAGATGGTATTGTGTCATGACATGTCTAGACCATTAAAAATAATTTATTGATTATACTCATGAGTTATGGTACAGGGACAACCAAACTGGAAGCGTTTTGAAATGCATGGGAAAACAGGAAGTGTTTTAATTGTGTTTTATGCATTTACGCTTTATATTCATATTGTGTTGAATATGGATGATATTATTGCTCATGTTTGGGGGTTGTCCTTGTAGGTACACTTTTGGCATGATAGAAGGGCTAAACGGGTTGAGGTGGTGAGCTTGTGGAGAATTCTTTTGACCCAGGCAGGACAGGATTATTTTGTATAGTGTCTACTCTAGGAGTAGTGTAAAACTATAGTTGATACATTCTTTTGATGGGGAATGTAATTAATCCATTGATAGTCCTCATTTTGGCATGTAATTATTAAAGCTCATAGACTCAACACGATTAATTCACTCTGATCATTTATATTAGTTCTATTTATGCCTTTGATCCGCACTTAAGGATTAGGGTCCTTACACTTTCAAAGATGTATGGTGGCCATATTTCATGACATGATAGAGAAGTTCCTAGAAGTATTCATGGATGATTTTTCTGTGTTTGGTTCTTCTTTTGATATATGTTTAGCTAACTTGACTTTGGTGTTGGCAAGGTGTGAAGAGACAAATATTGTACTAAATTGGGAGAAGTGTCACTTTATGGTCCAAGAAGGAATAGTCTTGGGACACAAGATATCTGAGAAGGGTATTGAAGTGGATCGGGCTAAAATTCAAGTGATACAACAATTACCACCGCCGACAACAGTGAAAGGAATCCGAAGTTTCTTAGGACATGCAGGATGTTGGGAAAACGATTTCTAAGTTTTGGTGATTACAAACACCTACCGGATGCAAGAGTCCTACCGGATAACAAAGACCAACTGGATAAAGTCCTACCGGGCAACAAAGACCAACTGGATGAACTCCTACCGGATAAAGACTCCTACCGGATGAAGACTCCTACCGGATGAAGACACCTACCGGGTGAAGACATCAACTAACTGGATAGACATCAACTGGATGGCCACCAACTGGATAAGACATAAACTGGATGGCTACCAACTGGATAGACATCAACTGGATGGCCACCAACTGGACAAGACATAAACTGGATGGCTACCAACTGGATAGACATCAACTGGATGGCCACCAACTGGACAGACATCTACTGGACAACTATCAACTGGATAGTCTCACACTGAACAAGGACATCAACTGGTCATAAGAGGATGAACGACCAGTTGAACAAAGAAAACCAGCAGAAGTCTAAACTTCCAGTAAGAGCACTAAGCAACGAGACAAAATCAGTACAACATTCTCTGACAAAGGTACAACAGAGCGGCGCACCCTGCTATATCTCCGCCACCATTACCGTCAGAGTGAAAAGAGCCGTTGCTTAGACAAAATAGGAAAGAAGACAATATGAATTTGGAAAGCTAATCTCTTCCATATACAGAAAAGCTACCGTTGGACAACCAAACCTATAAATACGTCCAAGCAGAGAATGAAGAAGTGCTGAGCGATTTTCAACAAAGAGATATACTTCAAAGCAAACAAGAAAATCATATTACTGATATTCCAAACGTTCAGCAAAGAGCAGACAAACAGCGAAACTGAATCTGTGATAGATTATTTCCAATTGAAGTCTGCTGCTCAAAAACTCTCAAAGCTAGAAAGTTTATTCTGTAAAGAGTGTTATAGAATCCCTTGTAATCAAAAGTTAAGAAGATTGTGATTGCTAGGAGTTTAGGCCAAGTGTGTTAGTGCCTAAGAAGGTTGTATACTGTAAAGTGTAAACCAAGTCTTCTAGTGAATCCTTCCTGCAAAGGAAGAAGGGGAGACGTAGAAGCGTTGTGCTTCGAACTTCCAGAAACAACTCTTGTGTTATTTGTTCATTACTTTATTACCTCAGTTTTATTCCTCACAAGTTCAGTAGATGTATTCCGCACTATAATAAGTGTCTGCTGACTTGCCTGATATTGAGAAGCAACTATAATACTTAACAGTTTACAGTTAACCAGAAGAAGAAATCGAAATTGAATCTAGTGTTTATTCAACCCCCCCCCCCCCCTTCTAAACACTACCCCGATCCTAACAAGTGGTATCAGAGCTTAGGTCTTCTCAATCTTGAGAAATTACCATTTACCAAAAACTGATGGCCTCATTCAGCAAGATCCCAATGTTCAAGAAAGACGAATATGATGACTGGAGGATCTGTATGCAAGCACATCTAAGTGCTCAAGATGATGATATGTGGTATGTAATCACTGAAGGACCTTTGAAGATCATGAAAATCAATACAGCTGCTTCTATCACAAGTGGTGATCCACAAATGGTAGAAAAGGAAAGATCTCAATGGTCAAATGAAGACAAGAAAAAAGCAAATCTAGACAACATTGCTAAGGACATTCTGTTCAAAACTTTGGACAAAAATATGTTCAACAAAATAAAAATGTGCTCAACAGCCAAAGAAATCTGGGAGAAGATTGCCCAACTCTGTGAAGGAAATGATCAAACCAAAGAAAACAAGCTTACTGTGGCTTTACAGAAGTTTGAGCATATCAAGATGATGAATGGAGAAACTCTCAACGAGTATGATGAAAGAGTGACTGGAATAATTAATGAACTAAGCAGTGTGGGTAAGGATTTACCCAACAGAGAAGTCACTCTCAAAGTAATGAGAGGTCTCCCAAGAGAATGGGATGTCAAGACCATTGCTATGAGAGAATCGAAGGACATCAACAAGATAGATCTACATGATCTGTTTGCTGATTTAAAAGCCTATGAATTCGAATTAGGCATTCGGGTTGAAGATGAACCAAATACCAGCCAACCAACCAAAGCTCTCACTGCATCGGAGTCTCTGCCTACTTCTACAGAGATGACTCCAGAAAAGATGTGTAATGATGCTATGGCAATGTTTGTAAAGAAATTTGGGAAATTCATGAAGAAGAACCAGAGACCTTATCAATCATATCCTCGAAGGCAGAGTTCCAAAGGAAATACAGAAGAAGAAGAGCGAGTATGCTTCAACTGCCTCAAACCAGGGCACTTTATTGCGGACTGTCCTAAACCCAAAAAGGATGATCACAAAAGAGGATCCAAGTATTACAGAAAATCTAAAGAAACCAGAAGATCATCCAAAAGGGACAGAGATCAAAAGGTTTTGATGGCAGAAGAAAGTAAGAGCAAATGGGCTGATTCTGAATCAGAATCAGAGGAGTTAACTAGCTCATCCAGCGAGAGTGAAGACGAGGAAGTCCACTGCTTAATGGCAAATGATGAAAATGATGTACATGAATCTAATCTATCTGAATTTACACATAGTGAACTTACCAATGCATTGCAGGACATGATCAATGAGTATCGGACGCTATATGAATCCTTTGAAAGCTATAAGACTGAGCACACAATCCAAACTGAAACGCATGAAAACAAGCTTGATTGTGAACAATCAAGGGAGTTGAACTGCTTAAGGGAAACAGCCAGTCTCCTAGTAAAAGAAAGAGATGAAGCCAAGTATGCCTACCAGAAACTTAGCAAACTGGTTAGCACTTGGAATGCGTCGACTACCAGAAAGGATGAAATGCTTGAGTCTATAAGGCTTGCTGGTGATTTAACAGGCATAGGCTATAATAACAATGACGGCAGTTCATCTGGTAATGAACCCCAACTGTGTCTAACAAAAAGCAAGGTTCAATCAATGAACTTTGTAAGATCTAGCACAGTATATGACCCTTATGAACTGGTTAAAGAACCTGTTAAAGCAACACTCATCAAGGAACAGGCACAGCACAGAGGTATCGGTTATGTAGAACCACTCAAAGAGGCTAAACCGAGGCAAAAGTTCAGAAATGAACTTAAACCCACTGGTCGAGCAGCTAGAGAGGTTAAACCCAACTGGTACTACAACTGTAAACCTGTCCAGAAGAGGTATATGCTAAATAACAGGAACTACAAACCAAAAGCACATGCATACACAGATTATCACACTTCACAGTCAAAATCATCACCAATATTCATAAATGCACACACATTTCAGAACACACACCGACCTAAGTCATTCATGGTCATACAAGTGTGGGTTCCGAAAGGACTAATCCTACCTGGACCCAAGTAGGATTGGGTACCAATCATTCTATCGCTTTAATTGCAGGAAACTAGAATGCATCCAGTTCGGAGCTCAGAATGGTTCCTGGACAGCGGATGCTCTAGACATATGACAGGAAATGCGAGCTTATTGTCTGAACTGGTGGACTCCACCGGACCCAGAATAACTTTTGGAGATAACGTGAAAGGTAGAACCGTGGGTAAGGGTAAGATTATCTACGGTAACATCATCATTAAAGATATTCTTTTAGTTGAAAATCTATGCTATAACTTGATTAGCACAAGTCAACTGTGTGACAATGGTCATTCCGTAGAATTCAATCAGCACTCATGCACAATTAAATCTACTGATGGCAGTATATTACTTGTAGGTAGAAGGCATGATAACACCTATAAAATAGGTTGGAATCTTAATCAGCCTAATTCCTCTACTTGCTTAGCTGCTCTGAACTCCTCCAAAAATTGGCTTTGGCACAAACGGCTGAGTCACTTAAATTTTAAAACTATTGCCAGTCTGCGTAAACTTGATCTAGTTATTGGACTGCCCCAAATTGAGTTCTCAAAAGACAAGATCTGTGCAGCCTGCCAACTTGGTAAGCAAATCAGATCCTCCTTTAAGAACAAAGGGAGTAAATCTTCTTCTCGGTGCCTAGAGTTGCTGCATATGGATCTGTTTGGTCCTATACCAGTAACAAGTCTAGGGGGAATGAAGTATACCCTAGTGTTAATAGACGATTACACTCGTTTCACGTGGGTCTTATTCCTAAGTGGCAAAGATCAGGCTACTCCAAAGCTGATCAAACTACTTAAAAGACTCCAAAATGAGAAATCGTGTGGGATAGATAGAATTCGCAGTGATAAAGGTACTGAGTTCACCAATCAATCACTCGAATCATATCTAGATGACCTTGGTATTAAACACGAATACTCTGCTACTAGAACTCCTCAACAAAACGGAGTTGCTGAGCGTAGGAACCGCACTTTGAAAGAAGCTGCGCGAACTATGCTCGCGGAATCAGAAATATCGCAGAGATTTTGGGCAGAAGCTGTCAACACAGCATGTTATACGCAGAACAGATCAATGATTAATAAGCGAGCAAATAAAACCCCTTATGAGATCTGGAATGGCAGTAAGCCAAATATTTCCTATTTCCATGTGTTTGGTTGCAAATGTTTTATTCACAACAATGGAAAGACTCATCTCACCGCTTTTGATGCCAAATCTGATGCTGGAATATTCATTGGCTATTCTACAGTTAGTAAGACCTTCAGAGTATTTAATAATAGAACTCTTACTGTAGAAGAATCAGTGCATGTAAAATTTGATGAACCTACTGACTGTACACTATCTGATATACAAATCAACAACTTGAGTAATCGACTGGAAAGCACTTACATTGACGAAAATGTTGATGATGAGATTGATTACAGAAGCAGGACTGACTGCTTCTTAGAACCAGAAGTTCCTGAAGCTCAAGCAGAGGAGTTTGCTGGCCAACAAGCACTGCAGCCAGCTACCAATGAAACAGTGGCATCTACCTCTACTGCAGTAGAAGGAACAAATGAGAAAGATGAGTCTATCAGAACCTCTGATTTGCCTACTCACATCCAATCATCTGAAGAACTCAACACTCTTGGACCTTCGCTCCGGTGGAAGAAGGATCATCCACCCGAGCAGGTCATCGGACCAATTTGAGATGAGCATGATGGGAGAACTATCATTTTTCTTAGGATTGCAAGTCAAGCAATCTAGTGAAGGAATCCTGATAAATCAGTCTAAATACACTAAAGAGCTGCTGAAGAAATATGGAATGAATACCAGCTCAGCTGCTACTACACCAATGAGCTCATCTGCCAAACTCGACTTGGATAATTCAGGAATACCAGTCGAAGTTACAATGTATCGAGGCATTATCGGATCTTTACTATATTTGACAGCCAGTCGACCAGATATTATGTTTGCTGTGTGTATGTGCGCCCGGTTTCAAGCAAATCCCAAGCAGTCGCACTTCACTGCTGTCAAAAGGATCCTCAAATATTTGAAAAGCACTGAGAATGTTGGTCTATGGTATCCCAGAGACTCAATTTTTAATCTTATTGGATACTCAGATGCTGACTATGCTGGATGCAAAATTGACAGGAAAAGCACCAGTGGGTATTGTCAATTCCTTGGTGATCGATTGATATCATGGGGATGCAAGAAACAGACATCCATAGCAACTTCCACTGCAGAGGCAGAGTACCTTGCTGCTGGAAGCTGCTGTGCTCAACTGCTCTGGATTCAGCAACAACTCAGAGACTATGGAATTGAGTCCACAGAGGCTCCCATTTTTTGTGACAATATGTCTGCCATTGCTATAACATACAATCCAGTTCTTCATACTCGTACTAAACATATTGACATCCGTCATCATTTTATCAGAGATCATGTTATGAAGAAAGAAATTCGACTGGAGTATATCTCTACCGAACAACAGGCAGCAGACATTTTCACAAAACCCCTACCGGACGCTAAGTTTTCTTACTTTCGAAATATTCTTGGTTTAATTGAAATTACTTCTTGATTATTTTGTTTGGGTAATGATTTCAGGGGGAATTAGTTAGTTTATTTGCATAAATTTAGGGGGAATTTCAGTTATAGTCCTATCATGGTTATTAAGCTCAGCTGGTAATACAATGGTCAGCTGCAGTAGGTGTATCCGTACCAGTAGGACTCTACATCCAGTAGATCCCCTCCTACCAGTCGAACCCTACATACCAGCTGATGTTACCAATTATGCTTTGACAAAAATAACCCTCGATACTTATTAACCTAATGAACGTCGGAATTCAAAATTACTTTTGTGTAAAATAAATTATTTCACTCCCGCCTAAATCCTGTCCTTTTATTTATTTGTTAAATCTTTTTTAAATCGTTAGATGATCGCCACGTATACATGTGACTGCTCATCTACAGTACGACGTTACATATACTTCCATTTTCACCGCCATTAATTTCTCTACTCTTCATCTTCTCCAACAATTCACTGCAATTATTTTTCTTCTTTCAGAAAATTTTATTCTAGCAAGACTGCTGCTGTTATTCATCCAAAATGTCAAAGAATGTACAGCCAAGCTTCATCACCAGTGCTGTTCACATCGATTTTCATTCTATATACACATCATCTGATGAGGAGACAAAGGAGTTGATACAAAGGCTGGATACCTCCGGACTCCTGGTAATCCTAAGCCAGACCCCCTCATTTTACAAGGACGAGCTGCACGAGTTCTTTGCTACGGCCAAGGTTGTGGATGACACCGTGGTGGCATCCGTATCTGGACAGTCGGTTACCATCACCCAATCTGAATTTGCCACACACCTGTGCCTTCCCTCCACCGGACTCACTGGCTTTTCCACTGTTCCAGCGGAACTAAGAGAAGAGATGTGTCTCACAGTTTCGGACTCTGCTCATCGTCTTCAACGTCCTCCTTTCAGGAAAGTATTAATGAAGAGCCATTATCGACAACTGGCAGACATCATCTCCAAGGGGCTTCTATGTAAGGCTGAATCATTTGATATGATCACCCCTGAAAAGTTTGACGTTATGAGTGCAATATGCAAAGGATTGGAGATAAACTGGTCAGTTGTGTTATTTCAAACTCTGACTAGTCTAGTGGTCTCTGGCAAGGGTCAATCAGGCTTTGCTCTCCCGCTAAGCAGCCTTTTTGACAGCAAACACATTAAGACATGGGCTCTTTCCAACCTTCATCCAGGGAGACTTATCACTACCAAGTATCTTCAGCTTCATCGACAACGAAGTGGCAGAGAAGGTGGGGTGACAAAACGCCGTTTGACTCAAGTAATTAGTGACTCTGAACAAGCTGTCTCGGAATCCGCGAGTCTTCTCCTCCTCCTCCCCCTCCTAAGAAGCCCAGAACAAGAAAAGTTGCTCCTTCAGCTATCCGACAGCAGGTCATTGCCGCTTCTGATACCATCTCCTCCGCCGGCCCTACAAACGTTATTCCTGGTAGCGAACCCAGCCCTGAAATTCCTCCAACTGAGGAACCAACTGCTTCATTAGCCATGGTGCCTGCTCCATCAATGGTTCCAGTTGACACTCCGTCAGCACTGGTGAGCTCTCAGCAAGCACCAGGCACTATCAGCTTTAGGACACCCAAGTCCTTGTGTCCATACTGTCATCCAAAGACCACCCCTGCTGGCAAAGGAAAAACTCTTACGGCTCCAGTGTCCACTCCTGTTGCCTTCGAGATCCAGATGGTCATGGATACAGTTGAAGCCAATCTGCAACCACAACTGGAGATTTTTGATCGTTGGGTAAAGGCTCGAATAAAGGTTCGATTTGATGATTTTGTTCTGGATCAGGCTAGGGAAGATGAGAACAAAATCCTGGCATATCTTCAAATCTCAGACCCTGAAACAAGCTTGAAGCTGCGAGATGTTTTTAGCCTGATGATCTATGTGGGAGAACTTCAAGCCCTGATTGAAACCCGCCTTCATCACTTCAACGGTAATTCAGGAACAACGAATCATGATAGAGCTGTTCTAAATGCTCTTGGACCCAAGCTGGAAATGGCTGAGATTGCTCTTCATGATATTTGCATATCCACTGGGATTCACTCATGCTCCACTACTGAAACTGTTGCAAGCCCTGATCAGCCGGATCTACAAACGGTCATTGCAAATTTGGAGATTGTCCCCTCTTCTGTGGAGCTCACTTCTACTGCTCTGGAGAACACTCCCACTGGAGCGGAGGCCGCACCAACTGCATTGGAGGCAGCCTCCTCGGTTAAAGAACTCTCCTCTCCAACTGCTCCCAGTGTCTCCTCTACTCCCAGCTCTCATAATGATCAACAGCCCCAACCAATGGTTGTTGATCACACCAATGTGGATGCAGTCATTCAAACAGTGGTTCAGCAGGTTACTTAATCCTCTGCCAATCATGAACCCAGTGAGTCTTCACACTCCAATGATCACACCCAGTCGTCTGCTGCTGCGGTTGATCAAGCCACTACTGCTTTGGCTGTCCCACAAATTGAAGAAACTGCCACTTTGGCTGTAACTATCTCAGACTCTACAGCTGCCCCAAATGTTGAAGCTACTATTTTGCACTCCACTGCAGTTGAAGATGCTCATCCCAGTGCTCTTTTCCCTACTACTGGTACTCCAATGATTGCCGTAGATCCGTCCATGGTTCAAGAGCTTTCTGAGGAATTTTTTGTCTTTACCAACCCTCTGGACGAGCCACCGAACATTGCTGCACAGCTAGCTAATCTCTCCACTGCAATATCAGCACTAGCCAGCGATGATCATAAACTTAAGCAGGAAGAGCGGACTGCAACTCTCATACTAGGAACCCATCAGCAGCACACGGACTTTCAATTCCAGCAAGTCTACAGGGACTTAAGTAGTTTAACGACTACTGTCACCAGACTTCAACTTTTGCTGAAAACACAATGGCGGAAACTCTTTCTTGAATTGGCCAGGCTCGGCTTCAGATCAATCAAAATAATGAATCTCTTCATGCTGCCAATCCCTGGCTCTTGGAGAAAAGATCGAAGAAGCCAAGAAAGTCTTAACCGATCAGTTGGCCACCATGCAGGTAGCTTTTGCTTCTCAGATTCAAGATATATGCAATAGCCTGCCTGCAGCTCCTCAAATAATTCGCAGACTACCTGAACCCAGCCGAACTGCTCCCTCAACGCAGCGAGCTTCAAGTTCAGCTGCTCGTTCATCCCCTGCAACTGGAGCACTCACTCAGTCCAGACCAACTGCTCAACCCATATCTCGGAGTCCGCGCCAACCGCCTGCCGAAAAACGCGACTATTCCAAACATTGGTTCGGGCAAAAATAGTATCGTTTTCTGACTCCTCCTTTAATTACTCTTATCTATTTACTGTTTTTAGTTGACTTTTTCTTTGTATTTACTGATCAACATAAATACATTCACATTAATTGAAACCTTTTCATTTCTATAAATAGCGACTCTTGTTTGTTCACATAACACACATTCACTCATCATGATTAACTTCAAACCTTTCAAAATTCCTTGGTTTTCTGTTAAAAACTTTTCCGATTCATGGGTTTATTACTTATCTAAATCAACCCCTCATTGGTTGATTACTTATCTAACCCAGCTCCATTAAGCTTCAGCGTTTGAATCCTGTTCTGATGCTCCTCATCAGTCAGGAACTGCTCACAGGGGATGTCTGGGTGCTGATGACAAAAAGGGGGAAGACAGAGATAGAATATTCTCATTAGGTGAATCCATAAACCATGGAAGCTGCCTGATGAATATACATATGACTCTTCCCGACCTTCTCTCTGAAACAAGGTAGACCGGCAGAGATAGAGTATTCTAATTAGGTCATCTCTGAAACAAAGTGGATCGAGCTCTTCCTCTCTGAAATAAGGTGGATCGAGCTCTTCCTCTCTGACTAGGTGGATCGAAGCTCTCCGGGTCTACAATGCTTGTTTAAAGATTTGTCATGTATCAGCTATTTTGTGTAAAAATAGATTTGTCTTAGATTCTTTTCAAGCATAAGAATTCATCTTAAATAAAGATGAATCTCTCTCAATTGTTCAGTTTGATTACAACTTGTAATCTGCTTATATTTAATGAAAATTTCTTTTACATTATGTCTTCAAGTATTTTCAGGATTCTCATCTTATTTACTCAAGTAGGAAATCGATTATTGCTTAGTTTTGTCATCACCAAAAAGGGGGAAATTGTTGGGAAAACGATTTCTAAGTTTTGGTGATTACAAACACCTACCGGATGCAAGAGTCCTACCGGATAACAAAGACCAACTGGATAAAGTCCTACCGGGTAACAAAGACCAACTGGATGAAGTCCTACCGGATAACAAAGACTCCTACCGGATAAAGACTCCTACCGGATGAAGACACCTACCGGGTGAAGACATCAACTAACTGGATAGACATCAACTGGATGGCCACCAACTGGACAAGACATAAACTGGATGGGTACCAACTGGATAGACATCAACTGGATGGCCACCAACTGGACAAGACATAAACTGGATGGGTACCAACTGGATAGACATCAACTGGATGGCCACCAACTGGACACGACATAAACTGGATGGCTACCAACTGGATAGACATCAACTGGATGGCCACCAACTAGACAAGACATAAACTGGATGGCTACCAACTGGATAGACATCAACTGGATGGCCACCAACTGGACAGACATCTACTGGACAACTATCAACTGGATAGTCTCACACTGAACAAGGACATCAACTGGTCATAAGAGGATGAACGACCAGTTGAACAAAGAAAACCAGCAGAAGTCTAAACTTCCAGTAAGAGCACTAAGCAATGAGACAAAATCAGTACAACATTCTCTGACAAAGGTACAACAGAGCGGCGCACCCTGCTATATCTCCGTCACCATTACCGTCAGAGTGAAAAGAGCCGTTGCTTAGACAAAATAGGAAAGAAGACAATATGAATTTGGAAAGCTAATCTCTTCCATATACAGAAAAGCTACCTTTGGACAACCAAACCTATAAATACGTCCAAGCAGAGAATGAAGAAGTGCTGAGTGATTTTCAACAAAGAGATATACTTCAAAGCAAACAAGAAAATCATATTACTGATATTCCAAACGTTCAGCAAAGAGCAGACAAACAGCGAAACTGAATCTGTGATAGATTATTTCCAATTAAAGTCTGCTGCTCAAAAACTCTCAAAGCTAGAAAGTTTATTCTTTAAAGAGTGTTATAGAATCCCTTGTAATCAAAAGTTAAGAAGATTGTGATTGCTAGGAGTTTAGGCCAAGTGTGTTAGTGCCTAAGAAGGTTGTATACTGTAAAGTGTAAACCAAGTCTTCTAGTGAATCCTTCCTGCAAAGGAAGAAGGGGAGACGTAGAAGCATTGTGCTTCGAACTTCCAGAAACAACTCTTGTGTTATTTGTTCATTACTTTATTACCTCAGTTTTATTCCTCACAAGTTCAGTAGACGTATTCCGCACTATAATAAGTGTCTGCTGACTTGCCTGATATTGAGAAGCAACTGTAATACTTAACAGTTTACAGTTAACCAGAAGAAGAAATCGAAATTGAATCTAGTGTTTATTCAACCCCCCCCCCTTGTAAACACTACCCCGATCCTAACACAGGATTTTATCGACGTTTCATTAAGGACTTCTCAAAAATTTCTAAACCTTTATCTCATTTGTTAACTAAAGATGCATCTTATGAATTTGATTCTGATTGTATGCAGGCGTTCGAGACACTCAAGGAGAAATTGGTAACTGCACCGATATTGGTCGCACCTGATTGGGAGTTACCTTTTGAACTAATGTGTGACGCCAGTGACACTGCGGTAGGAGAGGTCTTAGGTCAAAGGAGGAACAAGGTATTTCATACAATTTACTATGCTAGTCGCACTTTGAATGAAGCACAACTTAATTATGCCACCACTGAAAAAGAGCTTCTAGCCATAGTTTTTGCTTTTGATAAGTTTCACTCCTACCTATGTCTTGCTAAAGTTATTGTGTACACTGACCACGCTGCACTTAAATACTTACTTGCAAAGAAAGATGCCAAACCACGCTTGATTAGGTGGATTTTATTATTGCAAGAATTTGACTTGGAGATAAGAGATAAGAAAGGTGTTGAAAATGTGGTTGCAGATCATTTATCGCGAATTGAGAACATGAATGATACAAGTGAAAATGAGGTAGTTGAGATTAATGAGAATTTCCCTGATGAGCAATTGTTTAGTGTTGAATTGTTACCTTGGTATGCACAGTATGCAAACTATATTGTTAGTGGTATCCTCCCACAAAATCTGACTTTTTATCAAAAGAAAAAATTCTTTTCTGAGGTTAAACATCTTTTGTGGGAGGAGCCATACTTGTTTAAAGTCTGTGCAGACAACATCATAAGGCGATGTGTCCCCAAGGAGGAGATACATGATATCTTGCAGAAATGTCATGATGGAGATGCAGGTGGGCATTTTGGAGCTACCAAAACAGCTGCCAAGGTACTTGCTTCTGGGTTTTATTGGCCAACGCTGTACAGGGATACATTCAGGTATGTCTCTTCATGTGATAGATGTCAGAGGGTCGGTAATATTTCTAGGAGGAATGAATTACCATTGATCAATATGCTTGAATGTGAAATTTTTGATGTGTGGGGAATAGATTTCATGGGACCTTTCCCAAGCTCTTGTTTAATAAATACATACTTGTCGCAGTAGATTATGTGTCAAAGTGGGTAGAGGCGGAAGCTTTGCGCACTAATGATGCTCGAGTGGTTGTACAATTTTTGAAAAGAAAAATTTTTACTCGTTTTGGCACCCCTCGAGCAATTATTAGTGATGGTGGCACCCATTTTCGTAACAAACAATTTGAAAAACTTTTGAGTAAATATGGTGTCACCCACAAAGTGTCTTCGCCTTATCATCCACAAACCAGTGGGCAAGTAGAGGTTTCAAATCGAGAGTTGAAGAGGATCTTAGAAAAGACAGTGACTCTAAGCCGAAAGGATTGGTCCTTACGCTTAGATGATGCACTATGGGCTTATAGAACTGCTTTTAAGACACCCATTGGCACATCACCTTATAAGTTGGTATTTGGTAAGGCATGTCACCTCCCTGTTGAACTTGAACATAAAGCATATTGGGCTATTAAATGGTTGAACTTTGACTGTCAGGCTGTAGGTGAGAAGCGTCTTCTGCAATTGAATGAGATGGAAGAATTCAGGAATCAAGCATATGAGAATGCCAAGATTTACAAAGAGAAAACTAAGAAGTGGCATGATTCGCGTATACAAAAAAGGGAATTCAAGGTAGGAGATGCTGACTCTTGTTCAACTCCAGATTGCGACTCTTCCCAGGCAAACTACGTCCTCGTTGGTCCGGGCCATTCACCATTGCAAAGATCTATCCCTCTGGTGCAATTGAAGTTACTGATCCTAGCAGGGGAACATTTACAGTGAATGGGCAGCGCTTAAAACATTACCACATGAGCAATGAAGTCCAAACGGTTACCTCTATAGTTTATCTTGACGACTAAGAGAGAGGAGATGCCAGTCCAGCTTGGGACTATAAATCAAGAACTCTTTCTTTTCCCTTTGTTTCTTTTTCTTTAGTTTAGTTTAATCATTTTGTGTTTTTTGTTTTCTTTTGTTAGCAAGAATCCGTGGGCGAGGAGCACCACTACCCAGTTCCCCCTCCGGAGCATGATGAGGACGACGATCAGTGACGATCGTCGTCATGGTATGTGTTTTTGCCTTTGCATTTATTTATTTTTTCTTGTTCATTGAGGGCAATTCACGTACTAAGTTTGGGGGGGGGGTTTGAGTATTTGTATATATCTTGTTTTTATACATTCTGCTACTTGTCTTGCTTCTCTACTTGCATGACTGCATGATTTTGTGACTGATTAATCCTTGAGCATTACCAACAAATTTTTTTTTTTTGTGAGTTAGTCTTGAGAAATGAAGAATTAGATTTGCAACGGTAATACATGATGAAATTAATCCTCATCTAGATAGGAGTCATGAAAATGTTGAACTTGTTTGTATATATCCTTTGTTAACCATATGTCAAAACTGAGGAATAATTTGAGCACTTATTGAGTCATGATTGAGTGAAGTATGTATTGATTAAAGTGAAAATTTGTGTTAACTATGATGAGTCTTGAGTATTTTAGATAACTCTACAATTAATTTGAAAGCACTTTGAGGCGAAATTTATAGTTAGGAACTTGACTTGGAGATGATTTAGGTGATCTTTGGACCGTTTGAGCCTTTCAAGCCTACCTGTTATACATTATTCCTTAGTGTCCCCTCTTGTGCCTTATTGAAAAAGAATGGTATATGCATTGCATATGATTAGACCCCTATTCGACATTCTTGGCAACCTCATTATACCTACCTTGGATTGAGCCTAAAGAAAATTTTTACCCACCCCTAAGGGAGTATAATGAATCTCATTCATTGCATTAAATTGTTATATGTTGATAAGTTCATTGTGAAAAAAATGAAATGAACAAAAGAATGAGCAAAGAAAAAGAAAAGATGTGGAGAAAAGCCTTGAAAAGAAAATTTAAATAAAACCCAAAGTGGCCAAGGCTAGAAAAAGTTGAAGAGAAGCTTAATAGTGTGCGAAAAAAGTATTGAACTGATTCTATTGTACTCTCTTCTTTGAATTCATCCTACCTTTTCTTTGGAGCCGACACCAAAAGGCCTAACGTTATAAGCTTTTAAAGTCCTGTTGATCCAAGTCTAGGGAATAATTACATTAGTGGAGAAGTGCTGGATAGTAAATTTGTAGAGTAGTTCAAAGTAATCTTGACTCGGAGTTGTTATGACACTTTTTGATCTTAAAGATATGTACATTACTCATGTTTGACAATAGCACACACGCACGTTCCAATGTTGCGATGTATTGTTTAACTTAGGAGAAATTGCTTCTTGTTAAATGTTGAATGACTTTTATTGATGTGTAAGTAGGATTTCTGAGTTTTTACGTGAGTTGTAAAGATGATTCATGCATAGTATTAAGATTAACTTTTCTTTTTGAGCTCATTGCTTGCTCGAGGACGATCAAGTCTAAGTTTGGGGGAGTTGATAGGCTTTAGATTTTAAGTGTTTTTAGCTGTAATTTCTTCCCATTTTTCATACTTTTTCCTGGATGATATTATGATTTTTGGTGTTTATTTGTCTATTTCAGGAACATTTGTTGGAAATGGAAGAAATGAGCTAAACTGAAGAAAAATGGCGAAATCGAGGCGAGAAAGAGTTGAAATTGAGGAAGTTGGATTTTCGGAGTCTCGATCGATCGAGAATATTTCTCGATCGATCGAGCCAGGCAGTGTGCTGAGAAGAAAATAATTAGAAGTCTCGATCGATCGAGATTATTTCTCGATCGATCGACCAAGGCAGAAACTTCAGAGCCAATTTTATTGAAGGCTCGATCGATCGGAAGGAAATCTCGATCGATCGAGCGAGGCAGTGAGTTTCAAAGGCTGACGTGAACAGTGCACCGATCGATCGGACGCAATTCTCGATCGATCGATACGCAAATCCGGGAAAATCTTATCTTCCATTTTTGAATGGATTTTCTGGGGATAAAAGAAAAAAATCATTTCCATACAAGAGAGACACCATATCAGACGCCAATCCTCTCGAAAATAAGGAACCCTAGCCGCCGCCTAGCGCCGCCGAAGGAGATTCAGTCTCCGTTCTTCGTCCAAAGTCGAGCCAATCCATTCCGGAGTGCAAGGAAGGAGCAAGAGAAGAGATTTCGGTGCTACGTACGGATTTATTCCGCCGTTTATCGTATTTCTAGACTCTAATCTATTTCATTTTGATTTCCAATTGATGTTTTTGAGGTCGAGAGACGATTAAACTCTTTTGTATTTGATTTGAAATATTTTTAGTTTATTCTATCGAGTTTTAGTTTCGTTGTGTTTGATTATTGATTCAATTGTGTTTGAGTGCATTGATTACTATTGTTCATAAATTAATTGCTTGTGTAGATCAAAGCCTAGCTAACTTTGATTGAATCTGAGAGTTATAACCGAGATCGAGAGATAACGTTGTAACACACTCTATTAATTTATGATGTATGTTACGATTGAGATCGAGAGACGATATCACATACGTGAGAACTTTGAATCGAGAGATTTAGAGTAACAAGGTTTTGATGATTTATGCAATATTGAATTAGTAAATAGGTGCACGAGAGTGACTTATTCTAATTTAATGTTAGTTTCTTTACAGCTCGAGAGAGTGTATCGAATAATAGCGAAAACCTTTCACCTTTAGAATCAATTGGTTGATAATTTGAGAATTCAGTTGAATCATTAAAGATAACATAGTTGAACGACGAGCTTGATAAATTTCTCGAGTGACTTACCTTTGCATATCCGGAATCATTCATTTTATTGTTTCTTGTATTCATTTTTCGGTCTTTAGTTTAATTTGGCTTTAGTTAATCAACTTCTTAAATCGTAGGCAAAATATAATTTCTCTAATCTTATTTGGTACTTATACATTTGTCCCTGTGGATTCGACAACCCCTACTTAAATTTCACTATTCTAAAACTTGACAACCGTGCACTTGCGGTAGTATCGCGTCACATTCTAAGAAAATCTTTTGTTTAAAAATAAAGCGGTCAGCGCCAAAAACTTGTTGCGAAAAATCCTTTACCGCAAGCGCACGGTAGTCAAGTTTTAGTATAAAAAGATGTCGAACCCACAGAGATTGAATAAATAGTTAAATCTAAGTACTGAATTAGAATAATCTTTGCTTTATTTAGAGAATCGAATAGGTGAGTGTTATGCAAATAATAAAAATCAATTAACTAACGATGATCAAATACTGAGTTGAAAAGAAATCAATTGGAGACGAATCTAGGAGTACGATTTCACTTGTTCATCCACTACACTTATCATTCCTTGATTTCCATGTTATGGATTTCCTAGTTTACTAGCCGAGAATTCTTATTTGTTTCTACTCCCTCACCCGAGTGTTAAGCAGAAGTAATTATCTAACATCAATCTTGATATCCCTATCTAAGATCAATTATCAAACAATTGTAAAAGCACGGTAATTCCTTTAACGACTTCTATGGAGTTATATGCCTCTCGAACAATATAACTACCACGATACGAATTCCTTCTTTCCTATTCCCAACCCCCTCTCTCGAGTGATAGAGCACGAATATAACATCATTCAATCCATGGCCAGTAGATTAAAAGCATTAAGAACAGGAAAACATAAATAAACCATATGGAAATCCAAATACTTCAATCAATTCATAACAAGCGTAGTTTCAAAACAAGCTACATCGTCTCCTAGAAAATAAAATTAGCTCATGCTAGAAGTATTTAAACACATAGACATGTTTAAATAACCCATAAAAATTGCTAAAAGTTTAGAGATACAAAACAAATTGGACGCTATTCTTCGATCTCTGATGAACACCGTCGTCTCGTGATGAAATCTCTACTTTTTGCTCCGAGCCATCGTCGTTGCTTTATCCTTTCTTCAACCCTAGCCTCCTTCTCTCCACGAATGTATGTCTAAGTCTGAATATCCCCTTCTGCCTTGGTTCATCCCCCTTTAAAATCTCGTGCATCAAATAAGGAAAGCAGTCCAAAATTTCCTAAATTCATCAGGCGTAATGACGCCTCAAAGCTGGCGTAATTACGCCTGTCGATGTGTCAAAAACCTGGCTTCCCGCGTGACTGGCGTAATTACGCCTGAAAAACGGCATCTTTACGCCTGAATAAAATACCAAAGCCGTAGCTTAGGCGTAGCAACGCCTAAATGAGGCGTAGTTACGCCTCATGAAAATCCTTCAAAATCTGATTTACCGTGGCTTAGGCGTCGTTATGCCTCAAAACAGGCATAATTACGCATGTTGCTTTGATTGAAAGTGTAGATTTTTGACTTCAATTCATCCGTTCTTTCCGCCATTTGCACCCTTTTAGTCCACAAAATATGTAATTACCTGGATTCCTGCAAAACAACACAGAACAAAACCAAAAGCGTAATTCTGATCGAAAACTAGCACTAAACCATGCAAAATAAGAAGAAATATAAGTGTATAAAATACACTTATCAGTGGTTGATAAGGTGAAGACACTTTGTGGGTGACACCATATTTACTCAAAAGATTTTCAAATTGTTTGTTGCAAAAATGAGTGCCCCCATCACTAATAATTGCTCGAGGGGTGCCAAAACGAGTAAAAAAATTTCTTTTCAAAAATTGCACAACCACTCGAGCATCATTTGTGCGTAAGGCTTCCGTCTCAACCCACTTTGACACATAGTCCACTGCGACAAATATATATTTGTTTGAACATGAGCTTGGGAAAGGTCCCATAAAATCTATTCCCCATACATCAAAAAGTTCGCACTCAAGAATATTGTTTAAGGGTAATTCATTTCTCCTAGAGATATTACCGACCCTTTGACATCTATCACAAGTAGAGACATACCTGAATGCGTCCTTAAACAACATTGGCCAATAGAAGCCATAGTCAAGTACCTTAGCAGCTGTTTTGGTTGGGCCAAATGCCCACCTATCTCTCCACCATGGCATTGCTTCAAGATAGATTGCATGTCCCTTTCGGGAATACATCTTCTTATTATGTTATCTGCACAAACTTTGAACAAATAGGGCTCCGCCCACATAAGATGTTTAACCTCAGAAAAGAATTTTTTCTTTTGATAAAAAGATAGATTTTGTGGGAGGATACCACTAGCAATATAGTTCGCAAAATCTGCATACCAAGGTAAAATGTCAGCGTTAAACAATTGCTCATCAGGAAATGTCTCATTAACTTTTCCTATCTCAATTTTTTCTTCTCCATTGTCTATTCGAGACAAATGATACGCTACCACATTCTCTACACCTTTCTTATCTCGTATCTCTAAGTCAAATTCTTGCAACAACAATATCCACCTAATTAAACGTGGTTTGGCATCTTTCTTTGCAAGTAATTATTTAAGTGCGGCATGATCGGTGTAAACAATAACTTTTGCAAGACGTAGATAGGAGTGAAACTTATCGAATGCAAAAACTATGGCTAGTAGCTCTTTTTCAGTAGTGGCATAATTCATTTGTGCTTCATTCAAAGTGCGACTAGCGTAGTATATGGTATGAAATACCTTGTTCCTCCTTTGACCTAAGACTGCTCCTACGGCTGTGTAACTCGCATTGCACATCAATTCAAAGGGTAACTCCCAATCAGGTGCTACCAAGACCGGTGCTGTTACCAGTTTCTCCTTGAGAATCTCGAATGCCTGCACACAATGAGCAATAAATTCATAAGGTGCATCTTTAGTTAATAAATGAGATAAAGGTTTGAATTTTTTGAGAAATCTTTAATGAATCGACGATAAAATCCAGCATGGCCCAAAAAGCTTCGGATTCCTTTGACTGTTGTTGGAGGCGGCAATTGTTGTATCACTTGGATTTTTGTTCGGTCTACTTCAATACCCTTTTTGGATATCTTATGTCCCAAGACTATACCTTCTTTGACCATGAAGTGACACTTCTCCCAATTCAATACAAGATTTGTCTCCTCGCATCGTGTCAGCACCAAATCCAAGTTAGATAAACATATATCGAATGAGGATCCAAAAATAGAGAAATCATCCATGAAAACTTCTAAAACTTTCTCTATCATGTCATGGAATATGGCTACCATGCATCTTTGAAAAGTGGCAGGGGCATTACATAATTTAAATGGCATTCGTCTAAAAGCAAATGTACCATAAGGGCAAGTGAAAGTAGTTTTCTCTTGGTCCTCTGGTGTAATAGCGATTTGGTTATACCCTGAATACCCATCTAGAAAGCAATAAAAATCATAACCTGCTAATCTTTCTATCATTTGATCAATGAAGGGAAGGGGAAAGTGATCTTTACGAGTGGATTCATTTAATCTCCTATTGTCAATGCACACTCTCCACCCCGTGACTGTCCTAGTAGGTATCAATTCATTGTTTTCTTTAGGGACAACAGTAATGCCACCTTTCTTTGGTACACATTGAATATGACTTACCCATGAGCTATCAGAGATAGGGTAGATAATACATGCATCCATGAGCTTAATGACTTCGGCTTTGACTACCTCTTGCATTTTTGGATTGAGACGGCGTTGTGGTTGTACCACGGGCTTGAAAGTTTCTTCCATCATAATTTTATGCATGCACAATGATGGGCTAATTCCTTTGATATCTGCTATCTTCCATCCAAATGCCTTCTTATGCTCCCTATGGACTTTAAGAAGCTTCCCCTCGTTTTCACCTGTCAAAGATGAAGAGATAATGATAGGCAACGAATTTCCAGCATCTAGGAACACATACTTGAGATGAGATGGGAGGGGCTTTAGTTCAAGCTTGGGTGATTCTTCAATGGATGGCCGTTGAGGCTTAATGTCTCTTTTTCCCAACTCTCCAAGATTTTCAGTGTCTCGTTTCATATAGGGAATGATGTTGTTCAATTGAGCTAAGATCTCAACTTCCTCTTTGTGATGTTGTTTATAAGCTTCCACAAGGTATGCTTCCAATTTCTCTTTGTAAGTACCTTGCAACAAATCAACAGTCAGGGCATCAATAATATCAATACTAAAACACATGGGCTCGTCGTGCGGGTGTTTAAGTGCTTTAAAGACATTAAACACAACTTGATCCTCCCCTACACGGAGGATCAACTTCCCTTGTTGGACATCTATGATTGCCTTTCCCATTGCTAGGAATGGTCGGCCCAAAATCAGTGGTGTCTCCATGTCCTCTTCCATATCTAGCACGAGAAAATCAACTGGGAATATGAATTTATCCACCTTGAATAACACGTCTTCAATGATTCCTCGGGGGTATGTGATAGATCTATCCGCCAATTGCAGTGAAACTTTGGTGGGTTTCGGCTCTCCCAGTCCCAACCTCCTGAAAATGGAAAAATGCATCAAATTTATACTCGCACCCAAATCACACAATGATTTAGTAAATGAAACTGGTCCTATAGTGCAAGGTATAGTAAAACTCCCTGGGTCTTTTAACTTTGGAGGCATTTTGTTTTGCACAATTGCTGAGCACTCCTCTGTTAAGCTTACCGTTTCGTATTCGACCAACTTTTGCTTGTTAGAGAGAATTTCCTTCAAAAACTTAGCATAACAAGGCATTTGAAGTAGAGCATCAGCAAATGGTATATTAATATGCAATTTCTTAAATACTTCAAGAAATTTACCAAATTCAGTATCCATTTTAGCTTTTTTCAGCGCAGCGGGAAATGGGGGAGGAATTACTACCTTATCAGTGTGTGTGATTGGTGTGGTGTTGGAATGTTTACCTTTTTCGATTGCCTTTTCCTCAGTCTTACTCTTGTCGTCAATGGTGGTCTCACAACTTTCTTGTGCTCCAGTCTGTGGCCTTAGCTCTTTTCCACTACTTAGTGCTATGACATTTGCTTGCTCCTTTGGATTTATCACCGTATCACTTGGTAGTGTACCTTGAGTTCGTCCAGAAATCAAAGTTGCAAGTTGCCCCACTTGTCTTTCCAAGTTCTTTATAGATGCCTCGTGATTTTGCATCCTAGTTTCAGTTGATGATATGAACTTGGTCATTAGCTCCTCCATACTTCGCTTTTGTGCATATCCTGGTGGTTGTTGTGGGTTCAACAAGTTGCTTTGGTTGGACCATTGCAAGTTCGGATGATTTCTCCACCCCGGGTTATAAGTATTTGAGTATGGGTTGTTGGGCTGCCTGTTACCTACATAATTCGCAGACTCGTTAGATTGTATGAATGTGTTACCTGCCTGGCACTCAGTGCTCGGATGATTGCTTCCACATAGCTCGCAAGTGATAACTTGAGCCTGCATTGATGTCATGCTCATGCTATCTATCTTTTTGTTCAGCGCATCCAACTGTGCCGAAAGAGCAGTGATGTCGTCAACTTGATGAACTCCAGCCGGTTTCTTTGGCAAGTTCCTCTCCGATTGCCATTGATAGCTATTAGAAGCCATCTCTTCTAAGAGTTCATATGCTGCTTCCGGTGTTTTGCGCATTATGGAACCTCCTGAGGCTGCATCTATCATAGAACGGTAATGAAAATAAACCGTTATAGAAAGTCTGTACCTGGAGCCAAATAGAAAGTCCATGGTGTGGGCATCTCCTAAGCAAATCTTTGAAACGATCCCACGCCTCATATAGTGTTTCAGGATCGAATTGCCCGAACGTGGTGATATCGTTCCTCATCTTTGCCGTTTTGGAAGGAGGAAAGTATTTGGACAGAAACGCTTGCGTCATCCCCTCCCAAGTTGTTATCGATCCTGCAGGTAAAGAGTTCAACCACCTTTAGCTTTATCCTTTAGTGAGAAAGGAAATAACCTTAACCTGATGGCGTCGTCATAAACGCCATTATGTTTAAATGTGTCACAGATCTCCAAGAAGTTGGAGATGTGAGCGTTTGGATCATCAGTGGCTACTCCTCCAAACATCACTGAATGTTGGATCATCTGTATTATCGCCGGCTTTATTTCAAAGTTGTTTGCTTGAATGGTTGGCCTTGTAACGCTAGACAGTGATCCATGAAAAGCCAGTTAAGCATAATCCATCATCGATCTGGGATTCAATGCTTCATTGTTAGCGCCCCCTTCTTGATTATGTTCAGCCATTGCTCGAGCTTCCCTAATTCTTCGTAGACAAGTACGCTCGATTTCTAAATCAATTGGCTCGAGTGTGGGGTTGCTACTCCTTAGCATGCACCAAGACAATAACTACCTGTAAAAATTAATCCAAAATGAGGAAATGCGAATGTAGTAAATTTGACGGTCAAAAGTGACAAAACAAAACAAAAACAAAAATTAATGGCTAAATTATAATTAACTAATCTCGTATGATATTATACTGATTAGTCCCCAGCAACGGCGCCAAAACTTGATCGCTTATTTTTTAAACAATAATTCTCAGTATAGCGATTCTACCGCAATGGCACGGTGTCAAGTTTTAGTATAGTGTTATATAAGAAAGGATGTCGAACCCACATGGACTAACGTATAAGTACCAAATAAAATTAGTTAAATTATATTTAGCCTACGAAAAAGATGATTAATTAACGAATTAAACTAACGACGAATTATAAAACTCAAAACTAACACAATTCCTTTGAAGATGCGAAGGAAATCCGCTCGAGAAATCAATCAAGATGTTCGTTCAATTGTGTATCGTCGGTGATTTGTTTGTTAAAACAATTACTTATCAATCAATTCTTAAGGTGACGGGTTCCCGAATATAATCAATACACTCTCTCGAGCTGTATTGAAACTAGCAATAAATTGACACAAGTAACTCTCGTTCACTAATACCAATTTAATACCGAATAAATCTTTATAAAAATCGTTGATCTTTAATCTTTCAATTTAAAGTGACTACGTTTGTGATTTAATCTGTCGATCTAAATCTTAAACATACAACATGAATTATTTGAGCGTATTACAATTTTATCTCTCGATCTCAATTGTAATTCACAAGTTCAATCAAAGATAGTTAGGCTTTGATAGCATGAAGCATATAATTCATTAACAAAAGATATTGATTCACTCAAACACAACCAAATCAAATATTCAAACACAAAATTCCTTAAAATTGATAGAATAAACCAGATTAAATTCAAATCAAATTCAAATAGATGTTTAATCGTCTCTCAACCTCAAAAACATCAACTAAATATGAAAATCAAATTAATCTAGAGTTTAGAAATACGATAAACGTAGGAGCGACTCCGTGCATTGAACGATCTTTCTTCTCTCGCTTCCTTCCTTGCACTTCAAATGATTCTTCAACCTTCTCTTGTTCCGGGAGGATGAAAGGCGGCTAAGAATGTTTAGGTCTGATTATTCTTCAGAATAGGGATGCAATTTTCGTGCCTCTTTTCCTTATTTATAGAGGAGGGGAGATATGGAATTGTTTCCAAAAATCAGACCAAATCAAGAGTTTTATTTTCAGAAAAATCTGCGTCTCGATCGATCGGTCCTTACGTCTAGATCGATCGAGCGCCTTCAGCGTCCGAGTCTTAACTTCTCTGACTCTCTCGATCGATCGAGATGAATCTTCCGATTGATCGAGATTTCTTCTCAATTTCTTTTCAACATCCTGCCCATGTCGATCGATCGAGAAGGATATTCCGATCGATCGAGAATTCAAATTCTTTGTTGGCCAAAACTTCTGCCTCGCTCGATCGATCGAGAAGCTTGTTCCGATCGATCGATATTTCCAAAACTCAAATTCTTCATTTATTGGCTTGATTTGATCCGTTTTCTTCCTTGTAGCTCAATTCTTCCATATTCCACCTAGATTCCTGAAACAAGCAAATAAATACCAAAAATCATAACATCTTCACATAATCTACATGAATATATATACAAATCAAGACCTAAATACGCGTAATAATCAACCCTATCAGCCAACAAAGACGACTACAACTTTATGTTTGGAGTTTTGACCGAATTCTTCATGAATGGCGTCAAAAATTATCTCAAAGTATATCATAAATATTAGTTTTCCTGCGTTGACACAGTTTGTTAGATTGGACATAACTTTCTTATCCAATATCCAAAATCTAGTGTGCACTGTTCTTTGAAATACATACACAAGCTTAGTCATTATTTCTTTGCCACTTGGACCAAAGTGATTGTGATGAACCTAAGTATATTATGATTTCATCTTAATAAAACACACAAATACATATATTTTAATGCTTAATAAAATCCAATTAGTGATGGTGGGGTGAAATGCAGAGTCACACATTATACATGTGTTTGTCCGTAGAATTTTTCTCCCTGTTACAACATGACATAAATATTTATAAAAGAAAAAGTCTTATCTCTTCTCTCTTTTAACACTGCAAAGCTCGACAGAAAACTAAAGTGAACATTTCAAAGCTTTCATTTTCTCACGATTTGAGCTTAAAACTTAATTTAAGCCTCAAATAAACGCAATATTCGAGTCCCTGTTGTCTAAAATTTATTGGTGTGTATCTTAGGAAAGTAGCAAGCAAAAACAATAAATGGCTTTGTATTAGAAATGTCGATGCGAGATTTGGAATCTCTGTCCTTAAGACAATATTGCCTCGCTACGTTGCTAACAGTTTACTTTGCAATTTGTCTCCCAAGATACAACGACTATGATTTGTGATAGGAGCACTCCAAATCACAAATCCTGTAAACCACAAAGGTCTAAAAATGCTCAACCATAACAATGATGAAGACTCACAAAATTACTAAAATTTTGATCTTCAAATATGATGTGGATTTCCAAAATTCCATTCTTAACAAGTGGGGAATGTCCTATATATAGTGAATGAAAAATAGGAGTCCAAAAGACACCATTTGGATGCACCATATCAAGGAAAAAACGCACCCCAACATTAATTGACACACCATTTCATGCAAAAAGAAAAATTCTGCGGAGCTCGATCGTTCGAGCAAAAGTGCTCGATCGATCGAGCATAAAAAAAAATTCCTCTTTTTTTTCATTTTATTCATTTTTTTTCCAACAATCCCCACATGAATTAAATTAAAGCATGTATGCAACTGAGCGCTTTTAACGAACTATTATAGCATCTGGAGAGATAGCTTGCGGCTTTGAATCTTCCGTAGTAGTATTCAATCGGATTTACTTGACTTAATAGTGAACTTATAGTCTTGAACTATTTAGTCGTTGGTGTAAACCAAGACAATTGAACCCACACCATAACAATTCTAACCTCCGTATTGGTATCTTACGGTTGTGTCCGTATCGGCCATGGACCACGCTTGGTTTCATAAGTGCTTTTCATTCTTTGATGCGGCCACACTTCGCACTCACGTAGGTGATCACCTAGAAGTGTATCCCGCTATACTCCAACATATTCTTATATGTCTTAGGAATCATTAAAGGTCTTTTGTCTATCCTAGTACCCTTTTTGCAGGCTACACCCCATATCATAGGAATGGGTCGGAGATTAATTCTCCAAGGTATTTATACAATCTCATAATTTAGTTGTCCCTTTTGAACCTAGATCTTTGGATCTCCAGTCAACAAGGTTGGGTATCCACTATGAGATTTTGATTATAGGGTTTTAACATCATTCCCCTCGATAAACACATGATCTCTTGGTTAACCAATTTATATGCGGATCCGCGATTTCACATAATCACTCATGATTATGCCACTAGAGATCATTTTATCATATAGCATTATCGCAACACATTTTAGTTGCATGCACAGGATTTTTCTCTAACAACTTATAAAGCGACTCGGCCGAAGAAGCTTTATATGTTTTCCATAGATAATTTTCCACAATAATATATCTTCAGTTTTGGTAATCACATTACCTCTTTTGCATCATTTTATCCTTATAGGATATTTCCATCATCGAATTTTAAACGTTCTTAACGCGTTATTCGAGACCAAAGAAATACTCAATTTTAATTCACAATTCATATTTAAGAGCATAGATTCTTAAAAATTACGAAGTTCAAGATTCTATTTCTTGTAAACTTGAATTTTAAGAGCAAAGCTTAAAATTTGAAACTCGAATTAATCCTTGAGATTTCAATCTTCAAGTGTCTTGGAAACTTCATTCCAAACATTTGATGCACACATGTCAAAATATTTCGTCAACATTTTTCCTTTGTTACTTGATGATTTCTAAATTGCTTCTCCAATGAGCATATCATCAATACACAAGCATACCTATGCTTTAGGTGTGTACACATTTGTCACACTCGTTACTCTATTTGACAACATGATTTGTCAAACTTTCATGTCTTTTATTTGGTTTTTGTTATGACTTTACTTTGGCCTTCATTTCTAGTTTAGCCAAGTCCCCACATTTCAAATATTGTAGGAAACTCTCTTTTCCTTCAATCACATGGTTTTTGTCATTGCCTAAATGCGGTAAGTGATTGAATCCTAGAATCGCACCCCCCCACAACTTCGGGTAGTAACGAAGTGCATTGGCGTTCAAACTTTAGTGTTTCAAGTTCTAAGCGTTATAGTATTAAAAATCCAAATTCAAGTTTTTATTTCTTGAAAATTTTGGATTTAAGCGTACTTGCTTACAAAAGTTGAAACTTGGATAATATTCTCAAACTTGGTTCACACTTTGCAATTTAAGCGCACTAGATAATACACATTGTATAATGTGTTGTCCAGTCCATTTAGAATATAGTTCTTGCACATGAAATCGCTTTGATTCCACGCATCAACCGCAAACCTCTTTTGGTTGTCGGTTTCACTCTCCATTTCACGCAAGAAGAAAAATTCTACCGAGCTCGATCGATCGAGCAAAAGTGCTTGATCGATTGAGCACTCAAAAAAAATTCCTCTTTTTTTTTCATTTTATTCATGTTTTTTTTTTCCAACAGTCCCTTATGCTATTAGCCTCAAAGTGAGGTATATTTCTTTCATCTCCTTTAAATATAAATTGATAATCATTTAAATTATTGTTTGGTAAAATAAGTTAGTAGAATGATGCTAAAATGGGTTGAATACTCGTAATACTAATTTAAACTTCTATTTCTTAATTTCGTGTTTTAGCAAGTACACGGCCGAAGCATGAATGGATTCATGAATTTGAGTTCAAGTATGATGATTAAGACTATCTGGATAACATAGAACAAGATTTTGATGGTCCATAAGAAAATGGCCTTGTTACGAAAATTGTTTTTGAAAAAGCTTTATTCCCCGAAGATCTAACAAACTAACACATTATGGTAACAACTTAATCCTTGATGGGTTTTGTAGATTATAGGCTTCTCCTTATGGGTCTATAAGGTTGGCCCATATGCTCTTTTTTCCCCCGTAAGAATATCACTCTCTTGAAAAGAACCTTGTCTTCAAGGCTGAAATTAGAACATTGCCTTATTAAATCATCATTCATCCACCCCATATCAAAAACAATAAATTCAAAACCAAGGTCCAGTTACTCACTAAGCCTTGAACCAATTGTATCATCACTGATTTCTTTATGTAAGTGTTCTGCCTTGGCAATGTTTCCTTTTCCACCTTTCACCAATGTAATAATGCCACTTGTTACTGTTTCATATGCCAATTGAGGGCATATAAAATGCAAAGGATAATCTATAGCTCCTGCAGTAAAAAATCATTTCTCCGCGGATATACTCAGTGTTTACTCCTATTATCATTTTGCTCAAAACTCCATTCATAATATCTAGACTTTCTGTTTTTCCTAGAGAAGCAGTATTAACATATGCAATGCCTCTATCAACCTTAAAAGTACCCATATAATCAATTATCATAGCATTTGTTATGAAAGTATCCAAAAAATCTAACGAAGAATGTCCACAAGCTTGTCCCATTCTATCTCGGAGAACTTTTCATCGCCAAATACATACAACTCCACTTTACCCAACAACTTTGTCGCTAAAGATACACATGAAACATTATCAGAATAAAGAACCCAACCGACATACCATTTACATGGCTGGCTCAGGAGAAACCCAAACGAGCCACTGTAATTCCCACTTGACCCAGCAAAATTGGCGCCCTGTTACTCCGATTCACCAATTAAGCACCTTTAATTTGTAATTCTTATGCAACTGGCATGTTCCAACGATGTTCTCCTTCACTGTCAACTGCCAGAAACCCTCAGCCGCACGTCGCCGCCCTCCCGCTTTCCACCGTCAAAAGCTCGCCCCACACCTTTGTCCCGTCTCCATCCTGCCCCCAATTTCTAAAAGGTAAGGTGTTGTGCGCATCGCACTGGTTTAGGCTATTAAATCCTTGGGCCCAATTTGCTTGTTGAATGGTAGCCCACCAAAATACTCCCCCACGTACCCCCACTTACCCCTTCAACTAACAAGTCCAACTTAAAAGCCCAATTAAATGTGGGTAGCCCATGGGTCATCATCTCCTTCCATCGTTCATTTTTGTGCTCATCATTCACGCGTCTAAAGTGTTGCTTCTCTTTCTGTCGCAACACCACAGCCGTTGCAGCGGTCCCCAACACCCTCTCCTCATCGTCACAACAACACGTTTATAGGGATTCATAGCTTTTCTACCACAATACCTTTGGATTAGTTCTCCGCGAGCCCCTTCCTACTTTCGTATGAAATATTCTCTTCAATTTCGCAGAACCAAGAGATTCTCACATTATCCATCCAATTGTACATAATTGGAACACTGTGATGGACTCAAAGAATTTCCCAGCACTAAATTTCCATCCTCCCATATCTACTCCTGTGAAGCTTGGTAATTGTTGTTGGCTTGGTTGCATCTCTTGTTGTTCTGGCCTCGCTTCTTCACCAGTATGGCCTTCTCCTTCATCAGCCGAATCATCATCATCCATTTTTCCTTGGCGAGTTTCTTCATCAGCTTTGTCTCTTTCAATATTGTTGGTCTTATCTTTACTAACATATTGGAAATCGCCATTAAATCTCCATGCAAGTGCCTTGGTTGGCCTTCACCGCCTCTCATCCAGCCTCTGCAGCATTTGTTTCACTCGATCCCGACCATTTTCGGAGGTTAGTGGCCAAACTTGAATTTTATGAATTTCCTCCTTCCTATTTCCCTTGACTTTATTCATCCTTTTCTCTCTGTTCTGCTGTTTTTCTTTCATCATGAATTCCCTTATTGCTCCTATCTTCGTTTTGAGCTCCCTAGTGTCTTCTTCCATTCTATGCTTCCATGCCTGATTCTTTTTCTTCCATGTCCATCACCCTCTTTTCCAACACTTCAACTCTCGCATCCGATCGTGTACTAGCCATCGTAATTCCTTAGGTGCTCTCTCGGTTCCGACAGGTCGGTCCATTTTGTTAGGAGCTAAATATCAACAAGAATTCACACTTTTTTTGGGAGTTTTCTCTATATTGAATTGAGCAAACAGGAAATGAAATACAAGAATTCACTCTTGCCCTCTTTTACTCAAGAAGATAAACTTGTTGCCCAAGCCAATGCTTGCCAATTAATCAATCACTCAAAATCTAGTCCCCCCTCCATTACGACTTCCCCCCATATTTATTCCCCGATGATATGACAAACTAATATATTATGCTAACAACTTAATCATTCACTCATTTCTTTTGTCTTGTACTCTTTTTTTGATGGGCTTTGTAGAGTATAGGAGTCTCCTTATGGGCCTATAAGGTTGACCCATATTCTCTTTTTCCCATAACACTATCCCAGTAGTATGTTTTTATATACCAGAGGTGTGTCCCTGGAATGTGAGATGAGTCTATGTATATTTAGGTTATGTCGGTTCGGTAGGATACATGTTGATAGTTTAATTTGTGTGTACTGGTTATATATATATATATATATATATATATATATATATATATACACACACATATATTTTCAGTATAGGTATATTGGTATTTGTGGTATGCTCCTCGTATGATGAGGTCATGCCGAATTTTTTAGGGCTATATGTTGATGAATCTTAAACTAATCTTCCGTTGTTTACAATATAATTATCATTGTGTGATCATTAATCACATGATTAGGATTGAGCTCTCTTATATTATTTTTGTACTATTGGATCAACCATGTATCATTCTAAATGCTAGTACGTGATGTCTAGTTCGGTATTTCTTTTGCAACATTGATATATGTGGTATCATTAAAAAGGCAGGTTTCTCTCATGCTCATCTGTACTCTCTTTTTAAGTTTTAACTACCATGTTTGATGTAAAATGCACCACGAATAACCATTTCTGTCCGTTAAAACTTTTCTCATTTGAATCAAGAAAGAAATATCGGATATCTTAATTGATGATGACTTAGTTCCTCAAGTTGGTTTGCACGTAAATTAAATATATGCTAATGATTTTAACTGGTACATTTTGAAACCTTTACTTGGATAATGTGTGAAGATGCACAGATATCACACATTTGATTCAATCTGACATATCTGAAAAACTCGTCACAAGGTCACAATTTTGAAGTGCCATACAATCTTTGTCAGATCCAGGAATGTGCATCTTCATAGCCTTGTCAATTTGTGTGATGCCCCGAAATTAATTATATGCAATTTGGGCATTAATGATGTTTATGTAATGAACTATGTGGCAATTGATTTATATGTTGGGTATGAGGTGTTAACATGATTAAAGTGTATTGATTATTAATTACGAGGAAGATGTGAATTTAGAAGAAGTTTGTCGTATTTTTATTAAATGCTTGTAAAATACCATGTTGGGGTATTTTATACATCATGTTAATTGTTGGGGTACAAATTAAACTTTATAACCATTACCCCACTATACCCCTTTATTCACTTTAACCCCACTTTACCTTTACTCTTTTTAATCCCCAAATTCATCCACAACCCTAACCCATTTACTATTTTCGATTTTGAGCAAAAGAGGAAGGATAAATCTTCACAAAACCTTTGTTTGTGAGATTTATTGTAAGATTTGGAATCCTTAAGAGGTATGGAACTCTTCCTAAAGTTTTTATGATGTTTGGTGTTGAAATGGGTTAGCTTTTGGTGTTTTTATGTGGGTTGTTTTGGGGTATATGTTATTTATGGTTGGGGTATGATTTTTGAAGTGTTTTATGTGGGTTTTTGTGAGTTATGATGATGTTGGTGTTGTAGGAAAGTTTGGGTTTGTAAGGAATGAAGTGGAGCTTGAAAAATTCTCAAAAATGGCGATTTTTCGTGGTTCAGGACTCGGCGATCGATCGCCCGTTCTTGGCGATCGATCGCTAGCCACCAGTGCGCGCCAGTAGCATTTGGCGATCGATCGCCACTTTTGGGCGATCGATCGGCGAGCTGGCGATCGATCGCGCCAAAAGTGGCGATCGATCGCCGAAGACCCAAAATTTCAGCGGGCAGTGTGATCTCGCGATCGATCGGGACAACCCAGCGATCGATCGCGAGACACATAATTATGTGTTTTTGATGTTTTTTTGGGGTTTTTGGATATGGAACTATAATTAGCTTCTAATATCTATTTGTATGGTTGTGTAGAACCATCCCAGGTACCCACAACTTCGAGGAGATAAAGTTCTCCAACCTCTCCACTTTTGGAATTAAGGTACGTAAGAAACGTACGGGCATCGGACGGTTAACCATACTCCTACATATGATGTTTATGATGATGATTGTGATAAGTAAGTTTATGATGATGATGTTTATGATGATGATGTTTATGATGATGATTATGATAGGTATATGATGATGATTATGATGATGATGTTCATGATGATGTTGTTTATGATGATGATTGTGGTAAGTAAGTTTATAATGATGATGTTTATGATGATGATTATGATAAGTAAGTTTATGATGATGTTTATACGATGTTTATGAAAGGGTAAGATGCCCATATGGTAAGATGCCATACGATGTTTATAAAAGGGTAAGATGCCCATATGGTAGATGTCATACGACGTTTGTGAAGGGGTAAGATGCCCACATGGTAAGATGACATGCGATGTTTATGATATGGTAAGATGCCATACGATAGAGTAAGATGCCCATATGCACGAAAGTGAATCAGGGTCAACAAAAAGAAGTTAACGAATAACCATCAAGTTTACTTAATCAAGATTTCATGCATTTACTGTTATGTCCCTTTTATGATGTTAAGTAAATATGTATATACTCACGATGTGTTGTCCCTGTAGGTACACTTTTGGACCAGGGCTAAGGGTCGGGTTGAGGCAGTGAGCTAAAAGGAGCAAGATGAATATAGGATACAGGATTTTGATAGTCTCTACTCTAGGAGTAGTGTAAATCTATAGCTTTAACATTCATTATTGAGAATGTAAATTAGCTTTTGAAATTTTATGTTGACCTGTAATCTTATCAGCTCAAAGCTACAACCGGAACCCTTAAGAGGTTATGAATGCATGTTTAGTCCATAATACGTGTATAATATATGATGTTAAGGTAGGAAGACCCTACAATTTGTATTTATAAGTGTTTGTTGTGGTGTCCTCTTCATGTCCAGCTCCATACCTCAACTTTGTAGTAGTACTTGAACATTTTTCTTCTTCAAATAGTTTTAACATCTGTTTTGTCATTATTCTTTCTATTGACAGGTTTGCAATAATTTTGTTTGTGGGTTTCCATATTACTGGGAAGAGTTCGCCACTCTATCTTTTGATGAACTTGAAACAACCTCAGAAAACTCAGAACATGTGTCGTTGAATGCTTTCCCGGTATCCATGTTACGCGATCATTCAATAGGCAACCTAGGGCATCATGAATCCAGTTTGGCGAGTGATGATCTACTTCAAAGTACTAGTGCACATACCTCTTCCAATGATGTAGAGTTGGGTTTGAAGAAAACATTCCCTTCTAACATGAAGAGAACGGTCACTACCCAAGCTTCGTTGAATCTGGCAAAAGGTAAGGCTCAACTAAAGACAACCATTTCTACCAATGTGAAGCGGAGACTCAGGAAAGAAAATTGTGTTGTTGCTGATATCGAAGCACTCACCGACGGCCCTGTGACAAGAAGTAGAAGCCGCTTGATTAGGGAAAATTTGGCAAATGACCTTAAAACAAAATTTGTTTAAGAAAAGTTTCATATGCTTAAGGTCATATGATACACTCTAATTACGAGAAATTCTACAGTACAACAAATGTTTTCAAACATCTTCTCATATAATTTATGTATGTATATGATGGTATTTGAAAACATCCGGTGTATTGTATAATTCCTCTCCTAATTACCTTCAACTGCAACCTGCGGTCATTGGCTACCTTTTGGCGACCTCGGGCAGCCCTTGTTGGAGTTTTGGCTAAGTTCAAGGAACTCTGATATTAGCCTCTGGGTTGAATTTTTAATGTGTTTAGACAAACTTCAGTTGATTTTTTGCAGGCTTTTGATGAATATTTTCAATTTCATACATTTTAAATATCAATGTTTAGGGATTATTTTTACACCAATGCTTTCCCCAAAATTACACAATAAGTGAAAAGTCTTTTTGCTACTCATAGCAAAGAATATGAAATAACAAAAGGGTTTGGATGAAACCAAATCATTCATAAATTTAAAATTTAAAAATCAATATTAGGAGAAGCAGTCACCTTGTGTCATTTTAGTCTTTAATCCATTTTCATATGAACTATTAAGAGACCTTTTAGTTACATCAAATATTATATTTTCATTAATACCCTTATAGATAAATTTATAAACTCATTCTTCCCCTTAGGCCTGCAAGTGATTCAGTCTAAGTTTATTCCGAGCTCAAGCATAAAAGTTACTGGAGTAGTTTTTATTCGTGGGCAAGTATTATTTATGCACGATTTTGCCTTATGTTTTTCATAAATCACATGTTTTAGTTCTACAATTGATTGCATAACAATTTAAGCAATAAATTATCAAAATTCAAAATATAATAAATTTGAGTAGAATTTCTCGAAATTACTCGATTGTTCTAAATGATATCTCGAACTCAATTTTAAGAATTGTTTCGAACAAAAAACAACATGAATCTAAATTTGCAATTAAACAGCACATAGAGTTATGTCAATTCCATTGATGGACATCATTAAATTTTAACAGTCAATTTACTAGGAGTTGAAATGGTCGATCGGTGCCTTTGCACTTTGATTCCATTTCGATTTTACTAAAAATACTAACCAATAACAACAATAATAATTAAGTGTTTAATCACAATGTATTGAGATATACTACATGAGCCATAGAAGAAATCCAGTCGGGTCGTGCACATGCGTCAATATTCTCAAGAAGCTTCTTTTGCTCAGCATATCTTCATCAATCCTTTTGAACTATAAATAATTGTATATAACTTTGAGCCAATACTTTTTCGATCGTCTATTTGCTCTCATGAAATGGCCGAAAATCCATGAACTCTACTTTACACACATGTGCATTGTTGGGCATGCGTCCTACGTGACCAAACTAGCGTAAATTTCTTTCTTGCATCTTCTTTTATATACAAGCCACACATACTTTAGCTCGAATGTATCCATTCCTTATTTTATCATTTCTGGTCTTATCACACGTCCAACGGAGCATACATATATCTGCAATACTCATCTTTTGGACGTGATTCCTCTTTGGTACCCAGCATTCCGTCTCATATAAATTGTTGGTCTGATGACAGTTCTACAAGACATGCCCTTCAATTTCAACGGGATATTACGATAGCATTGAACTTCATTGACATTTCTTTTTTTCAACCATCTCGCATGTATTCTATGGTTATCATCGCTATCAATCTATTTATCTTGTTGGTTAAGAGAACCTAGGTACCTAGTTTATTAGAATCACCATAACGTTTCCCAGAAACTCGAAGAACTCACTGCATGTGCATTTGCATGTACATGCAGATTCAAGTTGTACATAGTTTAGTAAACTCGCCATAACGTTTTCATCTTAACTTCAAATGATGTATTTTGGTGCCAAATAACTCATTCATGTACAACTTTCATTTAGACACCAACATCAAATTCGGAACACAACTGTACTCAAAATTCGAAACAACAGGCTGCGTGCATCATCAATTCTGCAAATTCATTTGACAACAACTATTACACTACAATTTCATGCCTTTGCACCAAAATTTGACCCTTCAACTTACATTCAAGTTGATGAAACTTAATAACGATGATATACCTTCAATTATCTTCAAGATTTGGGACCAAGTCAGTAGCCAAAGTCAACCCAAGTTTGCAATTCCTTCTAGTTGTGGTTGCCTCACAAAATTCTTGCTTCAAACTTCCAAATATCTTCTTGCATGAGAGTTTAACAGTGTTTTTGAAGATTTTGTTGAATTGTTTTGAGGTGAAATCAGCAAAAATGAAGAAGGAACAAAAATAAAAGAGAGAGGAGATGAAGATCGGTGACTGCATTGTTTTATTTTTAATTGTATGTGTATGGTGTATATATATATAATGTGTTATTGTCCGGAATACATTTATTCTCATCTATATTTTAATCATCCGATTTTCTCAGAATTTTACTACTTTTTCCACTAATGTATTATTTCATTCAATCCCAATTTTATTATTTGTTGATAGTTTAAATTTATTAATTAATTAGTCATCCAAATTTTGAATAATTATCGTTGATTTGTATTAATTAGTAACGAGGTCTTATATGCACAAAAGGTGCAAGAGATAACAAAAAATATAAAGACACCATTCACAAATTTTATTAATTTTTCAGGGGAATATAATTACAATAATTTATTATTCCAACATCAGTTTGACTTTTTTATTTATGAATTGACAAATGCATCTTTAACAAAAAAGTTCAAAACTAGATGAATGCATTTTTTTGTGAATGTAGTTTGTTATAATTTAGAATTCACATGCTAATATAATTATTCTAAAAATCAAAATCACTTACTTGTTAGATTTATTATTTAATAATAATAATAACAGAAAAACTATAATAATGAATTTGGGAATTTTTAGGAGGGTTACTTTCATATTACAGTTAAGTAGAGGGATTCTTTTTGAATTTTTTTGAAAAACCTCCACTCAACCATTATAAAGCACAAGTTACTCCCCCACCGTCCCAAATTTCCAAATCGATAGCCATCATCGGACACAAATTTCCGATGCAATGAGATTTTTTTTATTTTAACAACAATTATCGTATTTTTACTATCCAAGAATGCACACGCTACTCAAATCCTCCCCAAAATGAAGATCGAAACATGCGAAAAGGTCTCTGAATCGAACGGGTTCAACTGCACTTCTAAGATTGTTCTTGATTTGTCTATTCCAAGTGAAACGGTAATCTCTCTCGCTCTCGCTCTAAATATTAGAATCTGTGTGTATTAATTATTTTTTAGGTGAATAAATATATGTTTTCTCTATGGGTGTTCTTAGAGTGGAGGGAGGCATCTTTGGTGGCCGAGATAGCGCAAGCGGAGGAGAATTCAACCAACCACATGCGTACGCACCAAGTCTGCATCTTATGCACTATATGAATTGACGTACATACAAGTATGTAAATCTCATGCCATATCTTATTATTCTTTTATAATTTTTGGTTTTAGAGGTATTCAAAAATTACAAATGTGATGCTTGTTTTGGGGGGTTCCAGAACATATAGGGGCATGCTAGTTTTTGGTTTGAAGTTTTCTTATTTTTATTGAATGATGTATAGTCACATTGTTTCAATACTCAAATCCATGAAATGCACACATTGTTTCAATACTCAAATCCATGAAATGCACAAGTTTGTGATTAAGCTATTGTTATTTATCTAATCTAATATAATATAAAGCCATCTAGTAATTGGGAATATGATTAGTGCTTTATGAGAAATAAACGTGGTGTGGTATAATGACTGACTTAATGATTCTCCAATTGTGGAGGCTTATGTTTGACCCAGGCTTTTGAAGATAATTTATTTGAGAAAATAATCGATAAATATATGATACTTTTCTCTTGTAAGGTGTTTCTTACAAGCCCCAAGAGTTTTATGTTCAAACACGAAAATGTGAATCTGATGCTGGATCAGATGTTGTTCAAATGTGTGAGAGGCAAGTGCACATTCTGATGTGCCATTCTCTCTAATTGTCATTATTTCCTATCTTTTTGCTATTGATTTGTTTGTTTTCAAGTTTTGAACCGATTACAGAATTTGTGAATCCATGCACATACTAAACGTGAATGTTTTTGGTCATTACATAAATGACATTTTTTTTATCTTTCAAGTCTTTTAGGAAAAAAAAGTTAGATCCATTTACTATTTAAAGATTCTTCCAGGAGTCGAAATTCTATGTGAACCAGTATTTTACAAAGTCAATGGGTTTAGGATTTTATGAAGCCAAAATATGAAGAATTTCTAGAACTGTAGCATTGTTTTACAATTTATTTTTAGATGGATTTTATGTGACTACTGAAACTTGGCTTTTTTTAGCCTCCGAGGACATTTATTTCAATAGTGAAACAACCAATTTTTATTTATTTGTACTAGGTTGCCTAACCTTTTTTTCCATGCATGAAAGGCTATTTCGATGATGTTAACAGTGTTTGTTATAACAAGCTGCTCTTATTTGGTTAATCTTGTGACTGTTGTAAGAAAATTTTTTGACTTTTATAATTTACTCAATCCCATCATATAGTTTGACTCGTTATTTCTAAAAAATCTTTTGAGCACGTGCTCTTGCACTTAATGTACTTTTTTGTAATTCAGTATACAATTTGCAATAAGCTTTCTGCCTTAGAATTTATAAACCAATGTCATATTTATTCATTTTTTGTTTATTTATGCTTCTTTCTATGAAATTATTATGTACACAGTGTTTTAACTTCAGATATAACAGTGACGCTCTTGTCGTTTACTTCTGCTAAAATTGTTGTATAGGTTGCGAGATGAAAATGGTCGTGTTATTGAGAATACTCGGGTAAGAAGTTGAAGGTTTCTGATTTATGTTTTGATAATCCATTTTTGATGTCATCAGCCGTCTCATTATTTTAGGAAAATGAGCGACTTTTTTTTATTGGTAGATAAAGTATATTAATTAATCAAAATTGTACAAGCGCCGAGCCAAATCCCTACAATCTAGCCAAATAGCCGAATGCAAAATACTAGAAAGTTAAACATTATTCCCTAAGTAAATGTAATGAGAGGATATTATCATACATAATGCTCAAAACATAAGTCTTAACACTATGAAGAATACGATCTGTATTCGGAACTGTAAGGCCCCGATACTAATTAATCCGGATTAACGATGATTAAACAAACCCGGATAATTAAAAGTGCAAACTTTAAATTAAGGTGTTCCGACTACGATGAGTCAACCAACTAGTGGAGCATGTTTTAGTGCATGAGCATGTGCATGATCACATGGCACTTGGAGAACACATGCCACTAATTAACTTTACTCATGTTTAATACATGATTTTGGACCAATAATCTTGCAAGAGAGTGATGTATTGACACATGGATTCCACAATACATCAATTAAATAAATAAAATCATGCATGGCTTTGAATCTCACGCATATACCATGCCAAAAATCAGATTTTTACTTCATTTTCCAACACCATCTTCTCTCTTCCTTCACCATCACTCCTCCTCCTTCTCTCTTCTACCATTTTCGAAAATGGCAGCTAATTTTCCTACCAAAATCCTCTTGAATTTTCAAGTGCATGTCACATGCAAAGATATATTTGAATGCTACTAAGCTTGAGGAACAAGATGCACCAAGAAATTTCAAGTTTGGAGAAAGGACATGCAAGATTTTCGAGTAGCAGCAGTTTTGGTGTAGGATTTTCGATCTTGGCTTGGTTTTGTGGATGATCAAGCTTCAAATCTTGAAGATAAATGAAGGTATATCATCATCCTTGAGTTTTATCAACATGCATGTAGGATTGAGGGTCGAACCATGGTGTTCATTCATGAAGAAGTTGCTGTCAATTGTAGTCTGCTAAAACCAGTGCATAAACCGTCTGATATTTCGCGTTTTTAGCATAGTTACGTTTCGAATTGGAAAATATAGCTCTTATACCAAGTTGTAGTATTATGTGTTAGATTTAACTGTCCACCGAAATCAGCTAATTTGGATTTAAGATGGAAAAGTTATGGTCGTTCTACCAACATGTGTCAAATCTGGAAATTCACTGCATGCGAGTTTCATGCATTTTGTTATTCGTATTTTTGGGAATAAATGGCTACGAATATGAATTTTTAGGCTCTAATAAGTATTGTAGTATTCGAGGTTATCTTGCATTTGAAATTGGCCTCACTCAATTTGGAGCTCATATGAAAGAATTATGATAATTTTTACCAGCAACTATACAATCTGGAAGCAGGGGATATACGAGTTTTTAGGCTGTACGTTTTTCACATAATGTACATGAAGATGAATTGTTTAGCTTAAAGCTCATAAGAGATGTTTTGTTTTATGTTGGGTTATATTGCATTAGAAACTGGCCTTACATGTTTTGGAGTTTCCATGTGTAAGATATGCAATTTTCCCTAGAACCGCTCACTCTGTCAAAACAGAATATGAGTATTTTTAAATCTGGCATACTTTGCTTTGCATGTGCCTCTAGATGACCGAACTAGCTTCTGGACTTCAAATATGAACTGTAGTACTTTGAGTTTTCGTGATTTCCCCACTAGCCTCAAGTCATTTGGACATCATCTGAATTTAATATGAATTTTATACAAAAATGGGTCAAGCTGAAATTTGGTAAATTGTCCTGTTTTTCTAGCAGATTGTTCTTGGCCATTTTACCTAGGCTAAATGAACGAATTTGAAGATGAGTTGAACTGATGAAATGTTCATTTTTGAGCTAGCTTTGAAAATAAATTGGACCCATATGAGTTTATTAGGTATCGGACAAGTTATGAGCCGATCTCTACAGTTGCGCAGACTGAAATTTAGAGAATTGGTTTTGGGTCTAAGTTTGAGTTTTATTTTGATAAGTTTAAGACTAGTATGTGACATTATGTTGTATTTGGAACTGTTATGACCAGGTTAATAGATTCCGGTGTTGACTCGAGAAGTCTCGGTAGATTAGCTTGGGTCGAGGTACGTTGAAATGAGTTTTATCATGACGTCTGGCAAAGACGTGTAATGATGCTAATGTATGGCCTTATATGTCATTATTTGATTTATATGACTTATTTGTCACTATATGATTCTTATGTGACTATATGACATGATGAATGTCTTGGATTACATGATATGTGAAATTACATGATTTGTATATACTTTCACATGAGATTGCATGATATATTGAGTTGCATATGTCATTTGATGCATAAATGATTCATGGGCATATCATATTGATCTATCATTCCTTTGATATCCATGATTTGACTGAGTTGACTTACTCTGAGTGTCGGGTACGACGAGCATGGCGATGACAGGCAGTATAGGTAGTAACTGTAGTCACGTGCAGGTGCGACCGGACCTAGACACGAGGGCTGGATACAGTAACGTACATAGGATGAGTTTTCCTAGCGCAATGTACGTATACTGTCACCCTCTGCTCGAGCTTTGATGATTTGATGATACCTTCCTTTGGACTCCGATTTTTGGTATCTTGATATTCGATTCCTTGTACCCATTCATACATCGCATTCATACATGGTATGCATTGCATGATACTTTGTCATTTGACATGATTTATTTATTTCTCGTACTGGGGTACTGACCCCCTTTGTGGGGGCTGTCATGTCTTTTGTTGTCCGGACATGACAGGCTTTACAGGAGGACATGGAGACGATGCTTACAGCGACGCATCGAGAGATACCAGAGCTCCTTGAGAGCGAGCTCAGGTTTATGTTTTATTTTGAGTCCCAGTAGTTGTTAGAATATTTTTAATTATGTTTTGAATTACCGGGGTATGCCCCGAGTATCTGTATTTTAAGTATTCTACTACTGGTTGATTTATACTTGATATGGATGTTATGCTCAACGTGTTAAATTGGAAACTGGAATTACGTATTTTCAGTATCACTATATATGTATCACCTAAAAGCGAAATTTTTTTTAGGGCCATTTGATAAGACCTTTGAAATAAATCTTCCGCTGTTTACACAAATTAATCATTATGTGTTAATTTAAACACCACATTAGGATCGGGCCCTCACATTATGGTATCAGAGCATATATCTGGGATATGCTCGAATTAGAGTTAGGACACTGAGAATAGACACAAATGAATTGTTTGTGCATGTGTCTGACTGTGTGATTTTATATGCTCTTGCCTGCTATGTTTACATGTTAGATAATGAACTGTTAGACATGTAATGGATTATTAAGCAAGGATAGCGAGATGTCATATCTCTGAATATTTTAATATGCTGATTTGCATAGAATCTAGAAAATTTGAATGCTGAGTTGCATATATTCTAGAGAATTTGAGAATTTTATTTGTTAGCACTGATAGTTGCTGACCGGATGATGATGTAGAATAAGTGATGAGAACATCTCTGACTTGAGATTTATGTTTTGATTTTATGATGGACAGTTAGTGTTTGGATAGGTAGCAGTGTTATGAACTGTAAGAGCTGTTTAGCGAACATGTAGGCACTGCAAACTGTTAATTGAATTATAACTTAGTGATATGCATCCAGTATTGGGAATTTTATTTATCACTTTGGGACTTAATCCTTGTGAATAGTGGGATGACACTAGAACTAATTAAAACGCTTTGTGTCGATTGACATTAGGAATTTAAGCCTGAAAGACCAAGGTTATACATATGAGTTTACGTCAAAACCTGTGTACGACGATATGATAATTTTGAACTTGAGAATATTGAAATTAATGATTTTTCAATTGAAAGATCAAGTATAGCTGTTGTGAGAAACAACGAGAATTGGTTTGAATGAGGACTTGGATTTGGGGACTGTCGTAATTTAGTTCCAGGCTATGTGTCCGAACTATGAATAAGAAACTTCACTCTAAACTCTTTTAGATGACGATTTTTCCTCTTTCTGTTACGGGAAAATATGTGTACGAGAATGCCATGTTGATGACATAGAAAACGTTAATTGATTATCGTGGACTTGAGAAATGGAAATATCTACTTAATCTCAATAGTTATTCACTAGTGAAGAGATTAGATTTTGACTAAGGAATAAGACACCAATGTGGTGCGAAGTAATTAGAACTGGATTAAAGATTAATGAAGTGACTATCATTGGGATAATCCAAGTAGTCCTAGAAAAGTTTCAGAAGTATCACTCCAATTTATCCAGATCTAGTAGTTCTAGAGGTACTATGAGATTGTAGAATACCAAATCTTTTGAGGTCACTGTGGATGTAAATATTTACTGATCTATTTGAAAGAATAATAGTAACTGATATTGATTGCGGCCAGTCAGAGCATGTCTGTTACTACTCGGGAATAGATGCAGCCATAACAACAAATACCCTGAGCTAGGGTAGATATCATGGTGGTTATTCTTTACGACCATTCAGTTTCAGCAGCAGTTAATTACCTATACACCAGAGAGTATACCTTGACAATGGGATTGAGATGTCTCCAGGATATAAAACCATTTCGATTTCGGCAATGAGATGCTAGTGATCACAGATACATGTTGTGTATTGGTCACACTGCACGAGTTTGATTTGAGATAAAATCATTGGTTTCATATATTGCATCAAATGTGCATTGATAATGATGATTGGGAAAATACATCAGCAGTGATAATTATACTATCCACACTTGCAATAGTGAACTGCAGATTACAGTTTGATGATAGTGTTGAGGATTTGAATTTATTGGTGTTGTCGAAATATGGTTTTGATTATATCAAGGGCATGGATACTCTGATAAATTTTGAGATATTGTAAGTTGATTTCAGGGTATAATGAATTTTCGACTGCATTGTGACTACAAATGAAATGTTTACAGCCATGAATAGCAAGCTAAGATACTGATAGTGTCAGCTATGGAAATAATTGTGGTTGCAATATTTGGAAAAAGAAGGATATTTGATCATAAGAAGTTAATGCTGATCAGGAAGAATCGATGTTGACTGATATCCTAGTGGTAAGAAACTTACCAAGATTTTCCTGAAGAAATAAACAAATTTTCACTAGAGAAGGAATTGATGTTAACTGTTTGTTAATGCCAAAGAATAGATTCAATATCAAAAGCATCGTACGAAATGCCATCAACAGATTTGACAAATGCAGAAAAATTGTTGCAGAATGTCCTTGATATGAATACATATGTCTGAGTATGTCACTTGAGGAAACATCAGCATTGTTCGTGAAGAAGAAAAAATGATATTATGAAGATGTGGCTCGACTAAGGCAGTTGAATCGGGCTATTGTCAAGAATAAATACCCACTGCTTAAGATCGAGAAGTAATTGAACAGTTGTAAGGAACTTTGATGTATAAAAAGAACGATTTTCACTCTGGTTACCATCAGTTCGAGTCAGAAGAGAAAATGTTCTCTAGGCAATTGGTCAAACCAAATATATATAGGCATTTTGAATTTTTGGAAATGTCGCGTGGTCTGACAACTATACCGGTAGAGTTATGAATTTGATGAAGAAAATTTTCCGTAACTTTTGGGCGGAAGTGTAATCATATTCATCAGTGGTATACTAGTGTATTCGAGATTTCAGAAGGAACCACACAGAACATCTGTGATTGATTTTCAGAGGCTTCGTGAAGCTCAAATTGTGTACCAAGTTATCGAAGTGTAAATCTTGGTTGAATCGAGTATTGTTTTGGGATCGGTGATATCAGCTCACGGATACTTGTTGATCCCATTAAAGTAAAGGTAGTACTAATTTGGCCAATACCAACCAAAGTACTCAAGATACAAGGTGTTATGAGTTTTGCTAGACATTACAGGCTTTATGGAAGGATGAACCAATTGACCAAGAAGAAATTTGATATTCGTTTGGTCATATGAATGAGAAAGCAGTTTTCATAACTGAAACTGAAATGGACTACAACCCAATGTTGTTTTGATTTAACTGGTTCAGGGAGATATGTAGTTGTGCAAATACGTATGTCAAAGATTTTAAGATATGTTCTAATGTATCATGAAAAGATGATTGCATATTATTGAGATATAAGCGATGACTGGATTTATTAAAGAATTTGACTTTGATAGTCAATATAAATCAAGGAAAATGAAACTAGTAGCATATGCACTGAACCTAAAAGTGCAAGGTGCAATGGTAGCATCAATGTCTGCTTTGCAGTTTGATAACCTCTGATTTTGACGATCGGAAAGACTCGAAGGACAGACCCATACAGATATTGAGTTAAGAAATTGGTTCTGTCTTATCAGCCAAGTAAATTTAGTATGCCATTTAGTGGTGGTTGCGAATGAAAAAAATCAGTATATAGCATCGAATTTTACTGATTTGAAAGATGTATTACAACAGAAAGCACACTATAGAGAACATAGTGTTATTCTGGGAATGATGAGATGTATCATTCTCGAGATCCTATTTATGATGAGATGGTATAAAGAAAGAAATTTTTGAATTTTGTGGCAAATTGTTTGACATGCCAGCAGGTCAAGATAAAAATACGAGACCTAATGGGATAGTACAGGATTTGTAAGTACCACAATAAATTTGGGAAATTTCTAGTTTTGAGTTTTATAGCTCAAATATTTTACAAACAGAGATCGTGAAACAAGTTGAATCAAAATTGATTGACTATTCAATACAAGATATTGATTTCATGTGATAGTCTATATGTCTATGAGAAGACGACATGTTTAAGATATGAATATTGTGGTTTAGCTACAGTGAGTTTCTGTAATAGATGTATCTGATTGACATCCGAGGATAATATCAGAATTCGAAACTATTTTTAGAATGTCATGAGTACTAAGTTAGCAATGAGTATTGCTTAGCATACCTATCCAGATGGATCAACTGAGAAAATATCCAGACTTTGGAAGTTATGTCTCGATTAATAGTGGTGATTTAGTGGGAATTGACAGAAATCATCATTCACCAGTAGAATTTTCCTATAATTTAAGTTTCAGAAAACTTTTGGGATGACATCGGTTCAGGTTTTGCAAAGCCAGAATTACCGATCGCTGATGTGATGATAGAAAATTGATAAGGAATTTTTGGCACAAGTTGAGATTGTTGAGGAAATGCCAGGAACGATAAAATTTCTGCGGAAACGATTAAAATTTGGCATGAGGTGAGCAGATTAGCTACGCCAAAGAGAAATATATCGTTAGACGTCGAGTTGAGAATCAAGTAAATATGGAAATATTACATTTGCGATGATCAATATGATTCGTTAAGTGAGGTTTGATGTTGCCTCTATATTTTGAACTTTGTGGAATCATAGAGAACTTTGATTAAGTGGTAGATCATTGAGACAACCACAGCAGTTGTCATTGATACATGATGATCCTTAAGTATCTATGAATGAGATTGAGACATCTCATATGTTTTGATTTATTGAGTTATACTTGGTTTTGCGATTTCGAGGACGAAATCTTTTTAAGAGGGGAAGAAGTGTAAGGCCCCGATACTAATTAATCCGGATTAACGATGATTAAACAAACCCGGATAATTAAAAGTGCAAACTTTAAATTAAGGTGTTCCGACTACGATGAGTCAACCAACTAGTGGAGCATGTTTTAGTGCATGAGCATGTGCATGATCACATGGCACTTGGAGAACACATGCCACTAATTAACTTTACTCATGTTTAATACATGATTTTGGACCAATAATCTTGCAAGAGAGTGATGTATTGACACATGGATTCCACAATACATCAATTAAATAAATAAAATCATGCATGGCTTTGAATCTCACGCATATACCATGCCAAAAATCAGATTTTTACTTCATTTTCCAACACCATCTTCTCTCTTCCTTCACCATCACTCCTCCTCCTTCTCTCTTCTACCATTTTCGAAAATGGCAGCTAATTTTCCTACCAAAATCCTCTTGAATTTTCAAGTGCATGTCACATGCAAAGATATATTTGAATGCTACTAAGCTTGAGGAACAAGATGCACCAAGAAATTTCAAGTTTGGAGAAAGGACATGCAAGATTTTCGAGTAGCAGCAGTTTTGGTGTAGGATTTTCGATCTTGGCTTGGTTTTGTGGATGATCAAGCTTCAAATCTTGAAGATAAATGAAGGTATATCATCATCCTTGAGTTTTATCAACATGCATGTAGGATTGAGGGTCGAACCATGGTGTTCATTCATGAAGAAGTTGCTGTCAATTGTAGTCTGCTAAAACCAGTGCATAAACCGTCTGATATTTCGCGTTTTTAGCATAGTTACGTTTCGAATTGGAAAATATAGCTCTTATACCAAGTTGTAGTATTATGTGTTAGATTTAACTGTCCACCGAAATCAGCTAATTTGGATTTAAGATGGAAAAGTTATGGTCGTTCTACCAACATGTGTCAAATCTGGAAATTCACTGCATGCGAGTTTCATGCATTTTGTTATTCGTATTTTTGGGAATAAATGGCTACGAATATGAATTTTTAGGCTCTAATAAGTATTGTAGTATTCGAGGTTATCTTGCATTTGAAATTGGCCTCACTCAATTTGGAGCTCATATGAAAGAATTATGATAATTTTTACCAGCAACTATACAATCTGGAAGCAGGGGATATACGAGTTTTTAGGCTGTACGTTTTTCACATAATGTACATGAAGATGAATTGTTTAGCTTAAAGCTCATAAGAGATGTTTTGTTTTATGTTGGGTTATATTGCATTAGAAACTGGCCTTACATGTTTTGGAGTTTCCATGTGTAAGATATGCAATTTTCCCTAGAACCGCTCACTCTGTCAAAACAGAATATGAGTATTTTTAAATCTGGCATACTTTGCTTTGCATGTGCCTCTAGATGACCGAACTAGCTTCTGGACTTCAAATATGAACTGTAGTACTTTGAGTTTTCGTGATTTCCCCACTAGCCTCAAGTCATTTGGACATCATCTGAATTTAATATGAATTTTATACAAAAATGGGTCAAGCTGAAATTTGGTAAATTGTCCTGTTTTTCTAGCAGATTGTTCTTGGCCATTTTACCTAGGCTAAATGAACGAATTTGAAGATGAGTTGAACTGATGAAATGTTCATTTTTGAGCTAGCTTTGAAAATAAATTGGACCCATATGAGTTTATTAGGTATCGGACAAGTTATGAGCCGATCTCTACAGTTGCGCAGACTGAAATTTAGAGAATTGGTTTTGGGTCTAAGTTTGAGTTTTATTTTGATAAGTTTAAGACTAGTATGTGACATTATGTTGTATTTGGAACTGTTATGACCAGGTTAATAGATTCCGGTGTTGACTCGAGAAGTCTCGGTAGATTAGCTTGGGTCGAGGTACGTTGAAATGAGTTTTATCATGACGTCTGGCAAAGACGTGTAATGATGCTAATGTATGGCCTTATATGTCATTATTTGATTTATATGACTTATTTGTCACTATATGATTCTTATGTGACTATATGACATGATGAATGTCTTGGATTACATGATATGTGAAATTACATGATTTGTATATACTTTCACATGAGATTGCATGATATATTGAGTTGCATATGTCATTTGATGCATAAATGATTCATGGGCATATCATATTGATCTATCATTCCTTTGATATCCATGATTTGACTGAGTTGACTTACTCTGAGTGTCGGGTACGACGAGCATGGCGATGACAGGCAGTATAGGTAGTAACTGTAGTCACGTGCAGGTGCGACCGGACCTAGACACGAGGGCTGGATACAGTAACGTACATAGGATGAGTTTTCCTAGCGCAATGTACGTATACTGTCACCCTCTGCTCGAGCTTTGATGATTTGATGATACCTTCCTTTGGACTCCGATTTTTGGTATCTTGATATTCGATTCCTTGTACCCATTCATACATCGCATTCATACATGGTATGCATTGCATGATACTTTGTCATTTGACATGATTTATTTATTTCTCGTACTGGGGTACTGACCCCCTTTGTGGGGGCTGTCATGTCTTTTGTTGTCCGGACATGACAGGCTTTACAGGAGGACATGGAGACGATGCTTACAGCGACGCATCGAGAGATACCAGAGCTCCTTGAGAGCGAGCTCAGGTTTATGTTTTATTTTGAGTCCCAGTAGTTGTTAGAATATTTTTAATTATGTTTTGAATTACCGGGGTATGCCCCGAGTATCTGTATTTTAAGTATTCTACTACTGGTTGATTTATACTTGATATGGATGTTATGCTCAACGTGTTAAATTGGAAACTGGAATTACGTATTTTCAGTATCACTATATATGTATCACCTAAAAGCGAAATTTTTTTTAGGGCCATTTGATAAGACCTTTGAAATAAATCTTCCGCTGTTTACACAAATTAATCATTATGTGTTAATTTAAACACCACATTAGGATCGGGCCCTCACAGGAACTAAGCCATCAAATTTCATGGAATTGCGAGCAACCCATATATCATAAAATGTGCACGACATGCCAAGCAAGTTATCTTTGATCAAGCGAGAAATGTCGCGAAATGTCTCCTTGAATCTTTTAATTGTGGTACGAAGAGTTGACATTTGATAATGCATGTCAAGCCATTGGCGGACAAGAGACCATATGTCGTGGCTGAAGGGTCATTGGAAGAGCAAATGATACATGCATTTCATACCTGACCCACAATACATTCATGATTTTTCAACCACAATGGATAGTCGATTGGAAGTGGGCATCGTATCTTGGATGCCAAACCATAATGTAAAAGCATGTTTTGGAAGAATGAGGGACTTCCAAACAACGGTTGCCTATGGAACTGTTGCACGATGCGGGTGGAAGAAGTTATATGCCTTTTGTACGCCTGAAGATGGAATGCCAAACAGGAACTAAGAGTCCCGAAAGCGGATGGCATCTGCTTCCTCCAGTAGGATATTGATTCGGTCATCAGAAGGATCCGCTTCATCGATTTTGCGCAGTTTGAAGCTCTTATGGCCATTCCGCTTTGTAGGAAATAGGCCAGTGCCATGCCACTTACTTTTGGGCTTGACTGAGCCATGTTTGTTCGAACCAGGAGGTCAAGGAGGCATCATTGGTGGAGAACTTATCTTCATCACCCAGGGTGGTTCTAGAGGAAATGACCGAATTAGCATCTCATTCCACACCAACCTGTGGAGGAGATTGGGAAGCAGAGACCGAGTCCACGTGGTTACACGCAAGAAAAGGCCCAACATCATCAAAGCTGAAAAAATTTTATGCCACAGGGTTAGGCTCGAAGTCATCATCAAAGTGTATATGCACATTGGATCCAGATGGCTGCAAAGGGAAGCCAACCTGTATTGGATGGGGGGGAATAATGAAAGTTATGCATTGATATCAAAATTAATAAAAAAACATTTTGGTTTGTGAATGATTTCAAACAAAGTACTTGATAATTCTTGCTGACATAAAAGCTTTGATTGTGTAAGAATCAGGTTTTTAATCTGGCAACTGGTTTAAGCTTGAACATATTTTAAACCTCTTATTTTAGTCTCACGTGTTTTTTGTTCTCTGTGCAGCCAACTTGTTGCCCTTGTGGAGATCAGCGCAAGGTTCCATCATCCTGCAGAAACTTTTGTAAGTTTTGGAAACTGGAAATATGTAATCGTTATGCAGTGCGCTTTAATTGATTCTGACGATGTAGTTTGAGGTTTACAATTTTGGTTATTTAGTTGACAAGGTAATCAATGGAAAGGCAAATACACCTCATTGTCCTCGATTTACAGATGATTGGTAAGATATCATTTTCCTTTATATATTATTCTTCATCTAAATTCCTGTCAGATGCCAAAACTCAGTGACTATATCGAAAGTGAACTATTTACCTCCTTTTATTGTTTATGGTTTCCCAAACCACGTCAATTGGATTTAGAAGCATCTCACACTTTTAAATATTTTTATTTTATTGTCTCCAGTTTAATATTGTAAATTACTTAGTTTGTTATTTGTAAGCTCAAGCCTGCTTATCATGTGATAAATTGCGTTATCACTAACAGTATGGTAAGAAATGTTGCCTTTTCTTCTGTTTTTTGTTTCATTTTCTTCTTGATGCTAGCTGTTACAATCGATAATATTAGGTCCAACATGGTAGCAACGTGTATCAAGCTTACACCTGATTGGAAAGATTGAATAACATTGTAGATAGGAAAGTATGTGATGTTTATGGCACCAATTACCGTTTACTTTGACACTAGGTTCCACGTGTTTGGAATTGGACAACGTTCAGTTGGTTTTAGTGTTCGAGTTGAGGTCAAGACAATATCAAAGACATCGGTACAACTCTTTCTAATTAGAACTGACTTCAAGGTTTATGTTCTGCATAATTGTCATTGTTTTTTCAGCATCTCCCTATCATTCCTTAAAATTCTTCTCTCTATTTGGCTTTGAAATTGCATATTCATCTTTCGGCTAATATGTTTTGGTAGTTTAAGATGAAACTCCATTTCAATAGGCGCTTTGTTTGAAAGGTCTAGGCCTCCTCTCATATACTGTTGTTTTAGTGATTTAGCACATTCAATAAAAACACGCCTTGCATGGTTGATAAAAAAATCATAAGGCTTCATCTCCATTTTGCTAATGTTGGAATTTGATGGCGGGAAGTGATTGTGCGTCCCGAGAATAGGGTAGCAATATCAAGTGATAATGCTTTAAGGGTGAACCTGGTTAGAGATTATGTTGGATAACCAATATTCCGTCATTTGATGACTTCTACCTGGTTATCCCCAGACATGTAGTTTTTCGGCATTGTATTTACGTGTTGGTCTAGGTTCTCACAAGAACTTCGTTATAGTTTTACACAGGGGGCCCAAAAGATGGGAAAGTGGGTGAAATATTGATTTTTAAAAGATAACACATGAAATTTCAAATTTGTTTTGCGCCTTACTTCGCCTGCCCTTCAAAAATAACGATGAAATTTCATATCTTTTTTGTACCCTGCTTGGTCTGCCCCTGGTTTTGCAAACTTATGATATTCATGAAAAAACACTCTTTTTTTCCTTATTGAAGGTGGTCAAGGGCAGCCTCAAAATTTGGGAAGCAATATTTATCTTTGGATGCTTCTTGAAAGAGTCAGGTTTACTCTAAATGGTCTTGAATGTAACAAAATTGGTGTTGGCCATGACGCTTTCAATGCACAACCAGATTTTGTAAGACCCCAACCCATTATTTAGGAAATTAGGCATTAATGACGTCATATTCTAATATGTTCTTTGATGGCGATGACAAATGTGAATATAAATTTTTATTTTCGTCATTAATGTTTTCATATCATCATTTGAATCTTATTAAAATACCACAATTAAATCAAATAAACAATAATTAATTATTCGGAGCATCACACTTTTGCACTGCACCAGCTTGGAGTTGCATACATAATCAATTGTGGAACTTTTGGGATGTTAGTGAACTTTTCAATTCATTCTAAGAAATTTTTAATTTCTTGATGTCCTTGAGTGAACATTTTCAACCTTATAAATGTATGTTTACTGAAGTCTCAATGGACTTATGTTTTCGTAAATTTTTTCCTTCAATTTTATTATTTGTTTCCTCAAGCCTCCCTTTATTAATTTGTCCAAATTTATCAAGCTACTATCATTTATCATTAGCTGGTATGGATTAAACCATTGAGTTATTAGAAAGAGTTACTTCTTTACCAAATTTTGAGACCTTTGTTTTCTAGAATTTTCTTCACTCTCGGATATAAGAATTTGAGTTATTAGATACGATCTAATCATTTGGCTTTTATTTTTTTGTCTATCTCTTTTTAGGCAGACGCAGACCAGAATCGCATAAACCGAAATTAGGTTCCACTTTATTTTGTGCAAGGAAGGTTTGAACGGATAAATCAACATCCAGTTATGTTTTCAAGATTTACTCAAATTATAAATCTTGAGGTGGTCCATTATAAAGAATAAAGGTTTAATAAACATATTGATCTGCAGAATGCTGGGAGTCAATCATTTTCCATAAGAATTACTGAAGCTTTGATGACATAGATTTTGTCTATCAAAGGTATTCTTCATGTTTCTAGATGAAGCTTGTCTTTTGTGTTCTCTCACACAACTTACTCACAGTATAAGTGCCTAAGGCTCTACTTATTATTTGTGTTTCACCCACCATTTATTGCTAATTTTCATCGATGAGATTATGATTCACTAATAATTAGGTGGTCCATTTTGGAATTCCATTTACTTTGGTTTTAGGTATCCGGAGAATGCCTTTTATTTCATAATTGATCAAGATCTTTGTCTTAAATATCAAGGTAGCAAATATTAACTCAAAGCTCCATCATTTCTCAGTACATTGCGTTGATTTTAATGGAAAAAATAAGATTTTAAAATTCAAAAAGACAAGAGGAAACAAATAATGCTGCTATATTGTAATGCACTGGTCTTAAGGTCTAGTTAGACAACAAACAATAATTGTCCCATGTCTTAAATTAGCGTTAATTTGTAATGAGCTAGTAATGTATATCGTATCGAAGACAAGCCAATAAGGTCAAAGTTTGGAATTACACAAGCAACAATTTGTGAAGAGCGTAACATGCAAAGTCGACATGTGAGAGGCATGCTAGAGACAATGGTTCCTTCTCAATCTATATTTGAAAATCATTTTTATTTGCCCATGATTTTTCACTGTCAAGTTTAAGAGGCTGATTACAAAGGAATTCTACCTATTTTCAGGAGCCCAGATAAACTTGTAGACCTCAACATCCCAACCTTTGAAGCCCTCTCTCAATTTGGTATTGCAACAATTACACAAAAAATATTGGTGAAGTCGAAGCATCCTACAGCCTCACCATAAGAGTAGTGTTAAAAAATTCTCATAATTGCTAAATGATGTATATTCCTGCTAGGCAAAAATAATACAAGGAAGAATCAAGAATGTTAGCCATACATTCATTGACATGGTTTTTTGCATAGGAATGTTCTATTTTTTCCTATTTTCCTACGTCTAGACACACACACACACATCTATGTATATATACATTGCATGCAATAATCAAAAGTAGATGAGATTCGAAATTGGAAGCTACATCTAACTTTTGTCTTTTTAAATTATGTTGCAGTTTGATTGCTTTTCTGGAGTTAGCCAAATGGAGGTAAATAAGTTGAAGTATATACATAAATTTGTTTTCTGTCAACATATATTGGATTGCCTTTGATAATACACCATAATATTTATGACAACTCAAGAACAATTTTTTATAATGGAGCCTAAAGAAGTAATAATTAGATCATTCAAATTGTATCCCACAACCGATCAAGCTACAATATATGTGTGTGCAGGCATAGTTAACCACTTATTCAAATGCTTTTTCTGGATATTATTTTTCTTTTATTCCATATCCATATTGCTTTATATATGCCATATTGAATCGAAGTTTTAATATAGTCTTGTTAATACTGCAGTCATATTGAAAAATTCTGATTTCAAGGAAGTTGATAGAGCAGAGTGTCAATTTACAACTATAGCTACGGTTCTCGAAAATGGATCTCATGTTTGAAACTATAAAATACAAATCTCGTCAGAAGGCAGACGCCTTGTACGAGTTTGAGAAAAGAAAAAATAACTGAGATAATATTCTGACCTCTTTGCTATAGCCCTCAAAAAATTGAGATTACGCCATAGGAATTTAGACAGAAATAGATACTCTACAATGCTAGACCAGAATGTATTGAGAATATATTCAACCACATGTGGCTAAAACAAAAAACAGAATAAGTGAGTAAAACCATTAGTTTTGTGATTCGTCAAAAGTTGTGACCTGTTAGTATCCTTATTGCAATTACTAAGAAACTCCATGTATAAATAATGAAATTGTTGGGGATATTGAAGATATCATATGTTTTGCTGGCTATAATTTCATTCTAGCAAAACTGAAATTCTGTGCATAAATACATTAAAGCAATATTAAATTTCACTCTCATTCTGTAACAATTTATCAATCTTTAAAATTGATTTTGTGGTCTTATATCATTAAAAGAATAAATTGGTTCACATTTCCAAACTGAAATATATCAATCATGCTAATGTTCATATTCAATTCCAACCTCCACAAACCAGTATAAATGGCTTCTTTATATACTTATGGCGTAATCTCAACTTTTTGAGGGCTATAGCAAAGAGGTTAGAATATTATCTCAGTTATTTTCTCTTTTCTCAAACTCGTACAAGGCCATCTACCTTCTGACAAGATTTGTATTTTATAGTGTTCAAACCTGAGATCTATTTTCGAGAACCGTAGCTGTAGTTGTAAATTGACACTATGCTCTATCAACTTCCTTGAAATCGAATTTTTCAATATGACTGCAGTATTAACAAGACTATATTAAAACTTCGATTCAATATGGCATAGATAAATCAATATGGATATGTAATAAAACAACATAATATCCAGAAAAAGCATTTGAATCAAGTGGTTAATTATGACTGCACACATATATTGTAGCTTGATCGGTTGTGGGATACAATTTGAATGATCTAATTATTACTTCTTTAGGCTCCATTATAAAAAATTGTTCCTGAGTTGTCATAATTATTATGGTGTATTATCAAAGGCAATCCAATATATGTTGAAAGAATACAGATTTCTGTATATACTTCGACTTATTTACCTCCATTTGGCTAACTCCAGAAAAGCAATATAATTTAAAAAGACAAAAGTTAGATGTAGCTTCCAATTTCGAATCTTTTCATCTACTTTTGATTATTGCATGCAATGTATATATACATAGATGTGTGTGTGTCTAGACGTAGGAAAAAAATAGAACATTCCTATGCAAAAAACCATGTCAATGAATGGATGGCTAACATTCTTGATTCGTCCTTGTATTATTTTTGCCTAGCAGGAATATACATCATTTAGCAATTCTAAGAATTTTTTAACACTACTCTTACGGTGAGGTTGTAGGATGCTTCGACTTCACCAATATTTTTTTATGTAATTGTTGCAGTACCAAATTGAGAGAGGGCTTCAAAGGTTGGGATGTTGAGGTCTAAAATTTTACATGGGCTCCTGAAAATAGGTAGAATTCCTCTGTAATCAGCCTCTTAAACTTGACAGTGAAAAATCATGGGCAAATAAAAATGATCTTCAAATATAGGTTGAGAAGGAACCATTGTCTCTAAGCATGCCTCTCACATGTCGACTTTGCATGTAACGCTCTTCACAAATTGTTGCTTGTGTGATTCCAAGCTTTGACCTTATTGGCTTGTCTTTGATACGATATATACATTACTAGCTCATTTACAAATTAACGCTAACTTAAGACATGGGACAATTATTGTTTGTTGTCTAACTAGACCTTAAGACCAGTGCATTACAGTAGAGCAGCATTATTTGATTCCTCTTGTCTTTTCGAATTTTAAAATCTTATTTTTCCATAATCAACTCAATGTACTGAGAAATGAAGGAGCTTTGAGTTAATATTTGCCACCTTGACATTTAAGACAAAGATCTTGATCAATTATGAAATAAAAGGCATTCTCCGGATACCTAAAACCAAAGTAAATGAAATTCCAAAATGGACCACCTAATTATTAGTGAATCATAATATCACCGATGAAAATTAGCAATAAACTGTGGGTGAAACACAAATGATAAGTAGAGTATTAGGCCTTAAACACAAATAATAGTTGTCCATGCATGAAAGCTCCTAGTATACGAGGTTGTGAAAGAAGTTTTTGTGTTCTAGGAAAATTATCAGAGGATTTTTTAAACAATTCAATATACGAAGAAAAAAAATGTTATCCAAACTCTTGCATGCAGGTATGCGACCAAATTTAATTAGAGATAATGACTTCAAATTTGATTCTTGTGCCATGCAAAAGGAAGTGCTGTGGGTTTTTGACTTCGTCTGCCATATACAATATATCTGCATGAGTTGGATGTTGATGTTCGGTTTGTTTTTAGCAATATTTCCAACAGTTTCCATGTTTTGTTACAGGGAATCTTGTGATACATTGTTAGTTGCTTGATTTCAGAGGACATATCATTGGCATTCTTGTCTTTCTACATTTCAGCTGATGTGTTACTATGGCTTTTACACTAGAAAGGTCTCTTTGACCATATATATGACTGATGGGAGGATCATGTATGGGCTTCGGAGGATGCAAGTGGAAACATATGTAAGCATGACAGAAATGTAGACAATTCACTTACCAATATGAAGAAAAATCACATGCATGAGAAAAGGCATCACACAAATGATACTCAAAAGAGGCGACACACTCACGGTGAGCACCACCACAACAGTTTAATAGGGGAAAGTGACAAAATGACAAGCATAAGCATGCAAGACACAAAAGGTTAGGCGTATTATTGGAAGATCACTTGAGCAGGAGGGACGGTGGTGCCAGACACCATAGAAGAAGAAAAGAAAATAACCCCTGGCAAGAGTTGGAAAGCACGCAGGGAAACTTTGCTGCCTATCCAAGTCCATGACATTCGCTCAATTATTAGATTTGTTCATCGTAATGTTAAACACCCCACCCCTGCTCCTAGACCTTTTAAAAGGGCTAAAAAACATATAATAGCATCCTGTTCAGTTACATCACTATGTATCTTGTTTTTTAGTGAATGATCTTTTCTTTTGTCTGTTTCCTAGACCGAACATTATCCTTGTTGAATAATGTGTAAAAATCAACTTTTCTTACATCAAGCGTAACTCTGGCATGCAGTATAATGTGGTGAGAGTTATCTCTGTGGCCTCTTGGAATTTATTTTGGCTCTTGATATTTGATGGATTTTTTAGGATACCAGTGTTTCATTTTGGGAAATAACGAAAATTTGCCTTTTTGGTACGCCTATCCATCCAAATGATTTGCATGTGTATAATTCTACTAGTTCTGGTGTATGTAAAAGAATGCAAAATCATGGCCAAGATCAAACCTATGTTAAGAACAAAAAGGAGAACAGAAAAATGCTTAAACTAAATCAAACAAATAGGAATTGCAGACACAAGAAAGCAGGTCAAACAAAAGTTAGTCTAAATTGTACAACATACAAGGAGAAGGCATCAGATCCCCCCACAGATACAAAAAACCAAAGTTGTTCCCAAAAGTGCTTCCAAGCATCGCAAGCAACTGGTCTAACAAAGGAACAAGTTTTGCAAAACAATAGCACGTGCAAATATATTTAGCAGTAAGGACAACAGTCAACCATAGATGAAGGGATGACAACAACCAAGAATCCTGTAAAAACTTCAGCCATCAAAGCATGCATATTCCCATAATGAAACTCAATAGGAAAACTTCTATTTTTTTGCATTTTAACAAGTGTGATCAGTGGTCTCTGTCTTTTTCATCATAAAGGTGTTATTACCGAAGTGAAGGTGATAACCATTCTCAACCAACTGACCCACACTCAAGAGATTTTCTTCAATGTCCGGAACTAATAAAACATCGTGAATGAACTTTGTTCCTTGTTTAGTTTCAGTAGAAATAGTCCCTTCCCCTTTGGCTTGAACAATAACACCATCGCCTAATCGAACTCTAGATGTATTTGTAGTATCCATGTCAAGAAATATTTTCTCATTTCCCGTCATGTGATTACTACGCCCGCTGTCAAGTTGCCAAATATTTGAATTTTCCTCTAGGGCCGATTGACAAGCATAGAACAATGTCCCTCATTTTCAGTTCCTTTTGAAAAATTCACATGGTTTCAGCTTTGGGTTGATTCTTATTTTATCTCGACAATCCGTCATCACGTGTCCAAATATGTGACAACTATGACATTTCAGCAGACCAGGATATCTACAATCTTTCGTATCAAGTTTCGTTCTTTTGCATCTTTTGAAAAAAATCCGGAGTCATTAGAATCCATACCTTTCTTTTGTGGGGAACCCAACTTCTTATCTTGCCATTGCGCTTTTCTTGAATTTAATCCTTTGTTTGGCTCACCTTTCTGTAGGAATTAATGTATCTCAGGATGTATCTTTTTGGCAAAATAATAAGAAGGCTTTGTAGGATGAACGTCGAGGCTAAATTTCTAATCTCCGTCCTTGAAACGATGTTACTTATAGAAGCACTTCAAATTAACAAATGTTTAAAGGCACTCAAGTTCGAACAAGGAATGAAGATGAATAATATGCGCATAATTTGCACTTTAATATTGTGTTTTATCTTATTAAATTGTGTTTAATTCAATCATGAGTTGTTCTTTTTATATTAATCCAGAAGACATCATCAAAGACACCTTTCAGAAGTGTTTTCCGTGAAAAATCACAACTATACGCGAAATGGTACACAAACTTTCTGAAAAAAACAGTTTTTCGATTTTGGACAGGATAACAGGTGCTTGGGCGCCCCAATTGTCCGCCCTTGCTCAATGCATTCTGCCTGAGCAATGCCCAAGCAGCAGTTCTGGCTCTTTAGCGCCTCAAGGTAGCGCTCGAGCGCAGCCCTTGCTCCCGGATTTTATTCTCGGATTTTATTCCTGGCATTGATTTCTCGTTCGTCTTCGTCAGCTTTTTCTCCATCGTATTTTTTACTTTTCCATGCTAAATTTTAATTTATTAAGCATATTTTTCAACAATCCCCAACATTAATTAAATTAATGTTTGAATGCAAATGAGCTCTTTTAGTGATTTGTTATAGCATATGGAGATGTGTAGCTTCAATATGCACATAATTTGCACTTTAATCTTGTGTTTTATCTTCTTAAATTGTGTTAATTCAATCAAAGGTTGGTCTTTTTATACTAAACTAGAAGACATCATCAAACTACACTTTTTGGAAATGTATTCCATGCAAAATCGCAACTATAAGTGAAAAGGTACACAACCTTTCTGGAAAAAAAATCCGGTTTCGAGATGAAAGAACAGGCGCTAGGGCGCCTCCAAGAGACGCCTTAGCTCCTTGCATTCTGCCTGGGCAATGCCCAGGCAGAAATTGCGGCGCTCGAGCAATGCCAGGAAGAGCTCGAGCGCTGCCCCTACTGCCCTGATTTTTTGGGCAGTGATTTCTCGTCCGTCTTCGCCCGTTTTTTCTCCAATCTTTTTTTTTTTTTTACTTTTCCATGCTTAATTTTAATTCATTAAGCATATTTTCCAACAATCTACCGCATGAATTAAATTAATACATGAGTGCAAATTAGCACTTTTAGCGATTTGTTATAGCATCTGAAAAGATTGCTTGCTCCTTTGAACCTTCCCTCATAGTATTCAGTCGGATTTAATTTACTTAATGGTGAACTTATAATCTTGAACTATTTAGTCAAATTGAGACAACTGAACCCACACAATAACAATTCTAACATCCGTTTTGGTTTGTACGGTTGTCTCCATTTCGGCCTTGGACCACGCTTGGTTTCATAAATGTTTTCCATAGCGGTCACACTTCGTACTTACGTAAGTGATCTCCTATCATGTATCCCACTATACTCCAACATATTTTTATATGTCTTAGGAATCATTGCCTTTTGCCTATTCTCGTACCCTTTTTGCAGGTTACACACCTTATCATTGGAATGAGTTGGGGATTGATCTCCAAGGTGTTTATCCAATCTTGTAATTTGGTTGTACTTTTTGAACATAGATCTCGTGACCTCCAATCACACAGGTTGGGTATCCACAACTACATTTTTTATTGAGGTTTTAATTTCATTTCCCTCGATAAAACCAATTAAGATTATGCCTATAGAGATCATTGCCATATGGTATTATGTTTATGACTTAGTTGTCGAGACTTACCATTATACATACTACCTTGTGCCCTTTTCTACAACATATTGGATGTCTCAATGTATTATAATTGCAGGCACATGTCCTTTTCAACATGAAATTTCTTCTAAGAAAGCTTGAAGCCATTCGGCCTCTTCTCCGGTTTTATCCAATGCAATGAACTTGATTTCATTGTGGATTCTTTCTTTCTTATAATGGTTTGCTATTACTTTGCCAACAAGAAATTTTCACTGAACAAAAAACATCGAAACCATGTGGATTCTTCTTCGCTTTATCCAGCGCTCGTAGTGGATTGAGTTATACACTTTTGTTTACAGAATTTCATTTGTTTCCTTTTCCGTGACACGACAACATTACCAATGGTTAACACATAAGCATTTTGTGTCAGATATCCAACTCATATCAGGATATCTCGAGTTTCGGACTCTAAGCGTTATAGCTTACAAAATTTGAAACTATAATAAATTCTCGATCTTAATTCAATATACAAATTTTAAGCGCAATTATCTTAGAAAATCCAAGTTCAAGATTTTATTTCTTATTAACTTGAATTTTAAGCGCAAAGCGTAAAAAAATTTTGAAACTAGAATTAAACGTGAGAAGTCGTCTTAGAAACTTCAATTCCAATTTTGACATTGCTGCATCAACATTCATCATGTCAAAATGTTTCATCAACATTTTCTTCGTTGTTTTGATCATCTCTATATTGCTTCTCATAATAAGCATATCATCAACTTACATGCATACTTACATATGCTTCATTGATCGCGCTTTATTTAACAAAAAATTCTATGATGCACGCTTTGGCTCGAATATCACAACTTATACCGCAAGTGTAATGTCAAGTTTTAGTATAGTGAATGATAAGTATGAGTGTCAAACCCACTGGGACTAAATGTAAGTACAAAATAAAATGTTTAACTATATTTAACCTACAGTAATGTGAATAAAATATTAATTAAGTAATCTATTACTAATCCAACCAAGCAAACCAAGATGACGAGAAAAGTCCACATGAGAAAATTATCAAGGCGTCGGTTCACCAATGTAATCCCCCATTTTGACCCTCGATTGAATATCCATATATCTCTAAGATGACGAGTTTTCCGATTTTATCTAATATACCATCTCAAGCTATATTAAATATAATATCAAATTGCAGTAAGTCACTCTCGCATACTTATTTAACAACTCAATATTGCATTAAGATTCGTGAAAACTACTAGCTTTCGATTCTAGATATCTATGTCTATCACACATATATTTGATCTCATCTCTCGATCTCAATTTGAAATCTACCGCACAATTTACTAGTTTGTATTACAATATCATCTTCCGATCTCAATTTATGATAACTAATATCAAATCAAAGGTAGCTACTCACTTGAAAGCATTAAAAACATAAGTAGTGCACATATGATATAGTATTTCAATCAAGACAAGAATAATTAAATCATAGGTTCAAACCAAAGGATCCCCTGATCTTGATAATCAAACTTAGTTCATAATTAAATTGAAAAACAAAAGTTAAGCATGTCTTGCAACAACTAAAGCACGATAAATAAAACTAAAGTTTAAAAGTAAAGATAAACTCGCGGCCTCCCGTTTGTCGATCATCGCTTCTTCTCATTCTTCTTTCTCAATCGCCTCTTCAATTCCCTTGTTGGCTTGTTCCAAGATCCTATGATGAAAGTGGTGTATGGTGGATGGTGGTTGATGACGAAGGTGAGAGGGAAGAGTGATGGAGGCTAGTTCTAGGTTTAAAGTTTGTGAGTTATAATTCAATTCTGATTATTTTCATGCATGTTATATTTATAGTGCAGAAGGAATATGTAGATTCTTTGTAGGACTTAAACTCTAAAACTTTTTTTTTCTCCAAAATTGCTCGTCTAGCGGTCGATCGGTACACTAGCTACTGATCTATCCTTAAATTTAATCAGTTCATGGCATTTACCAATCGGTCGTTACGAAGCTCCCAATCAATCTGTATTTCTTTAAAATTGTTGCTTATGTATCGTGATTTACCGATCGACCGGTACATGACCACCAATCGATCGGTAATTTGTTTTTCTTCCTAACACAAACTCTTGTCGTTTCTTCGATCGGTTTGGTCGTTTGAGTCCTTTTTCATCATTTAGCTGATTTTCTTCATTTTCTCGTACTTCAACCTTGATTCCTGAAACATACAAAACAACAATAAAACGCATAATATCATCCAAGAATCACAATAAAATCTGTTAGGATCGGTCCGGAGTATTTAGAGGGGGGGGATGAATGAACACTCCTATTAAAATTTAATCCCTTGTGTTTTCTTTCGGATTAGTGAAAGAAATCTGTTTCTTAATCAACTCTTTTGCAGAACAGACCACTGAAAATTTTAGTGCGGAACGGCTGTTCTTAGATTAGTAAGAACGGCTCGATGGCTTGAACAATAGAGCGAGTGCAGAAAGATAAAAGACAGAATATGTTTCTGGAAGTTCGAAGGTGGTGTAATCCTTCTACGTCTCCCCTTCTTCCAATTAAGGAAGGATTCCACTAGAAGACTTTGATTTATACAATCCTGTTGTACAAACCCGATTCAGCTGGATTTACCTCACTACCAGACTGAAACTCCTAGTCTCTCAATCTGTTCAGACACACTCTGTCTGACAGTTACAATTGTTTCTCACTTCTATATTTCAAAACAAAATACACAAGATAGACTTTAGTCTATGCACAGAATGATCCTAAATGATCAAATATTACAATGTACTTGTGCTTGTGAAGATTTTCAATTCGAGAACTTCTGAGCTTGTAAGCTTGTGCTGTTTAGCTTTCTTGTGCGTTTTTCGATTGATCAGACTCATTTTTTAGCTCTTCTGTTGCATCCTTATATAATTGCATGTACCAACGACATTATTTCCCTTAATGTGCAACTCTTGACTCTGCTTAAATTCTGAGTAAGCTACAGTCTTCTTCTTTAAGGTACTTGCCATTCTGGTTCATGCTTTCGGCGACTGTCAGGTAAGCTCTTCTTTGTCTTCTTACCTTTTATGGTAATCTTCAGTCTTTGGTCTTTTTCAGCATTAATTGCGACAATAAATGCTTCAATAAAAAGCCGTTAATGATTCGGACTGAAGAACCAATCTTTATTCAGCCTTGACTGCTCTGATCTGATAAAGGTTGAGATCGATCTGAAGCTTCGATCTGGTCAGTCTGATTTCTATTGATCCGGATATTCCTTATCAGCTTGATCTGTTTTGAGCGATCGATCTGGTCAGTCTGATTTCCATCGATCCGGTCTGATATGTTTTGTCATCTTTAAAATCCGGAACTAACAAATTCCCCCTTTTTGATGATGACAAAACCTAGCTTCTAAATCTTTTTATCCAGTCTTTTAAGAACTCTGAAGCGTATGCTTTCGGATTGATTACTTCTTCTTGTTCAAAATAAATGAACATTATTAAGTTAGAGTTCGGATCGATTAAGCCGTTTTTAGTTCAAAATAAATGAACAATGACTTAACAGAGAAAGATTTTTATTGATCACAAAAATCTTATATACACAGTCTGACTTTAAACAAAGAAACTGCTACTTTCTTGAAGACTGAGACTGATGCGGCTTGAAGTCTTTTCTCTTTTCCCCCTTTTTGTCAGCAGCAATCTCTTGTAGAAAATCGACAACTTGTACTAGCTGAGCGCTGATAGCATCAAGACGAGTGTCTTGAGCACGAAGGGAGTTGGCGACGGATGCTCTAACTTCAGTGGCCAGCTCGATCTGCTACTTTCTCAGGCTGTTTTTATAAGTAGCTTGCTGAGAGAATAGATCGTTCAGTCCTTGTTGAATGCTGCCAATACTTGTTGTCATCTTCTCTTTAAATGAATCAAAGTCCAAAGACGTAGTCCTCTGACTTTGATGAACCTCTATGGCTCGTTGAGAGAGAGATAGACAGTTATCAGAGATGTGCTGAAGGGACCTTGCCAGGGATGGAGCTGCATCAGATAACTGGCTTGGAGTGTGATCTGATGACGACAAGGCGTGATCAGCCTCTGCAGCAATGGGTATAATTGAATACATAGCAGCTTGACGTGTTTCGGACCGGATCAAGGTGACCAAGTCCGAAGAAAATTCTTCTATAAATGCCATATCTTCAGCAGATTGTTCTGGAGGAGTGCTAGGTCTCGAAGGCTCCTCAACCTGTAAAGCTGCAACAATGGTTGAGACCACCAGATCCGGATCGACGAAAGCTGGTGAGACAACTGTTGTAAGTGCGGCAGTTGGACTGAGTTGAACATGGGAGACTGATGATCCCAGAGGAATAGATGTTGTTGGAGAGTCCAACAAGACATTCAAGGCTTCATCGTCTACAGCAGACGGAGCATTAGTCATTGGCTGCTCCGCTGGCTGTTCTGCTGGTCGATCTGTTGTTCGATCCGCTGTCCGATCTGCTTTCTGATTCGCTACTCCAGAGGAATAGTCTCTATGAAAGGTTCTGCCAGAGTCTTGCTCCCAGATGGATGATCCGGGCTGGGTACTGGAGTGGATATGCTAAGCTTCTGTCGTTGAAATTGGGCAGCTAAGTGAAGGGCATGAATATCCATTTCCAGTTGGGCAATAACAGCACCATCATCTTTGGCAGTTGGAGTGCTTGGATCGAAGTTTGCTTTCTTAGCAGCCAAGAGCAAATTTGCCAGTCTGAATCTCTGGTTGGCCTGAAACAGATCTTTGCGCTGTACAGCAATTCGAACATCGTCTGTCTCTGTCCCCTTAAGGACTTCTTCTTCCATTTTCTGTAGGCGTCTCAGTTTGCCGAAGAACATATCAATGTGGTTGATCGTTCTGTACTCGACATATTCATCAAAGACCATAATGAGCGCCTTGACCTTATCTTCAACATCCTCCATAGCGATGTCGATGGCTGTTTCCGTGGCAGATTTGGGTTTGGAGGAGAGGGGTTCAGTGAGAATGGCTTTGCCCTTGCCGGTGGAGGCTGGGGACTTGATCCCTGATTGGGTGTAGTCTCCCAATTCAGTGATAACAATCCCTTTGACCACGGGAATGGCAGAGGGGACTCTGATGGTTACTTTGGGTGCGGTGGTTGGAGTTGTTGAAGGTTGGGTTGTGGTTGGGGTGCAGGGGTGGCTTTTGTGGGAGGTAATATGGGGGTTTTGAGAGGTATGGTTTTGATTGGCTTGGTGATCTGGGTTCTTGGCTTTTTGGGAGGGGGCTTGGCTGGAGATGAGGGAGCAGACTGAGTTTCCTCAGAGTCAGTCTGAATGGTCAATTTGCGCTTGACTCGAGGTCTTCGAGCAACAGTCTGTTCTGTTCCTTTTTCAATCTTGACAGCCACCAGATCGGTAGGAGTGGGTGGAGCACTCTTGGACTTTATGAGAGCCAGTCCCTTGGAGTTGAGAATCTTAAACGGACTTAGAGCGGACGGCTTCCCCAGCTCGATGTCCAGCGTCTCCAGTAGTTTGCTTAAAGGCACAACAAAACAGACAGCCTGTTTGGAGGCGATGACTGTCTCAAGCAGAACTCCAAATAGTATTGCAGACCAGTTCATCTTCTGGCCTGAGTGAATAGCAGCCATGGCCCGGAACTTCTCAGCAGTAACAGCATCATAGCTTACGGCTTTACCCAATAGTGGTTTGCCAACAATCTCGCATAACACCTGGAAATGAAAGAACATTTCCTTCTTCTTGAATGAAGGCTGCAGGCGGTGGCCAAAGATGGATACCTTCCCCTGAAGAGCCGTGAGAGAAGCTTGAGGAATCTGGCCAAACTCAGTCAGTCCGGAGTTGGTAAGACCAAAGGTCTTTGCCAGCGTCGACGGAGAGATTTCAAAAGATTTGCCTTTTACGGTGGTGGAGATGGATGTCTTCTGTGATACAGCATTGGCGAACAGTTCGCGAATCTCCGACTCGTAAAACACCGTTCCACACTCCAGAAAATTCCTTAAACCAGAAGATTCTAAGGATTTGAATATAGAAACCATTTCTGGATCTTCAGCCCTGTAGATATCATTGAACTCAACGGAGAGATAATTGTGAGTGATAGTAGCCATTGAAGTGTAATGGAAAAATACGAAGAGTTAAAAATATGAGAGAGTTAGAGAGCAGACAGCGGTAATTTGTAAAAAGTGAATGAAAATGAAATGTTCAGCCCGCTAAATAAGAGAGAGATGACACGTGTCTTTATCTCGATGACTGATCATTAAAAACATTCAAAATAACGGACAGGATGAAAGAGAGATAAGGCGGTTAAAATTGCGATCAGTCCGGGCTGTTTTAAACAATTATTTTATTTAAAGATTTGTTGACCAGACAGATCATGGGATAACATCAGATTTGACATTGATCGGTCTGAAAGTTCGGACCGGTCTGTGTCTTTCTGAATATTGTATTATCGATCTGTGACAGCATATAATCTTTAAAAGATAACTAAAAGAAGGATACTACTAAAACATCAAGATAAGTCTATTAAACCAAGAATTTGACGAAAATAATTAAACTTAACCTCAGGAAGTGGTTTGGTGAAGATATCTGCTGCTTGCTGTTCTGTTGAAATATGCTCGATCCGAATTTCCTTTTTGCCAATATGATCTCGAATAAAATGATGTCTGATATCAATATGCTTTGTTCGAGAGTGCAAAACTGGATTATACGTTATAGCAATTGCACTTGTGTTGTCACAAAATATCGGAGATTCAACAGCCTGAATGCCATAGTCTTTGAGCTGGTGTTGAATCCAGAGCATTTGAGCGCAACAGCTTCCAGCGGCAAGATATTATGCTTCAGCTGTAGATGTGGCAATAGATGTTTGCTTCTTGCTAAACCAAGAGATCAATCTTTCACCTAAAAATTGACATGTTCCACTGGTGCTTTTACGATCAATCTTACAGCCAGCATAGTCTGCGTCTGAATATCCGATTAAGCTGAAATTTGAATCTTTGGAATACCAAAGACCAACGTTCTGAGATCCTTTCAAGTATTCAGAATACGCTTAGCAGCAATAAAGTGTGATTGCTTTGGTTCTGACTGAAATCTGGCGCACATACAGACTGAGAACATAATAGCAGGTCGGCTCGCTGTGAGATATAAGAGCGATCCGATCAGTCCTCGATACATAGATACTTCAACTGCTGTTCCCCCTTCATCTTTATCTAACTTGATTGTAGGACTCATTGGAGTTGATGCAGTTGAACACGTTTCCATTCCGAATCTCTTGAGAAGCTCTTTGGTATATTTGGTTTGATTTATGAAAGTGCCATTGCTGAGTTGTTTGACTTGGAGACCCAGAAAGAATGAAAGTTCTCCCATCATACTCATCTCAAACAGTCGCTGCATTAACTTAGAGAATTTCTCGCATAATTTGGGGTTAGTTGACCCAAAAATGATATCGTCAACATAAATTTGAACTAACAAAGTATGTTCTCCCTTAATAAATTTAAACAGAGTTTTATCCACTGAGCCGATCTGAAAATCATGGTTCAGCAGAAATTGAGACAGAGTGTCATACCAGGCTCTTGGAGCTTGTTTCAGTCCATATACTGCTTTATTCAGTAGATATACATGATCTGGAAATGAGTGGTTCTGAAAGCCAGGAGGTTGCTCAATGTAGACTTCCTCCTGAAGCTTACCATTAAGAAAGGCACTCTTCACGTCCATTTGATATACCTTGAAGTATTTAAAAGCAGCATAAGCAAGAAATATTCGGATTGCTTCAAGTCTGGCGACTGGTGCAAAAGATTCATCGAAGTCGATTCCTTCTTCTTGTCGGAATCCTTGCGCCACCAGTCTGGCTTTGTTTCTAACCACAACTCCATATGCGTCTAGCTTGTTTCTGAAAACCCATCTGGTTCCAATAACAGGCAGATCGCTTGGTCTGGGGGTTAGACTCCAAACTTGATTTTGTTCAAATTGATTAAGCTCTTCTTGCATGGCTTTAATCCAGTTGAAATCAGTCAAAGCTTCATCAATCTTTTTAGGTTCCAGATTTGATATGAAAGCAGCATGAGTGAATTCATCCATCATCTGTCCTCTGGTTCTAATCGGTGCAGAAGGACTTCCAATTACTAGATCAAGTGGATGCCTCTTTGTCCATCGATAGCTTGATTCCGGATTATCTGGTCCAGAAGGGTGATTAGCAGCAGCATTATCAGCATCTGATTTAACATTCGAGTGAGGATCATCCGGATCGGCTCGATCTGAAGGAGCTTCATTGCCTTGATCCGATCTGTCTGGTACTTCAGGTTCCGGTGGATTGTCTCTTGACCTGTTAGCTACAATCTCATCATCACTGTTAGCTTCGAGATGGATATTTTCCATCTGATTTTGAATTGATTCCTTGTTACCCTCAATACATAAAGATTCATCAAAACTACATGAACTGATTCTTCTACGGTTAAAGTGCGCTTATTGAAAACTCGAAAGGCTTTGCTATTTGATGAATATCCTAAGAATATCCCATTATCTGATTTAGCTTCAAATGCTGTAAGATGATTCTTACCATTGTTGTGAACGAAGCATTTGTAACCAAATACATGAAGGTGAGAGATAGACGGTCCGTTACCAGTCCATATCTCATATGGAGTGAGATTCAACTTCTTGTTAATCATAGACCGATTTTGAGTGTAGCATGCAGTATTTACAGCTTCTGCCCAGAACGTTTGCGAGATTCCAGAATCAGCAAGCATTGTTCTTGCTGCCTCTTTAAGCGTTCTGTTTCTTCGTTCTGCAACTCCATTTTGTTGGGGAGTTCGGGCGGCTGAAAATTCATGCTTAATTCCTTGATCTTCTAGAAAGGATTCAAGATTCTGATTTGAAAACTCAGTGCCTTTGTCACTTTGAATCCTGTCTATGCTTGATTATTTCTCATTCTGAGTGCGTTTCAGCAGCTTGATCAATTTCGGACCGGTCTGATCTTTACTGCTCAAAAATATAGTCCAAGTAAAACGTGAGTAATCATCAATAACAACAAGAGTATACCACATTCCCCCTAAACTTGTTATTGGTATAGGACCAAACAAGTCCATATGTAATAATTCTAAGCAGCGTGAGGAGGATTTGACATTCTTTTTTTTGAAGGATGATCTGATCTGTTTGCCCATTTGGCAAGCTTCACAGATCTTATCCTTAGCAAAGTCGATCTTGGGCAGACCGACAACTAAATCATGTTTACACAGGCTAGATATAGTCTTAAAGTTTAGATGATTCAAGCGTTTATGTCATAGTCAGTGTTTATTATCATTATTAGCGATGAAGCATGTAGGATTATCAGGTTGAGCAAAATTCCAGTTAATCTTATATGTTTTCCATTTCTGATTCCTACAAGCATGGCCATACCGTCTGACGATTTAACAGTGCAAGTGTGTTTGTGAAATTCTACAGCATAACCATTATCACATAGTTGACTTATACTAATCAGATTATAGCAAAGATTTTCAACTAACAGCACATCATTGATAATAATAATATTACCATGGACAATCTTACCCTTGCCCACGGTCTTACCCTTTGAGTTATCCCCGAATATGATTTTGGGTCCAGTACATTCTGTGACTTCAGACAGCAGCTCGATGTTTCCAGTCATATGACGAGAACACCCACTGTCTAAGTACCAGTCTAATACAAGATTCTTCGGTACCTGTCATCAAACGAAATTATTGTTGGTACCCAATCCTACTTGGGTCCAGAACGGATTAGCCCTTTGGGAACCCACACCTGTATCAGCTTTAATGGCTTGTGTGTGTCTGGTGTGCTGTGAGCTGATCTGTTTCGATGTTGTGTGTGATAATGTGTACGATATGGAAACCTTTGATTCTCATAAGGTAGTCTATATCTTCGTTGAACTGGTTTTGAATTATAGTAGTTGGATGGTCTTCCTTGCCTTAGATTTTGCACCTTTAGATTTGGTCTGAAAGACGCAAAGCTTGCTGATGCCTTTTTGTTGGCTTGGTTAACATATCCAATTCCTTTTCTCAAACCTTGATTTATGAAAGAGACTCCCGTTTGAATTGTAGGTGCTTCAGTCTCATATACTGTGCTGGATTTAACAAATGTCATTTGTTGATCTTGTTCTTTACCAGCAACAGTTCAGATTCATCTTTGGTGCATTCTTTGATATCAAAGCCTATGCCGGTGACATCACCAACATTTCTTTGTACCTGTTGCAATTCTTCCAATGATGTTCTTGATTTTGTCCATGTTTCGAAAATATGAGAAAGTTTAGCATTTGGTGTGCTAATTCTCTAGTTTTCTTCATGGAGCTGATCATAAGAGATTTTCAGCTTATTCAGCTCGATCTGTAGATTATTGCACTCACCTTGCTCAGAGCAGCTTGGTTTGTTGTGCTCATCCATTTGATCATTGGCTTTAGCTTTATTTTTCTCAAATGATTCAACTAAGAGTCTATAATCATTAGCCATGTCTTGCAGTGCGGACATGAGCTCTTCACGTGTAAATTCATTTCGAATACCTCGTCTGTTTGACTCATATCTTCGTCTGCCATTAGACATTGAATATCTTCTTCGCTTTCGCTGGAAGAATATTCGGAGCTTTCTGAATCTGAATCAGTCTGAGCCCACTTGCTGTTTCCTTTTCTGCTACAAGGACCTTTTGGGACTTCCCATGATGACTTTTGCGATCATTGTAGTGCTTCTTTTTCTTGTCATCACGATGCTTTTCTTTACGCTCTTCTTTCTTCGGTCTGGTGCAATCTGCAATAAAATGTCCGGTCTTACCACAATTGTAGCAAGCCTGATCATTAACAGCATCGTCCTTTCTTGATTTATAATGATGAGAGTGTTTAAAATTCCTTTTATTTTTAGACATAAATTTGACAAATTTCTTGATAAATAATGGCATAGCATCATTACTTATCTGTTCGATAGATCGTTCTGTTGTGGGGGTGGTTTGGTCTGGAATGGCTGCCAGTGCTTTGTTTGGTTGAGAGATGAATGGCTCTGCTTCACCTCTGGTGATCAGTTCGAACTCATATGCCTTAAGATCTGCGAACAGATCATGAAGTTCAACTTTGTTCAGATCTTTGGACTCCCTCATTGCAATGGTCATAACATCCCTTTCTTTTGGCAGGGCTCTCATGACTTTCAGAGCGATCTCTCTGTTTGAGTATTCCTTGCCCAGACCATTCAGTTCATTGATGATACCAGTAACTCTTTCATCAAACTCATTTAGAGTTTCTCCAGTCTTCATCTTTATGCTCTCAAATCTTTGAAGAGCAACAGTCAGCTTGTTTTCCTTGGTCTGGTCGTTCCCTTCACATAACTGTGCTATCTTCTCCCAAATTTCTTTGGCAGTAGAGCACATTTTGATTTTACTGAACATATTCTTGTCCAATGTCTTGAACAAGATGTCTTTGGCAACGTTGTCGAGGTTTGCATTCTTTCTTTCTTCATTCGTCCAGAGGGATATGTCCTTCTCGACCATTTGGGGTTTACCTCCAGTAATGGAGGCTGCTGTATTGACTTTCAGAATCTTCATTGGTCCATCAGTGATGACGAACCACATATCGTCATCCTGTGCTGCCAGATGAGCTTGCATTCTGATTTTCCAATCATCATAGTCTTCTTTTGAGAACATAGGAATTTTGTTGAATGATGCCATCAGCTCAAGTGTCTTTGTGTTGATTAAGACGACCTGCTCTGATACCACTTGTTAGGATCGGTCCGGAGTGTTTAGAGGGGGGTGAATGAACACTCCTATTAAAATTTAATCCCTTGTGTTTTCTTTCGGATTAGTGAAAGAAATCTGTTTCTTAATCAACTATTTTACAGAACAGCCCCCTGAAAATTTTAGTGCGGAACGGTCTGTTCTTAGATTAGTAAGAACGGCTCGATGGCTTGAACAATAGAGCGAGTGCAGAAAGATAAAAGACAGAATATGTTTCTGGAAGTTCGAAGGTGGTGTAATCCTTCTACGTCTCCCCTTCTTCCAATTAAGGAAGGATTCCACTAGAAGACTTTGATTTATACAATCCTGTTGTACAAACCCGATTCAGCTGGATTTACCTCACTACCAGACTGAAACTCATAGTCTCTCGATCTGTTCAGACACACTCTGTCTGACAGTTACAATTGTTTCTCACTTCTATATTTCAAAACAAAATACACAATATAGACTTTAGTCTATGCACACAATGATCCTAAATGATCAAATATTACAATATACTTGTGCTTGTGAAGATTTTCAGCTCGAGAACTTCTGAGCTTGTAAGCTTGTGCTGTTTAGCTTTCTTGTGCGTTTTTCGATTGATCAGCCTCATTTTTGAGCTCTTCTGTTGCATCCTTATATAGTTGCATGTACCAACGACATTAGTTCCCTTAATGTGCAGCTCTTGACTCTGCTTAAATTCTGAGTAAGCTACAGACTTCTTCTTTAAGGTACTTGCCATTCTGGTTCATGCTTTCGGCGACTGTCAGGTAAGCTCTTCTTTGTCTTCTTACCTTTTATGTAATCTTCAGTCTTTGGTCAGCATTAATTGCGACATTAAATGCTTCAATAAATAGTCGTTAATGATTCGGACTGAAGAACCAATCTTTATTCAGCCTTGATTGCTCTGATCTGATAAAGGTTGAGATCGATCTGAAGCTTCGATCTGGTCAGTCTGATTTCTATCGATCCGGTCTGTTATGCGATATACCTTATCAGCTTGATCTGTTTTGAGCGATCGATCTTGTCAGTCTGATTTCCATCGATCCGGTCTGATATGTTTTGTCATCTTTAAAATCCGGAACCAACAAAATCTAATGAAAAACATAGAAATATAAGTGCAAAAATGACATGTGAAGCAAGCATTTTTCCCATACCAGAGGGGTTCAGATAAGACGGCTCAGCCCTTCTTCGCTCCTCTTACAAGACTAGAATAGCTAAGGCTCTATAACCCGAAGATTCTTATACGATTTAAGACTTTGCGGCCTCACTGCCTCCCCCTTCAATGCTACAACCCAGTCGACCTGTTACAGGTAGAAAACCAAGGTCAGTACACGCTTATCATTCATGTGTGCCAATTTTGTCACAATTTTTTTGACAATACGCTTTTGTCAAATTTCTCATATCATTATTTTGACACTTGTTATGACTTAATTCAGTCAAACACCCACACACTTTCAATATTTGTAGGAAATTTTTGTCTTTTAATTGATAAAGATTTCAGTCATTTCCTAAATGTGGTACTTAGAATATGGTTGACCAATAGAATTGTTTCCCCTAATTTTGGGAAATCTCAAACGTATCACGATTTCATTGATGTTCAACTTTCAAGTTCTAAGCTTTATAAATTTATAAATTAAAATTCAAGATTTCATTTCTTGCAAATTTTTGATTTAAACGCGTTTGCTTACAAATTTCGAAACTTGGATAGTACTCTCGAATAAGATTCACTATTTACATTTTAAACATACAAACTTATAAAACTCGTATTCAAGATTTTATGTCTTGCAAGTAAGTTCGAGCTTTAAACGTATAATGCTTAAAAATTCAAATAGAATCAAATTTAACAGAGAACAATGCATAGTAAAACAATTGTGACATTCGATTCACCACTTGTATTTAAATGTACAAATATTAGAAAACTTGATTTCAAGAATTAATATCTTGCAAATTCAAGTTTTAAGCATACAATACTTAGACAATACAAATAGAAATAACTCATAATTCTTATATCAAAACCCTTGCTTAATTTATTTTCAAAATTATTCCCGTAGTGTTCAAACACTTCTATGGCATCGTCTTTTCTTCGTAGCAAATAGTCATAACAATAGATTGTGTAATAATTGATAAAGTAACAACTTACTTTTTGCACACCTCTAATTTGCACAAACTTTCGATCACAAGCAACAATCCAATTATACTAAAATATAATATGCTATTTTTTTCTCATATTTTATTTCATTCAATAAATTTACAATATCCAAGTATATTTTAGAATTGACCATTTAACAATTCATAAATTTTTTTGAATTAACTACTTTTAAGATGTGTTGTGAGGGCTCGTTCCTAATCATGCATTTAACTATCACGCCATTATTAATTTAATGTAAACAACAGAAAATTAGTTTAATATTTACCAGCACGTGGCCCTAAAAATTTTCGGCATAACCTCGATGCACGAGGAACATACAACATGTGTTATATATAACACTATACTCATTATGACATACTGGAAATATATAAACTCAGTTTCATATACACACGCATACTTATTCAGATATATAATTAAGCATAAGATCTCCCAGTGATGTAATACTCAAAATACAGCTGCACGGGTTATACCTCGGTGAATAAAATAGTATTAAGACTCTATGGCATAATACTGGATGCAAAAAAAAACCTAAGCTTGCTCTCACGGAGCTTTGGTAGTCCTATATGCTTCCTTTCGAGCATCTGAAGACTGTCCACATGTAATACATGTTATGCCCATACACAAAGACATACATCCCTCACAATGGGGGTCAGTAACCCCAGCACGTAAAACCAATATAAATCACGATAGTAAGACAAAATACCATGCAATGTATATCGTGCATGAATGCAATGCGTGTATGATAAGTGACATTTTTGCACTTATATAACTATGTTTTCTCGTTACTTTTTATAACAGTTCTTTACGCTTTTTGGTATGATTTTGCATGTTTCAGGAATATTTGTGAAAGTGTGATAAATTGTAGAAAATGAGCTACATAATGGTTAGAAAGACCCAAGCAAGCAAGACATCAAAAGATAGATCAACATCTCAAGTTCGATCATATTCAAAGGACCAATTGATTGATCGCATGAGGCAGGAGTGGAAAAAATTCCAAAGCCCGATAGATCACACGCATGGGTGAGATCGATCGCGCGATGCAGGATTTTAAAGAATTGGCTTGACACAAGGCGTGATCGATCGGTATATTATTCCCGATCGATCGTGACTGTATTTATTTCCATATTTAGAAGTGGCGGCTAGGTTTTGTCCAATGAGGAAATAGAAATCTACAAGGACTCTTTTATCCTGTTTAAAATAGACTCTTCTTCCACCACTTTATATATGCAAGGGAAGCCTCTAATCAACGATGAAGAACATCATAAGCCTCCTCCCTCACAACACATCTCACGCCCACCTTCATATTCCACCATCATCACTTCACCCTAGACTTGGAACAACCCAACAAGGAGATTGAAGAAATGATCAAGAAGGAAGCAAGAGAGGAAGCTAGGATCTACGAAAGGATTCGACGCCAGGAGTTTATCTAGGTCTTAAAACATTAATTTTGTTTAGTTTTGCAATATTATTAGGAACAAAGTTTATTTATCAAGATTAGGGGATTCTTTGTTTTGAACCTATAACTTGATTATTGATAGAATTCCTATATCATATGTGCATAATTTATGCTTTCAAGAGACTAGCTACTTTTGAATTGATATTAATCATCATAATTGAGGTTGACCATACGATATATGATACGATCTAGTAAATTGTGTCATGGATTTCAGATTGATATCTAGAGATTAGATCAAATACACGAGCGATAGCCATAGATTGCCCAGACGAAAGCTTCACAAATCCTAATGCAGTACTGATTGTTCAATAAGGACAGTGAATGGCTTATTGCGCGTGAATATTAGGTTTGGTATAACTTGACCATAGTATATTGAATAAATTAGTAAAACATGTCACCTTAGAGATATATGCATATTCAATCGAGGGTCATAGGCATTACATTGGTGAAACGACGTCTTGATAATCTTCTCAAGAGGATTTTTCTCGGTACCTTTGATTTGCTTAGTGGATCATTAGTAGTAGTTTAATTTAGTTAAGTAATATCTTATTGAATTAATTATATTAGGTTAAATATAGTTTAAAGCTTCTTATTTCGTACTTACAGTTAGTCTCTATGTCCAGTGGTATTGATGTGACCGAAAAATCTTAATGTGTTAACAAAATATCATGTTATTCCATTTTGCACATCGGTACCCAACTGATGAATGCATGTCACTGTAGCATGCAATCACATATAAGTCAAGTAATGACAAATAGCATGCAAACACATATAAGCCAAGTAATGACGAATAAATCATACATCGGGCATACATCAGGATCATTATATGTCTTTCTCAGACATCGTGATAAAAATGTCTCTACATACCTCAAACCAAGCTAATAAATACCAGGAACTTCTGTATTCCTAAAAATGACATTGGGATATAATAACCTGATCATTAGGCATGACCGTGGTTTGCCAAAAACCGCGGCCCAGCCCGAACTCGTAACCGGGTCAACGTGACGGTTACCCGTTGACCCGGTTCAAACTCTTGACCCTATCATGCATAAACAACATCTTACCACTAAGCTATTACATCGATTGTATATTTTACATAATATATATACTAATAGACAATATATATATTATATGTTTAATGTAATAATAACTATGTTATTTTGACAAATATATATAAAAATTATCTAGAAAAACATATTATGCTCTTAATTAAATATTATAAAATAGAAACAAATGTATAACAAAATAAATATAACAAAAAATGTTGGATATATTCATAAGAACTAAAGAAATAGTGGTTATAAGCACTTTATGTTCATTATTAGATTTACATTATGATATGTAACAATTAAATAAGTATACCTTTATTATTTGATTTACATTATTTAGGAACAATTAAATAAGTATACCTTCATTATTTGATTTACATTATTTAGGAACAATGAATTGATAATTCACTAACTTTATATTATATAAATTAATAAATTCTAACCTAAAATATTTATGATTAATCAATGAAATCATCATAAAAATAACTTTACTAACATTTATTTCTTATTTAAAATGATAGTCACGAATCTCATTACCGACTCTTTTTAACATAACAAGAACTTTGTGTTATTTTATTATAGATAAATAACAAATAATTCAATGTTATACTCGTCAATTTCATATGTAATTAGTACGATAATTGTAAATGTTTCATACCAATGTCATTTGTAATTAGTATCAAAGTTGTATATGTTTCATACAAATTTCATATGTAATTAGTATCATAATTGTAAAAGTTTCATAATAATCTCTTTTATAATTGTTACCAAAGTTGTATAGATCTCATACCAATTTCATTTGTAATTAGTACTATAATTGTAAATGTTTCATATCAATATCATTTGTAGGTTTCATACCAATTTCATATGTAATAAGTAATTGTAAATGTTTCATACCATTCTCTTTTGTAATTAGTATAAAAGTTGTATATGTTTCATACAAATTTCATATGTAATCAGTATCATAATTGTAAATGGTTCATATCAATCTCTTTCATAATTAGTACCAAGTTGTATATACTTCATACCAATTTCATATGTAATTAGTATCATAATTGTAAATGTTTCATACCCTCTTTTGTAATTAGTACCAAAGTTGTATATGTTTCATACCAATTTCATATGCAATTAATATCATAATTGTAAATGTTTCATACCAATATCTTTTGTAATTAGTACCAAAGTTGTATATGTTTCATACCAATTTCATATGTAATTAATAACATAATTGTATATGTCTCATGCCAACATCATGTGTAGTTAGTACAAAAATTGTAAAGGTTTCATACCATATTCATATGTAATAAATCCAAAGTTGTATATGTTTCATACGAAATTCAATTTTAATTTTATTTTTGTTTAAAGTTTATGTTTAATCATTTGAGAAGTGTCGTTTTTACACTTATTTAGCTGCGATTTTGTTTTCGTATTGATTTTTTCCTGGACGATTTTACGCTTTTTTGGTATATATTTGTATGTTTCAGATATCAAGGGTGAAATGCATAAAAGTAGGGGAAATGAGCCAAAAATAATGAAAAATGACCAAACCGAGTGAACACGTCGAAGAGAGGAAGAAAAGAAAAGAAAAGAAAGTAGATGAGGCAATCGATCGCCCCATCAATGGCAATCGATCGCCCCGACCAGAAGCTTTCTGCAATCGATCGGCCGTCAGCGCCGATCGATCGCTCGGATGAATTTTCTGAAAAATAAATTCATTTTAGAGTTTGTGTCTAACAAGGAAGCTTCATATTCTCATTCCTCTATAAATTTGAACAAAACTTACATTATAATTCAGACTTTTACACCCTAGGAAGAGCCTCCATTCATCCATCCTCCACATTCACCAAAATCCATATCCATCCATCAAACATCCTAGGATTTTGGAAAATATTCAACAAGGAGATTCGAGAGGCGATTGAGTTATTATGTTGAACCATATTTAATTATCGAGGCTAAGCGGACCTTTGTCATGAAACTATGATTTGATGATTGAATTCTTATAGTTCTCCGCGTACGTTTTATGTTCTTCATGCTTTTAGATGATTGATCACCTTTGAATGCTGTCAGTATCGTAATTGAGATTGAGAGATGATTTTACGATACGGAATCAATAACTCATACCATGGGTTTTAGATTGAGACGGATCAAGTAAAGTCTAGCATACTTTCGATAGCAATAGATTTACCAAAATCGAAGCCTAGTAGTTGTCACAATTCTTGATGCGTTATTGATTATTCAATCAGGCTACGAGACTAGCTTATTGCAACATTAATATTAGACTTGTTATAGCTTGACCATAGTATAATAAATGCATTATGAAAACTCGTCATCTTAGAAATATTTGGATATTCAATCGAGAATTGGATTGCATTGGTGAGCCAAAGTCTCGATAATATTCTCTAGTGGATTTTTCTCGTTAACTTTGATTACCTTGGTTGGATTATTATTAGTATTTTAGATAAATTATCTATTAATTATAGTAGGTTAAATATAGTTAAAAATGTCTTATTTGGTACTTGCTTGTTAGTCCGTGTGGGTTCAACAATCCGTATTCTTCTTATCTATACTAAAACTTGACATCGTGCACTTGCGGTATAGTCGCACTGTTGTAGAATTTTACTGTTTAAATAAAACGTGATTAAGTTTTTGGCGCTGTTGTCGGGGACTAACTTTAGTAATATCATATGAGGTTCTTTGATTGTAATTTAACCATTTTTGTTTATTTATTTCGAAAAAAATATATATTTTACTTTGTTTTTGTTTTGTTTGTCTGCAAGGTACTTGGGATGTTTCATCACAAGTCTTTACAAGCTTGCCCAACAATCTTCAGAGTCGTTCTATGCATCGTGGGAGAGATTCAACGATTTGGCAAACAAGTATCGGTATCATGACTTTCCAAACTACACTCGTCTGCATATTTCCACAGTGTTTGGATTTGGACACACAAGGATGGGTATTCCGCGGAGCTATGACAACTGGTAGTCCTTTGGTTGATAGATATGAAGATAGTGTATTGTACTTGTTTAATGATATGGCAAACTTTGGTTACCAGTGGAATTGAAATCCTTCACTACAGGTTGGAACCACCAATACCCACCAGAGTCTCACGACCCTCATTTTACATACACACCACTTGAACATCACGGAGTGACGAGTGATAGTTCTACAAAAGTCAGTGCTCATCTAGAGGATATGCTACTTAGATTTATAGCATCATGTGAGACAAGGGTTGAAAGTCAGACCAACTCCATACGTCATTTGGAGCAGCAAATGGTGATCCTCATGGAAACATTATCAGCAAGCTGCCAAGAAAATGAGACGAAACCTACTAATAAGTTGGATTTCATGACGATAATCACTCAACCAACATAGTTTGGGGGAGTGATCCTATTAGTGTGGAAGATTCAAGGGAATGCAAGCCGCCTACAGTAATTGAGCGTATATTGTGAAGTTTGAGGATGAGCTGATTATCAAGAATTTGTTATGAGATTATCGATGGTGACATGTTATGTATTATATGAGGATCCATTCTTTCCATCGATCCAAACTTCACCACACTGCATCCTCCAAGAGATAAAGCCAAACAAAGAATCCTTTTCCCATGCCTACCACTTCCAACCGAAAGTTGTTGGAGCAACAAGCCTACACTGTTACAATCATGCCAATCTCGAGGGCATACTGAATGAAGACCTAGTCGTGGTATTATATGATACTTACTATGGGCGGCAACTGCTCTTTGATGGTTGCTTCTGATTGTCAAGCCGACGACTAGAAATCAGCGCTTCTTGGGAGGCAACCCAATCAGTTAATTTAGTTTGTCTGATTTTCAGTTTTTGCATTTTAGTTTTTATTATCTCTCGAGTCGATTATTTTACTGTTTGCGTTCTTCTCTTGGTAGGTACTCAGTTGGAGCGATAAACCCCTACATCAGTGGAGCTTTCAAAAGCCAATATTCCTCAACCCTCATGCAAGCGTCTTGATCAGGGGAGTTTACTTTTTCCCTTTTGATTATTTTAAACATTGAGGACAATGTTTGATTTAAATTTGGGGAGTGGCTTTCATGCTTTACTTGTTAAATATGCATGATGTGTGATGAAATGACACTTGAGTAATCGGATTTTAATGAGATAAATTTTTTTTATTAGTTCAAACTTGAGAAAAGAATGAATTATAGTAGTGACTATTCAATGAGGATTTTGATCTCACTATGCATATGGACTTCAATTTTGATGATTGTTGGACTTTTACATGAAGATCCTGTTTTGAGTTAGCATGTCAAGAATGAGGAATATATTGAGCACATTGAGTCATGATCTTGTGGATTGCATGCTGAATAGTGAAAAATTTTGTGAACTGTGATTTGTTTTGAGCATCTTAGAGTATTCTAGAACCTATTTGATTGTACTTTGATGCGAAGTTTTATAATTATGAACTCTACTTGGACATGATTTAGGTGATCTTTGTAACGTTTGAGTCTTTCAAGCTTACATTGTTTACATTAAATCACCAGTGTCCACTTTTGAGCCTAATTGAAAAAGAAGGTGTATGTTTAACATACAAATAAACCCTCATTCGACATTCATTGGTAAACTCATTATACCCACCTTCATAAGCCTAAATTAAAAATTTATCATTACCCTAAGGGAGTATAATGAATCTCATTAGATGCACGTGAACTATTATATTTTGATGAGCTTATTGAAAAAAATTGATGAATGAGCAAAATTAAAGACGTAAAGAAAGAGCATTGAGAAAAAATAAATGAATAAGACCCAAGTGGCCAAGGCTAGAAAAGAAAAAAAAAGAGAAACTCAATATGTGCTATAAAAAACGAACTTTATAAGTTATACTCTCTACTTTGCGTTCATCCTACATTTTCTTTGTAACCGACACCAAAGGCCTGACATTACAAGCTTAAAAAATCATTTTGATCCAAGTTTAGGGAGTAATTACATTAGTGGAGAAGTGCTTGAAAAGTAGGGTTTTGGAGTGCTTGATAGTAATCTTGACTTTGAGTTTATTAGCATAATTTGATCTTGAAGATATACATGAAACTTGAGATTGACTATAACACACACACATGTTTTGAGTTGCGATGTGTTGCTTGATTTAGGAGAAAACATGTATTGTAAACTTTTGTATGTGTCCGAGATTTCTGAGAATAATGCAAGTCGTGAAATAATTTTTCAAGTATCGAGAATGAACTCTACCATTTGATTTTAATGCTTAATCGAGGACGATCAAGTGATAAGTTTGGGGGAGTTGATAAGTGTCGTTTTTTACACTTATTTATCTGTGGTTTTCTAATGGTTTTCGTAGTGATTCCTGGACGATTTTACACTTTTTGGTATATATTTGTATGTTTCAGGAATCAAGGTTGAAATGCATAAAAGTAGACGAAATGAGCCAAAAACGATGAAAAAGGACCAACAACCGAGCGAACATGTCGAAGACAGGAAGAAAAGAAAAGAAAAGAAAATTAGATGAGGCGATTGATCGCCCCATCAACGACAATTGATCGCCCGACCAGAAGCTTTCTACAATCGATCGGCCGTCAGCGCCGATCGATCGCCTGGACAAATTTTCTGAAATAAATTTCTTTTAAAGTTTGTGTCCAACAAGGAAGCTTCATATTCTCCTTCCTCTATAAATTTTGACGAAAAATACATTATAATTCTGAAGTTTACACCCTAAGAAGATCCTCCATTCATCCATCCTCCACAGTCATCAACATCTACATCCATCCATCAAACATCCTAGGATTTTGGAACATCTTCAACAAGGATATTCCAGAAGCGATGATCTACAACTGGAGTCGATGCTGTGAGTTTTTCTTTGTCTTTAATTCTTTGTTTTGTTTTGTTCTTCATGTTATTATGTTGAACTAAGTTTATTTATCGAGGCTAGGCGAACCTTTGTCATGAAACTATGATTTGATGATTGAATTCTTATAGTTCTTCGCGTATGTTTTATGTTCTCCATGCTTTTAGAGGATTGATCACATTTGAATGATGTTAGTATCATAATTGAGATCGAGGATGATTTTATGATACGGAATTAATAACTCATACCGTGGTTTTAGATTGAGACAGACCAAGTAAAATCTAGCACACATGTGATAACAATAGATTTACCAAAATCGAAGCCTAGTAGTTTTCACAAATCTTGATGCGATATTGATTATTCAATAAGGATATGAGAGTAGCTTATCGCAACATTAATATTAGACTTATTATAGCTTGACCATAGTATAACAAATGCATTAGGAAAACTCACCACCTTAGAAATATTGGATATTCAATCGAGAATTGTAGGGGATTGCATTGGTGAGCCAAAGTCTTGATAATCTTCTCTAGTGGATTTTCTTGTTAACTTTGATTACATTGGTTGGATTATTATTAGTATTTTATGTTTGTTAATTAGTTTAATTATTCATTAGTTATCGTAGGTTAAATATAGTTTAAAAGTATCATATTTGGTACTTGTTTGTTAGTCCATGTGGGTTCGACAATCCATCTTCTTCATATCTATACTAAAACTTGACACAATGCACTTGCGGTATAATCGCGCTGTTGTGGAATTTTACTGTTTAAATAAAATGTGATCATCATTTTGGAATTTTTGAAATAAAATTTTAATTTCAAATATTTTAAAAAATATAAGGGTCGAACCATAACCGTAATCGGATGTTAACCGTAATCGTAACCGGCGGTTCACGAACCGTGGTCATGTCTACTGATCATGGAATAATTCAAAATAGTCTATATCTATCATTTTAATTATCAAAACTTGACCCATAGCAGATTTCTAAAATTTCAGCTTATATGCTCATAATAGTCGGCTCGTAACTTTTCCGAAACTTAGGTCCAATTTAGTTTAAAATCTAACTCAAAATATAACATTTCATATCTTTGACATTTTCCCAAATTCGTTCATTTACCTAAGGCAAAGTGGGTTGAAACAGAACTAATGCAAAACAGGAGAGAACTCAAATTTCCAGCTTAATCCATTTTCGTAGAAAAATCATATTCATATGATCTTCAAAACACCTGATTTGAGTGGGGAATTTATTATAAGGCATTAAAATTTTATGAGTTTAAACTAGCTCATTCATCTTGAGGCAGTTATGCAATAATTACCATAAGCTAACTCAATGTACTACAATTCTCATTCGACCATAACCCCTGATTAATAACATGTTTCGCCTAGAAGTTCGATGACACGCTGCAAGTTAAACCTGCCTACATGCATATTCCAGTTGTACACCTTATGGTAAAATTAGTATAACGCATGAATAGCAACTCAAAAATTGAGTGAATTTACTGTCACGAAGATAACTTAAATATCTACAACTTTCATGAAGGGACCAACATCAATTCGTAACACAGGTTTCCCAGAAATTCGAAGAATTTATTGCATGTGCAATTGCATATACATGCAGATTCAATTTGTACCTAGTTTAGTAAAGTCGCCATAACTTTTTCTTCTTAACTCCATGATGCAACTTTGTTGCCAAATCAAAGCTAACTCATTTACATACAACTTTTTTCATTAGACACCAACAACAAAATCGGAATACAACTGTACTCAAAATTCGAAACAGCAGACTACATGCATCATCAATTCTGCAGATTCATTTGACAGCAACTATTACACTAAAATTTCATGCCTTCGCACCAAAATTTGACCCTAAAACTTAAACTCAAGTTGATAAAACTTAATAATGATGTTATACCTTCAATTATCTTCACGATTTGGGACCAAGTCAGTAACCAAAGTCAACCCAAGCTTGAAATTCCTTCTAGTTGTGGTTGCCTCACAAAATTCTTGCTTCAAACTTCCAAAGTTTGAACTCTATGCTTTCTCGCCCAATATCATCTTGCATGAGAGTTAAAGAGTGTTTTTGAAGATTTCGTTGAATTGTTTTGAGGTGAAATCAGCAAGAATGAAGAAGGAACAAAATAAAAGAGATGAGATGAAGATTCATTGTTTTAATACATATATGTAATGTGTGTGTGTCAATATATATATATATATATATATATATATATATATATATATATATATATATATAATAATAATAATAAGTAAATTAAGTAAATTTTTATAATAAAATTTTATTTACCGAATATATATGCTTCCATTATAAAATGATTCTTCTTCTAATGTCAAATCAGAATTTAACGTAATTTATCCCTTAAAGATCCAAAAATATTGTAAATTTTTTTGTATATATTTTTCTAAAAATAAGCATGGGCATTAATTTAATTTGGTTAGACCAGGTTTTTATACACTGTAATAATAAATAAAATAAAAAAAGACCGACTAAATTTCAGAAAACGATGAAATCTTGGTTTGTAAAAAATAGTGGCGAATACTTAAGGGACAACCGGTGAGCAGATGTGTAGCTAGAAATTTTGCACAGGGGGTGGAGGCAAAGGCGCTGCGGGGGTAGGGGCGGATCCCCAGAAAAAAAAATTTGGAGATTCATGGCCCATGGCTCATTCAGTCCCTTCATTTTTTATGGGGAATGATATTTTTCTTCACATCCATAAGTTTTACTCAACACTTCATTCTCAATCTTTGTATAATTACTTCATAGTCCACTTAATATAAATTTCAAATTAATATATACAATGAGTTTAAGTTTAGATAGAAAAATTTTTAAAAGAAAATGTTTTTTTAAAAGAAAATTTTTTTTACTTATAATGATGTATATCTATATATTTTTTACAAAATACACTTAAAAAATGAGAAAATATGACAAATTAGTATGAAATTATTTTTATCAACATTTAAAATAAGTATTTTTTTGGCAAATAAATAAATTCAAGAAAAATTATGGAATGAGAAAATGTTTTACAAGAAAATGTTTTTTTAAAAGAAATAAATTTTTACTTATAATGATGTATATCTATATATTTTTTAAAAAATACACTTAAAAAATGAGAAACTATGACAAATTAGTATGAAATTATTCTATCAACATAATTTTAAAATAAGTATTTTTTTGGCAAATAAATAAATCCAAGAAAAAATATGGAATGAGAAATCCATAACTTTTGAGAAATGAGGTAATTTGGTTCAAAATTCGAAGGTGCGGCTGGGTTTCGAACCCATGACCCAAGAGGGGTCAATCAGCTCCTCTACCACCCACACTACAACCCAGTCATCGTCTATATAACGCTTTTATATCTATACTATATCTATACTATCTATACTATATTATAATAGGTAAGGGACCTAGACTAACTGTTTGGTATGGCCATTAATTAAATTACTTATTTGACCCTCAAAATTATTTATTAATAAAACATGAAAAGGACGTTATTGTAAAATTATAAATCAAGTTGCTTCCCACGTTCCAAATTTTCCTCTCAATGTAGTTTTACTAATTCGATTTTCCCCAACTTTCTTCTTTGTCGGAAGCAGTTTTTACCCTATCCCCTCCCATTTCTCCATTTTTGCTTCGATTAAAATTCTACATTCCCCTGATCAAAGATTCACCACATGGACAAGAGAGGACTGGAGATGCTGACGCGCAGAAGGTCAGACCCACGGAAAATGGTAAGCTATTTCATCAAATCCACAAACAATTTATCAGTTTTATAAAATATTTTGAGTTTGTGAATAGTGTTCTTTTGCTGATTTTTATTCTCATTTCTAACCTCCTTCACGGTTTCATATTTCCATAACCATATGTGCTCTTCTCTTCTGATTTGAACACGATTCCTTTCAATAATTAGATAAATCACTTTATTATTCTCTTTTATTCTGTATCTTTGTTTATGTTATTATTAGTTTTGATGCAAAAAGGGCCTTAATTGGGAATTAATTTAATAATGCTGAAATCTGAATTTCGAGTTCAAGAATTCTTGGCATCTTCTTCTGTTTAATATTGTTTTATTCTTTTTTTTTTTTTTTGTGATTTCTGGACCTTAATGCTTGCTTGCTCTTTGCTCAATTATTTTTCTGATTGATGTTCTTATCACACAATTCACTCACATATGAAATATTTATATTTATTCTATTTGTTGAATGCGTGAGCCGATAACGATTTCTGTAATATGAGTATTATTGAATGGCGTATTTTGTTGCTTCTGTTATGAGATGATTTTTAGCATACATTTTGCATGAAATTCATGTCTGCTGCATTTTACATTGCATATTAACTGTTTGATATAATGTCTCAACAGGAAATCCATTTTTACATTGTATGTGGATTGAAGAAATTTTGGTATAATGTTCTAACTTATGTGCTGGTGAGAGAGCAAAAATTAAAAGGAAAGTAATAAAGAAGAATATGAGAAATAGGAGAAGTCGACTCAAGACTTTACTCTGAACTCTTCTTTCTTTTTCCAAGTACTTATATGTCCAGGTTATCTCTCTCTCTCTCTACCTCCTATACAAGCCTATAAATAAGCATGTGTTTAATATGAGTTCTATCAAAGGATTACATGAGTTTTAAAAATGATTTAATCTAATTAATTTCAACGCTTATTGAAGATCTATTTGAAGGCGCCCCGCCCTGCTTATTGAAGATGTATTCAAGTTCATGAAAACATTCCATACAAATGTAGCCTTACATAATTTATGAAGATGTATTTGGTGAAGTATTCAAATCAAGAGATGATACATTTTTAGTTTTCTAGATTAAGATGTAGTTGATAGAAATTATTGGGTATAATTTTTCTTAAAGATTATAATCGATCAAGAATTAATTTACATGTCATTTGTTATTTTGAGATGTATATTAATACTAGCTAATTGGTTGTAGATTTATGTGAGACATTCATAACATCAAAGGCATCCTTATTGGATGAATCTTGAGTCTTCTATCTTAAAATTACTTCTAAATTGTACACGATAAAATGCAACACTTGAATACAAAGCATGTAATCAATTATATTTAAAGAATCTAATATTTTTACACAAGGGCATGTTCCATCTCTGATTTGTACAATTATATTGTATAATTTTTGTTAAATAAGTTTTATCATCTTCTTCCAACTTATGATTTTACTATCATTTGTTTGATTGTTTTTATTTTTGTTTATAATCAATGTCTTATGTATTTTATGATTCCATAGATTGTTTTTTATGTGGTTCCATAGATTGTTTTTTTGGTTTAATTGCTTGGTGATTGCTATATTTTACCATATATTAGATATTATTTCGTCTCAGATTTCAGTTTTGGTATGTTGCACATTTTGATTGGTGTTTTCTTTTGTTTATTTAATAATTTCTGAATACCGTAATTAATTTCTAATTATTAACCAATGTGTATACCTTATGTATTTCGTTACACATAATCAACGCGTATACCTCATGTATTACGTTACACACGCAACGCGTGTGCGTCAGTAGCTAGTATTAATAATATTTGGTATGGCTGGGTGGGCCCAGCCCATCCATCCGCCCCTGCCGAGGGTGTCTTCTGAGAAAAGCCATTTAGTTTCTTTCTTCCCCATCGGCAGTGAAGAATGAAACGATGCGAAAAATCCAGTCCCAAAAGGCATAGGGTTGGTCGTTGGAAAATGGAAAAATCGGGTCGATTCGGTGCATTCGTTCAAGCGATATATTCATCACCTCTCCACCCGTTCATCTCCATTACATTTCTTCCTGAAAAGAAATTTCGTTGGAATTTGGAAAAATCCAGTTGCTCCCCCCATCCGAAATTTCCAAATCGATAGCCATCATCGGACGCAAATTTCCGATGCAATGAGATTATTAATTTTAACAGCAATTATCGTATTTTCTGTGATGACCAGAGATTAGGGATGTTAATCCCGGAGTGTTAATAACCCGTAAAGTTGTTTTACGTGGCGAGTTGAAGTTTAATCGCGGTGTTGGGCCTTCTGGGCTCATTTATTTGAGTAGTTGAGATCGTTGGATCCCGAGGTTGAGATCGTATTCTCATTTCTGTGAAAACCTGTGAGTTGAGTTTTTAGTGTGACTCAGAATCTCGGGTGCTTTGTGTAGGCACCGGTAGGGGGTTTTTGAGTTAGAGAGAGAGTTTTTGAAAACAGATGATTTTTAATGAATCATGATGTATTTGTGGGGCTATTAGTATTTCAGGGTATTTTTGCTATAAATACCAGTTAAACCCGAGATTTTAATTATCGGAACCATTTCTCCTCACCCGTTTCTCTCTCCTCGCCCGCGACCACTCCCGATCCCCTTTGACCCCCGCGCACAAAAGTGCTTCGGCCGCCGCCGTCCGGCCGCCGTTCGGCGCGTGCCACCCGCCGTTGGATTCGTCTCTTCCAGGCGCTTCCATCCATACCAACAATTTGAAGTTTGGTCGCGATTTGAGCTCGGATTTCTGCAGAAAGCGTAGGGTTCGAAAACTGGAGTTCATCCGATTTTTGGGGCTCGATTTTGGTATGTTTTTGGTACGATTTTTCTGGTGTTTTTGGGGCGTTTGGGAGCTGTTTTTGAGTCGATGATTTCAGACTTTTGTGGTTCGAAATATTTGTTGCATTTGGTTCGAATTTCAGCTCTAATTTCGTGAGTTAGGGTTCGAAAAATTGGGGCTTTTGACAAGGAGTGATGATTCTTGTTAGTAATTGATTAATTCATGTTTAGATGCATTATGATGCTTGATTGTGTTCGAAATTGAGGCATTTGATTCGAATTTAGGGCTTTGAATTCGAATTTTGGGGGTTTTGGCATGTGGGGCGATTATTCATGTTGTTGATTGATTAATTCATGTTTAGATGAATTATGGTGTTTAATTGGGTTCGATTTGTGTTGTGAAGGTTCGAAAATTTGTGGGGAATTCTTGAGCAATTTTCGATATTGGTTTATTGTCGTGTGTTGACAATATTTTTGAGGGTTATGGGTGTGCTTGAGCATGGGTTGCATGTTCGTAATTAATTGTGAATTAATTTATCGTGTTAGCACATCGTTCCTCGGAGCATGGAACTCGAGCAAGGTTTGGCTCGGACTTCGGAGATTTAAGGTACGTGCGACGTACGAGCATTACTTTATATGAGAGCATTTGTGAAATGCAAAATGTATATTGACTTCATCGATGGTTGTGCGCATGACTATATTTATGTGTTGATATATATGGGGTACTGGGCCTATATGACTATTGTACGGCATTTGAGATGCCTGAGAATGATCGTGGGATCATGTACTCATTATAAGACATGTGAGATGTCTAGGTATAATGGAAAATTGGTAAAATAAATGCTAGGCATTTGAGCTATCTATGATTGATAGCGAAATTGAGAAATCAGTACTAGATATTGAGATATCTATATTTGTATGTATAATGAACTTGGAATCATTGATTATTGATACTTGAGAATCAGGCATGCTATGAGTTAAATCAATGTGTTGATTTACTGATTTATGAGATTTGATGAGTTTGATGATTGTGAGAACAGGGACAGTACACGGAATCCCGGATGAGGATGTTGCCATCCAGGGAGTATCATTTAAAATTCATTAATATTTACTTGTGTTGTAAATTATGAATTTCATTATTGTGATTATGAGATTTTGTGTATTGGTATGCTCACCCCGTTGGGGGCTGTCTCTGTTGGGGCAGGTGAACAGGTGCATCGATGGCTATGGAGCTGGGCTCGAGCTGTTGATTGGATGCACTCACAGGATCGTGGTACCAGGGCTTGATGGAGCACGGTATCGTATAGAGTACTTATATACACCCGGGGTTTATATACACATTTATGATGCTCGCTTGTGAGCATGGATATTCTTGTATATGAGTTGTATATAAAGGCATGAGCCTTTCTCTCTTTCATTATATGTTGCATGCAATTGTGGTAGAATTGCTAATGATATGAGAGTCGTTAGTGTATTATGTGGGTGTTGGAACCCACTTTTGTCGTCTTATGTGTGGTGTCTTCCCTGGCTGGGAATTTACTTTGTGTTCAGTATTCTGTTGGGTATTGTGTATTCCCTGGCCGGGAATTATACTATATGATGTGCTTTTGTTTTGGGATAGCTCAATTTACGGGGAGACTCTGCCCAAATTTTTATAAAAGTCCACAATGTGAAAAGTGGCAAAATGGGGATGGTAATGGGCAACTCTATGAGTCTGTATGTTAGTAGAGATGATCTTATAACGTTGAATATTAAAGGAATTTTGTAAGCATCATTTGAGCTTCCCGATTGACTTTTTATCGAAAGCATGTGCCACACATAATGGTTAATACACTAATTAAGGGTTAAGGGCACGGGGGTCCTTACATTAGTGGTATCAGAGCAGTGGTTAGCTCTTTGGGGCTGTTGAGGGCCTGGAACATGCTGATAGGGATGAGTAGAACATATTTATGCATGGTAGTAGTTAGTGTGGTGTGACACAACTATTTTACTTATGTGCATTTGTGATATGTGATCATAGTGAAACGATTATATGTCATGACATCTATAGAATCATAATATAACTTGTTGATTATGATTGTGAGTTGTGACACAGGGACAACCAAGTGGAGCATTTTGAAATGCATTGGGATACAGGAAGTACTTTGTACTCATAGTTTATGCATTTACTCATTATAATCATATTGTGTGGAATATGGATTATCGTATGCTCATGGTTTGGAATTGTTCCTGTAGGGACACTATGACGTGGAAAGGCTAAGGCCATGGTTGAAAAGGCACGAAACGGTAACCTGCATTTTATATACATCCTGGAATTATGCATTGTGGTTGCATGTATACATGTAGTGATGATTTTAATGCTTTGCCGCCAAATGTTGAAGCGAGGGGTGGGAGTACCGCATGTCGCATTTGAGCGAGGTGCATTAAAATACACTCATGATGATGTATGTTGGTATATGGATTATGCTTTGTGATGCAGGTATGGATGAAGTACTTGGTGAATATCCCATGAGTCATTGTTATGGATGAGTGATGATTTTAAATGATTGCCGCTATTTATTTTTTTGTGCCACTAAAATGTGAAGCGAGGGGTGGGAGCGCCGCATGTCACATTGAAGCGTGGTTAGCATATGAGGCGAGGAAAGAATATTTGCCGCTAAAATGTGAGGCGAGGGGTGGGAGTACCGCATGTCCATTTAAGCGAGGTTATTCTATGCCGCCTATATGTGAAGCGAGGGTGGGAGTACCGCATGTTTTTACTTGAGCGAGGGGCATTAAAATACACTACCGTGACAATGACTAGGGATCGGCTATATTGACTGGCGATGGTTCTTGCCGCCATGTATATTGATAGCGATGGTTCATTCCGCTATATTGACTGGCGATGGTTCTTGCCGCCATGGATATTGATAGCGATGGTTCATGCCGCTATATTGACTGGCGATGGTTCTTGCCGCCATGTATATTGATAGCGATGGTTCATGCCGCTATATTGACTGGCGATGGTTCTTGACGCCATGGATATTGATAGCGATGGTTTATTCCGCTATATTGACTGGCGATGGTTCTTGCCGCCATGTATATGGATAGCGATGGTTCATTCCGCTATATTGATTGGCGATGGTTCTTGCCGCCGGATATATTGCTAGCGATGCCTCTTTCCGCTATTATGTGGACGATGATTCATGCTCAGGTGTATAGCGAGGTTTCATGCCACTTATTATATGACGAGGTATCATGCCGTCGATTCTATAGCGATGGATTGTGCCGCTATGTGCTCAGCACAGGATTTTGCCGCCTTCGAGCGATGGGTGCTGACTACGTACTAGCGACGGAGACAGGTATGCCGCTATATTGATAGCGATGAGGTATGGCATATTACTTGTGTTAGCATTATTGTGGATACTATGTGTTGCTATATATGCCATGTGTTTGACGATGAGATTATGGATGTCGTGTATTGCCATGTACCGTCGTATGTTTGACGATGTTAGTTGGATGTCATATGTTGACATATGCCGTCACGGGATGACGATGACATAGTTGATGTTCTATGTAGACGTGTGGCGTCGTTTTGATGATTAATACATTTATGTTATGTATTTGGTTATATGGTTTGAGTGCCTTGGTGGGCACATGGTAGTGTCTGAGTCACTAGTTGACGAGACCATTATGCCGAGCAAGTTGCTCGAGGAACTATTGGGTGCGCCGTATAGGAATTATACCGCAGCACATATTCGAAGTATATATTTGTCGAGCAATGATACCCTTGGGTATGCTCGTTGGTTTGGCTAGGGCCAAGTGATTGGTGGTAAGAGTAGTCATTGAGGAAACTACTCGCTTGTGTTGTGATGTAGGGTAGACATGGTTGCACCCACCCTGAGGGTGTGGGATAAGTCTTAACGGATTATGATTGCATCATAAGTGAGCAAGGACACCGGGTTGTCCATTGTGCTTGGTATTTTAGAGATATGTTGGGCGATGACCCATTACTCTAACGGTTTGTACGGTATGGCATACCGAGATGGAACATATGGTTTGTTGGTGGGCTTGATTGAGCCTATGGAGACAACGCTTTGCTAGCCAGATATTGGGGGAATGATATAGTGTGATTGTTGGAGCCATGATACTGCTCGTTGGAACCAAGTTTGGCAAATCGTAAAGTGATACGATGTGGATTGTGGTGGACTCTAGTAGTCACCACGTCAATTGAGGTTGAGGTTGTGCATGCCTCACTGAAACGTGTATACGTTGATGTTAAATCTTGGTGAGATTTGTCTGGGACAGCTCATAATGTTGAAGTACCAACAAGAGAGTCATCAAGTCGTTGTTGACTCGATCTGGGGAATCCGTGCATTTGGGATGCATGGGTGTTATTGTATCCAGTTTTTCCGAACGGTGGTTCGAGACTAGTGGATCTCGAGTTCGATAGCACTTCCCTTGTGGGGAAGGAGGTAGTATTATACCTATTTGGGAATCTTTGAAGGATTCGGTAAGTTGGTACGTGTGGTGTCGATTTTGGGAATCACGCCGTGTTGTTGATCGTCGATTATCATTCTCCACTGCAATGGAATGACTCAGTATTGACAGTTGTGTTTGGGGCTTAGGGGTATGTTGTAGATACCCGAACCAAGTGTATTGAGTATGCATGTGATGTCCATGCCTAGGCAGGTATACCGGTGAGTGTACGGATGCCAGTTATTGATTTCCTTTTGACAAGCATAGAGTTATGCTATTTTGGATGGTTAAATCTCTGATGAGAGATATGGAACACCTTGAGATTGGGAATCTCTATGGCACGATATTTATGAGAAACAATCGTGGAGTTAGTTGACTCCCTTTGAGGAGGGGTTATCTTGTGTGGGTTAAGGTATTTCCTTATTGGTGTTTTCCTCCGAGTTATGCGATAGCCTTCCCAAGTTTGGATTGTTAAATCCTAGGATTATCAAGGGATGGCAGGAATTCGGATTTATTGGGTGTCGCTGTCGACCCAAGCGTTGAGGATGCAATGGGTTTATTGCATGTCCTTTCAGAATTTGAACTCTGTGGAGTCTCGATGGTTTGTTTATGATCAGGATGTGATCCTTGGAATATCCGGAGGTGGGTGTCTTATGAGATGTCTTCTGTGTGAATCTGTGGCCGTGAGTTGCCCAAATTGAGTTGCAATGATGCGACTGCTCATTCGATGGAGGAGGTTTGAAAGTGGAAACCAGGTTTGGTATGTGTGCACCGTGGTATGCTAATGTTTCCCTCGTAACGATGTATGTTAGACATCGTGAGTCATGATAAAGATATCATTGGACGATATCTACGATGGAATCGGGAGCAATTCGAATCCTTGCAGTTTCAGTTGCCTAACTGCTTTTGGATTATTAACGTTGAGTGGTGCTGACGCTCTTTGACGTTATGATGGATTTGGAAGTCTATTCCGCACCAGAGATTGACACGAGGTCAACGCTCTCACGGTTGAGGTGTCATTCATGATGCGTTCTTGCTAGTGGTATTAGAACGAAGGATGACTGTCCGATCTACGGTCGTAAATATTGGTTGTTTTGCAGTCATGAGGGACTGACTTTTGGGATGAACCGCATCGAGGTACGTTTTGCCTCTTGGGTGATGAGTTGGTGTTGGTTTTGGTATGTCGCTCTGTTTCAGAGTTCGATGTGAGGTAAGTATTCTTGAGGTTTTTAAGACGATCCTGATATGGTCAAGAATCGAGGTTATGACTTCATGTTGTTGTGTAGCCTGGGTGTTACGTGATACACGGTGCTAATTTCGAGGACGAAATTCTTTTAGTGGGGGATATTGTGATGACCAGAGATTAGGGATGTTAATCCCGGAGTGTTAATAACCCGTAAAGTTGTTTTACGTGGCGAGTTGAAGTTTAATCGCGGTGTTGGGCCTTCTGGGCTCATTTATTTGAGTATTTGGGATCGTTGGATCCCGAGGTTGAGATCGTATTCTCATTTCGGTGAAAACATGTGAGTTGGGTTTTTAGTGTGACTCAGAATCTCGGGTGCTTTGTGTGGGCACCGGTAGGGGTTTTTGAGTTAGAGAGAGAGTTTTTGAAAACAGATGATTTTTAATGAATCATGATGTATTTGTGGGGCTATTAGTATTTCGGGGTATTTTTGCTATAAATACCAGTTAAACCCGAGATTTTAATTATCGGAACCATTTCTCCTCACCCGTTTCTCTCTCCTCGCCCGCGACCACTCCCGGATCCCTTTGACCCCCGCGCACAAAAGTGCTTCGGCCGCCGCCGTCCGGCCGCCGTTCGGCGCGTGCCACCCGCCGTTGGATTCGTCTCTTCCAGGCGCTTCCATCCATACCAACAATTTGAAGTTTGGTCGCGATTTGAGCTCGGATTTCTGCAGAAAGCGTAGGGTTCGAAAACTGGAGTTCATCCGATTTTTGGGGCTCGATTTTGGTATGTTTTTGGTACGATTTTTCTGGTGTTTTTGGGGCGTTTGGGAGCTGTTTTTGAGTCGATGATTTCAGACTTTTGTGGTTCGAAATATTTGTTGCATTTGGTTCGAATTTCAGCTCTAATTTCGTGAGTTAGGGTTCGAAAAATTGGGGCTTTTGACAAGGAGTGATGATTCTTGTTAGTAAGTGATTAATTCATGTTTAGATGCATTATGATGCTTGATTGTGTTCGAAATTGAGGCATTGGATTCGAATTTAGGGCTTTGAATTCGAATTTTGGGGGTTTTGGCATGTGGGGCGATTATTCACGTTGTTGATTGATTAATTCATGTTTAGATGAATTATGGTGTTTAATTGGGTTCGATTTGTGTTGTGAAGGTTCGAAAATTTGTGGGGAATTCTTGAGCAATTTTCGATATTGGTTTATTGTCGTGTGTTGACAATATTTTTGAGGGTTATGGGTGTGCTTGAGCATGGGTTGCATGTTCATAATTAATTGTGAATTAATTTATCGTGTTAGCACATCGTTCCTCGGAGCATGGAACTCGAGCAAGGTTTGGCTCGGACTTCGGAGATTTAAGGTACGTGCGACGTACGAGCATTACTTTATATGAGAGCATTTGTGAAATGCAAAATGTATATTGACTTCATCGATGGTTGTGCGCATGACTATATTTATGTGTTGATATATATGGGGTACTGGGCCTATATGACTATTGTACGGCATTTGAGATGCCTGAGAATGATCGTGTGATCATGTACTCATTATAAGACATGTGAGATGTCTAGGTATAATGGAAAAGTGGTAAAATAAATGCTAGGCATTTGAGCTATCTATGTTGATAGCGAAATTGAGAAATCAGTACTAGATATTGAGATATCTATATTTGTATGTATAATGAACTTGGAATCATTGATTATTGATACTTGAGAATCAGGCATGCTATGAGTTAAATCAATGTGTTGATTTACTGATTTATGAGATTTGATGAGTTTGATGATTGTGAGAACAGGGACAGTACACGGAATCCCGGATGAGGATGTTGCCATCCAGGGAGTATCATTTAAAATTCATTAATATTTACTTGTGTTGTAAATTATGAATTTCATTATTGTGATTATGAGATTTTGTGTATTGGTATGCTCACCCCGTTGGGGGCTGTCTCTGTTGGGGCAGGTGAACAGGTGCATCGATGGCTATGGAGCTGGGCTCGAGCTGTTGATTGGATGCACTCACAGGATCGTGGTACCAGGGCTTGATGGAGCACGGTATCGTATAGAGTACTTATATACACCCGGGGTTTATATACACATTTATGATGCTCGCTTGTGAGCATGGATATTCTTGTATATGGGTTGTATATAAAGGCATGAGCATTTCTCTCTTTCATTATATGTTGCATGCAATTGTGGTAGAATTGCTAATGATATGAGAGTCGTTAGTGTATTATGTGGGTGTTGGAACCCACTTTTGTCGTCTTATGTGTGGTGTCTTCCCTGGCTGGGAATTTACTTTGTGTTCAGTATTGTGTTGGGTATTGTGTATTCCCTGGCCGGGAATTACATTATATGATGTGCTTTTGTTTTGGGATAGCTCAATTTACGGGGAGACTCTGCCCAAATTTTTATAAAAGTCCACAATGTGAAAAGTGGCAAAATGGGTATGGTAATGGGCAACTCTATGAGTCTGTATGTTAGTAGAGATGATCTTATAACGTTGAATATTAAAGGAATTTTGTAAGCATCATTTGAGCTTCCCGATTGACTTTTTATCGAAAGCATGTGCCACACATAATGGTTAATACACTAATTAAGGGTTAAGGGCACGGGGGTCCTTACATTTTCACTATCCAAGAACGCGCTCGCTACTCAAATCCTCTCCAAAACGAAGATCGAAACATGCGAAAAGGTCTCTGAGTCGAACGGGTTCAACTGCACCTCTAAGATTGTTGTAGATTTGTCTGTTCCAAGTGAAACGGTAATCTCTCTCGCTCTCTCTCTAAATATTAGAATCTGTGTGTATTATTTATATTTTTAGTTGAATAAATATATGTTTATTGTATGGGTGTTCTTAGAGTGGAAAGGAGGCATCTTTGGTGGCCCAGATAACGGGAGCGGAGGAGAATTCAACCAAGCGTACGCTTCGATTCCCACCAGTGATAACTGTTAGCAAGTCTGCAGCTTATGCACTATATGAATTGACGTACATACAAGTATGTAAATCTCATGCCATATCTTATTATGCTATTATAATTTTTGGTTTTAGAAGTATGCAAGGAACCCCCAAAACATGCATCACATTTGCAGTTAACTTGCATACTTCTAAAACCAAAAATTATAATAGCATAATAAGATATGGCATGAGATTTACATACTTGTATGTACGTCAATTCATATAGTGCATAAGCTGCAGACTTGCTAACAGTTATCACTGGTGGGAATCGAAGCGTACGCTTGGTTGAATTCTCCTCCGCTCCCGTTATCTGGGCCACCAAAGATGCCTCCTTTCCACTCTAAGAACACCCATACAATAAACATATATTTATTCAACTAAAAATATAAATAATACACACAGATTCTAATATTTAGAGAGAGAGCGAGAGAGATTACTGTTTCACTTGGAACAGACAAATCTACAACAATCTTAGAGGTGCAGTTGAACCCGTTCGACTCAGAGACCTTTTCGCATGTTTCGATCTTCGTTTTGGAGAGGATTAGAGTAGCGAGCGCATTCTTGGATAGTGAAAATACGATAATTGCTGTTAAAATTAATAATCTCATTGCATCGGAAATTTGCGTCCGATGATGGCTATCAATTTGGAAATTTCGGATGGGGGAGCAACTGGATTTTTCCAAATTCCAACGAAATTTCTTTTCAGGAAGAAATGTAATGGAGATGAACGGGTGGAGAGGTGATGAATATATCGCTTGAACGAATGCACCGAATCGACCCGATTTTTCCATTTTCCAACGACCAACCCTATGCCTTTTGGGACTGGATTTTTCGCATCGTTTCATTCTTCACTGCCGATGGGGAAGAAAGAAACTAAATGGCTTTTCTCAGAAGACACCCTCGGCAGGGGCGGATGGATGGGCTGGGCCCACCCAGCCATACCAAATATTATTAATACTAGCTATTGACGCACACGCGTTGCGTGTGTAACGTAATACATGAGGTATACGCGTTGATTATGTGTAACGAAATACATAAGGTATACACATTGGTTAATAATTAGAAATTAATTACGGTATTCAGAAATTATTAAATAAACAAAAGAAAACACCAATCAAAATGTGCAACATACCAAAACTGAAATCTGAGACGAAATAATATCTAATATATGGTAAAATATAGCAATCACCAAGCAATTAAACCAAAAACAAATCTATGGAACCACATAAAAAACAATCTATGGAATCATAAAATACATAAGACATTGATTATAAACAAAAATAAAAACAATCAAACAAATGATAGTAAAATCATAAGTTGGAAGAAGATGATAAAACTTATTTAACAAAAATTATACAATATAATTGTACAAATCAGAGATGGAACATGCCCTTGTGTAAAAATATTAGATTCTTTAAATATAATTGATTACATGCTTTGTATTCAAGTGTTGCATTTTATCGTGTACAATTTAGAAGTAATTTTAAGATAGAAGACTCAAGATTCATCCAATAAGGATGCCTTTGATGTTATGAATGTCTCACATAAATCTACAACCAATTAGCTAGTATTAATATACATCTCAAAATAACAAATGACATGTAAATTAATTCTTGATCGATTATAATCTTTAAGAAAAATTATACCCAATAATTTCTATCAACTACATCTTAATCTAGAAAACTAAAAATGTATCATCTCTTGATTTGAATACTTCACCAAATACATCTTCATAAATTATGTAAGGCTACATTTGTATGGAATGTTTTCATGAACTTGAATACATCTTCAATAAGCAGGGCGGGGCGCCTTCAAATAGATCTTCAATAAGCGTTGAAATTAATTAGATTAAATCATTTTTAAAACTCATGTAATCCTTTGATAGAACTCATATTAAACACATGCTTATTTATAGGCTTGTATAGGAGGTAGAGAGAGAGAGAGATAACCTGGACATATAAGTACTTGGAAAAAGAAAGAAGAGTTCAGAGTAAAGTCTTGAGTCGACTTCTCCTATTTCTCATATTCTTCTTTATTACTTTCCTTTTAATTTTTGCTCTCTCACCAGCACATAAGTTAGAACATTATACCAAAATTTCTTCAATCCACATACAATGTAAAAATGGATTTCCTGTTGAGACATTATATCAAACAGTTAATATGCAATGTAAAATGCAGCAGACATGAATTTCATGCAAAATGTATGCTAAAAATCATCTCATAACAGAAGCAACAAAATACGCCATTCAATAATACTCATATTACAGAAATCGTTATCGGCTCACGCATCCAACAAACAGAATAAATATAAATATTTCATATGTGAGTGAATTGTGTGATAAGAACATCAATCAGAAAAATAATTGAGCAAAGAGCAAGCAAGCATTAAGGTCCAGAAATCACAAAAAAAAAAAAAGAATAAAACAATATTAAACAGAAGAAGATGCCAAGAATTCTTGAACTCGAAATTCAGATTTCAGCATTATTAAATTAATTCCCAATTAAGGCCCTTTTTGCATCAAAACTAATAATAACATAAACAAAGATACAGAATAAAAGAGAAATAATAAAGTGATTTATCTAATTATTGAAACGAATCGTGTTCAAATCAGAAGAGAAGAGCACATATGGTTATGGAAATATGAAACCGTGAAGGAGGTTAGAAATGAGAATAAAAATCAGCAAAAGAACACTATTCACAAACTCAAAATATTTTATAAAACTGATAAATTGTTTGTGGATTTGATGAAATAGCTTACCATTTTCCGTGGGTCTGACCTTCTGCGCATCAGCATCTCCAGTCCTCTCTTGTCCATGTGGTGAATCTTTGATCAGGGGAATGTAGAATTTTAATCGAAGCAAAAATGGAGAAATGGGAGGGGATAGGGTAAAAACTGCTTCCGACAAAGAAGAAAGTTGGGGAAAATCGAATTAGTAAAACTACATTGAGAGGAAAATTTGGAACGTGGGAAGCAACTTGATTTATAATTTTACAATAACGTCATTTTCATGTTTTATTAATAAATAATTTTGAGGGTCAAATAAGTAATTTAATTAATGGCCATACCAAACATATAGTCTAGGTCCCTTACCCATTATAATATAGTATAGAGTAGGATGTTGCTTACAAGCCCCAAGAGTTTTATGTTCAAACACGAAAATGTCAATCTGATGCGGGATCAGATGTTGTTCAAATGTGTGAGAGGCAAGTGCACATTGTGATGTGCCATTCTCTCCAATTGTCATTAGTTCCTATCTTTTTGCTATTGATTTGTTTGTTTTCAAAGTTTGAACCGATTACAGGATGTGGGAATCCATGCACATACTAAACGTGAAATGTTTTTGGTCATTACATAAATGACATTTTTTTTATCTTTCTAAGTGTTTTAGGAAAAAACTTAGATCCATTTACTATTTAAAGATTCCTCCAGAAGTCGAAATTCTACGTGAAATGAGAAATTTCTAGAACCGCAGAATTGTTTTACAATTTATATTTTTAGATGGATTTTATGTGACTGCTGAAAATTGGCTTTTTTTAGCCTCCGACGACATTTATTTCGATAGATAAACAACAAATTTTTATCTATTTGTACTAGGTTGTCCTAACCTTTTTCCCCCTGCATGAAAGGCTATTTCGATGATGTTAACAATGTTATAACAAGCTGCTCTTATTTGGTTAATCTTGTGACCGTTGTAAGAAAGTTTTTGACTTTTATCATTTACTTGATCCCGTCATATAAGTTTGACTTGTGCTTTCTAAAAAATCTTTTGAGCACGTGCTATTGGGCTTAATGTACTTTTTGTTATACGACATACAATTTGCAATAAGATGTCTGCCTTAGATTCTAAAAACCAATGTCATAGTTATTCATTTTTTGTTTATTTATGCTCCTTTCTATGGAATTATAATGTACACAGTGTTTTAACTTCAGATATAACGTTGATGCTCTTGTTGTTTACTTTTGCTAAGTTGTTGTATAGGTTGCGAGACGAGAATGGTCGTGTTATTGAGAATACTCGGGTAAGAAGTTGAAGGTTTTTGATTTATGTTCTGATAATCCATTTTTGAAGTTATCAGCCATGTCACTATGTTACGAAAATGAGCGACTTTTTTTTATTGGTAGCTATATTAATTAAGCAAAACTGTACAAGCACTGGGCCAAAGCCCAACAATCTAGCCAAATAGCCGAATGCAAAAAGCTAGAAAGCTAAACATTATTGTCATGAGAGAACAATTTATACATAATGCTCCAAACATATGTCTTAACACTACGAAGACGATCCGTATTCAGAACTAAGCCATCGAATTTCATGGAATTGCGAGCAACCCATATATCATAAACTGTGCACGACATGGCAACCAAGCGAGCTTTGATCAAGCGAGAAGTGCCTCTATATGTCTTCTTGAATCTTTTAATTGTGGCACGAAGAGTTGACATTTGATAATGCATGTCAAGCCATTGGCGGACAAGAGACCATAGGCTGTGGCTGAAGGGGCATTGGAAGAGCAAATGATCCATGCATTCCATAACTGGCCCAACTTTCATGATTTTCAACCACAACTGATAGCCGATTGGAAGTAGGCAGCCTATCTTGGATGCCAAGCCATAATGTAAAAGCATGCTTTGGAAGAATGAGGGACTTCCAAACAACGGTTGCCTATGAACCGTTGCACGATGCGGGCGGAAGAAGTAATATGCCTTTTGTATGCCTGAACATGGGATGCCAAACAAGGAACTAAGAGTCCTGAAAGCTGATGCCATATGCTTCCTCCTGTAGGATATTGATCATCAGAAGGATCCACTTCATCGATTTTGAGCAGTTTGAACCTCTTAGGGCCATTCCGGTTTGTAGGAGAGAGGCCATGGCCATGCCACTTACTTTAGAGCTTGACTGAGCCACGTTTGTTCGAACCAGGAACCAGGAGGTCAAGGAGGCATCATTGGTGGAGAACGTATCCTCATCACCCAGGGTTCCAGAGGAAATGACCGAATTAGCATCTTATTCCACACCAACTTGTGGAGGAGATTGGGAAGCAGAGCCCGAGTCCACATGGTTACACGCAAGAAAAGGCCCACCATCATCAAAGCTTAAAAAATTTTATGCCACAGGGTTAGGCTCGACGTCAGCATCAAAGTGTATATGCACATTCGATTCAGATGGCTGCGAAGGGAAGCCAACCTGTATTAGATGGGGGGAAATAATGGTAGTTATGCATTGATATCAAAATTAATAAAAAACACTTTGGTTTGTGAATGTTTTCAAACAAAGTACTTGATAAACCTTGTTGACATAAAAGCTTTGTAAGAATCAGGTTTTTAATCTAGCAACTTGTTTAAGCTTGAACATATTTTAAACCTCTTATTTATTAGTCTCACGTGTTTTTTGTTCTCTATGTAGCCAACTTGTTGCCCTTGTGGAGATCAGCGCCGGGTTCCATCATCTTGTGGAAACTTTTGTAAGTTTTGGAAACTGGATATATATAATCTGCAATGTGCTTTAATTGATTCTGACGATGTAGTTTGAGGTTTACAATTTTGGTTATTTTTAGTTGACAAGGTAATCAAGGGAAAGGCAACTACAGCTCATTGTCTTCGATTTACAGATGATTGGTAAGATATCGTTTTACTTTATATATTATTCTAAATCTAACTTCCTGGCAGATGCCAAAACTTACGAAAGTGAACTACTTACCTCCTTTTAGTGTTTATGGTTTCCCAAACCACGTCAATTGGATTTATAAGCATCTCACACTTTTAAATATTTTTATTTTATTGTCTCCAATAATACTATCAATTAATTAGTTTGCTTTAATTACTATCGAGTTAAAAGAAGCATGGAGTTACCTTTGTTTTTAATCATTGCATGATTCTTTGCGATTTGTGAGTGTTATAGATTTTAGTCCTAGCGTCACTTGAAAAATAGACTTGTAAGTTGAAGCCTTCTTATCATGTGATAATGTGCGTTATCACCAACGGTATGGTAAGAAGTGGTGCCTTTTCTTCAGTTTTTTGTTTTATTTTCTTCTTGATGCTAGGTGTTACAATGGATAATATTAGGTCCATAAATGGTAGAAATGTGTATCAAGCTTACACCTAATTGGAAAGATTGAATATCATTGTAGATAGGAAAGTATATGATGTTTACGGCACCAACCGTTTACTTTGACACTAGGTTCCATGTGTTTGGGATTGGACAACGTTCAATTGGTTTCAATGTTCGAGTTGAGGTCAAGACAGGATCAAAGACATCGGTACTATTTCTAATTAGAACTGACTTTAAGATTTATGTTATGCATAATTGTCATTGTTTTTCAGCATCTCCTATCATTCCTTAAAATTCTTCTCTGTCTTTTGGCTTTGAAATTGCATATTCATCTTTCGACTCATATGTTTTGATAGTTTAAGATGAAAACTCCATTTTAATAGGCGCTTTGTTCGAAAGGTCTAGGCCTCCTTTCATTTATGGTTGTTTTAGTTTTTAGCACGTTCAATAAAAACACGCCTTGCGCGGTTGATATAACTTCATAAGGCTTCATCTCCATTTTGTTAATGTTGGAATTTGATGGCAGGAAGTGATTGTGGGTCCCGAGAATAGGGTAGCAATATCAAGCGATAATTTTTTAAAGGTGAACCTGGTTGGAGATTATGTTGGATATACAAGTATTCCGTCATTTGATGACTTCTACCTGGTTATCCCTAGACAGGTAGTTTTCAGCATTGTATTTATGTGGATACAGCTTTCTCGCCTGCTTGTCTAAGTTCTGGCAAGTATAGTTTTACACAGAGGGCCCAAAAAAGGGGGGAAGGGGGTGAAATATTGATTTTTAAAAAATAACGCATGAAATTTCAAATTTCTTTTACGCCCTGCTTTGTCTGCCCTTTAAAAAATAACGAATGAAATTTCATATCTTTTTTATACCATGATTGGTCTGCCCATGATTTTGCAAACTTATGATATTCATGAAAAAACACTCTTTTTTTTCCTTATTGAAGGGTGGTCAAGGGCAACCTCAAAATTTGGGAAGCAATATTTCTCAGTGGAGCTTCTTGAAAGAGTCAGGTTTACTCTAGATGGTCTTGAATGTAACAAAATTGGTGTTGGCCATGACGCTTTCAATGCACAGCCAGACTTTTGCACTACACCAGCTTGGAGTTGCATACATAATCAACTGTGGAACTTTTGGGATGTTAGTGAATTTTTCATTTCATTCTAAGAAATGTTTAATTTCTTGATGTCCTTGAGTGAACATTTTCAACATCATAAATGTCTGCTTACTGAAGTCTCGATGCGAGACCTTTGTTACACTAGAAATTTCTTCACTCTCGGGTATAGGAATTTGAACTATTAGACATGATCTAATCATTTGGCTTTTTTTTTTTCGCTCTCTCTTTTTAGGGAGACCAGAATCGCATAATCCGGAATCATGTTCCACTTTATTGTGTGCAAGGAAGGTTTGAACGGATAAAAATCAACATCCAGTTATGTTTTCAGGATTTACTCAACTTATAAATCTTGAGGTGCTCCATTATAAAGAATAAATTTTTAATAAACATATTGATCTGCAGAATGCCGGGAGTCATGCTTTTTCCATAGGAATTACTGAAGCTCTAAACACAAATCTTTTGCTGGAATTGATGGCTGATGACATAGATTTTGTCTATCAAAGGTATTCTTCATGTTCCTAGAAGAAGCTTGTCTTTTGTGTTCTATCACACAACTTACTCAAAGCATAAGTGCCTAATTTTCGTCAATCAGATTGATTCACCAATAATTAGGTGGTCCATTTTGGAATTCCATATACTTTGGTTTAGGTATATGGAGAATGTCCTTTATTTCATAATTAATCAAGATCTTTGTCTTAAATATCAAGGTAGCCAATATTAACTCAAAGCTCCATTCACTTCTCAATACATTGCGTTGATTTTTAATGGAAAAAAGATTTTAAAATTCGAAAAGACAAGAGGAATCAAATAATGCGGCTCTACTGTAATGCACCGGTCTTAAGGTCTAGTTAGACAACAAACAATAATTGTCCCATGTCTTAAATTAACATTAATTTGTACATGAGCTAGTAATGTATATATCGTATCAAAGACAAGCCAATAAGGTCAAAGCTTGGAATCACACAATCAACAATTTGTGAAGAGCATGTATGTGAGAGGCATGCTAGAGGTGGTGGTTCTTTCTCATCCTATATTTGAAGATCATTTTTATTTGCCCATGATTTTTCACTATCAAGTTTCAGAGGCTGATTACAGAGGAATTCTACCTGTTTTCAGGAGTCCAGGTAAAATTTTAAACATCACCATCCCAACCTTTGAAGCCCTCTCTCAATTTGGTATTGCAACAATTACAACAAAAAATATTGGTGAAGTCGAAGCATCCTACTACTCACCGTAAGAGTCGTGTTAAAATTTCTCAGAATTGCTAGTTAATGTATATTCCTGCTAGTAAAAAATAATACAAGGAAGAATCAAAAATGCTAGCCATGCATTCATTGACATGGTTTTTTGCATAGAATGTTTTATTTTTTTTTCTATTTTCCTACATCTAGACACACACACACTTCTATAGCTATATATATTTATATATACATTGCATGCAATAATCCAGAGTAGATGAAAAGATTCGAAGTTGGAAGCTACATCTAACTTTTGTCTTTTTAAATTATGTTGTAGTTTAATTGCTTTTCTGGAGTTAGCCAAATGGAGGTAAATAAGTCAAAGTATATACAGAAATCTGTATTTTGTCAACACATATTGGATTGTCTCTGATAATACAACATAATATTTATGACAACTCAGGAACAATTTTTTTATAATGAAGCCTAACGAAGAAATAATTAGATCATTCAAATTGTATCCCACAACCGATCAAGCTACAATATATGCGTGTGCAGGTATAGTTAACCACTTGATTCAAAAGCTTTTTCTGGATATTATTTTGGTTTTATTCTAGATCCACATGCTTTATATATATATGCCAGATTGAATTGAAGTTTGAATATAGTCTTGTTAATACTGCAGTCATATTGAAAGATTCTGATTTCAAGGAAGTTGATATAGCAAAGTGTCAATTTACAACTACAGCTACTGTTCTTGAAAATGGATCTCATGTTTGAACACTATAATAATCTGACCTGTTTATATAGCCCTCGAAAATTAAGATTACGCCATAGGAATCTAGACAGAAACATATACTCTACACTGCTAGACCAGAATGTATTGAGAATATATTCAACCACAGGTGGCTAAAGCTTGGTGTCCTTATTGAAATTACTAAGAAACTCCCTGTGTAAATAATGATGGATGTGTCCATGCTTTGAGCTTTGTATAAATGTCGTTCGAGCTTTGACCCAGACACGTCCGTGTCTTCTTTATCAGTTCGTCCATGCTTTGATCTTTATATAAATGTCCTTTCCAATTTGTATGCGTGGGTTTGTTCTGTTATCAACCGGAGTTTGTTTTATTTTGCTTTTGTGTGGATTTTAGTCTGGATTCCTCTTTGTTTTGGTTTTTCGACACTAGAAGATATCAAAACTATTCGAAAGAATAGTTTTTGGATTAAATTGATGGAGTTAATTATGCACTGGATTTTGTTTGACTTACGTTGCAAACATGAATTTATGCTTTCTAAGCTTTGCAATAGATACTTGAAGATATCATATGTTTTGCCAGCTATCATTTCATTATGGCAAAATTGAAATTCTGTGTATATAAATGCATAAAAGTAATATTAATATTTCACTCTCATTCTGTAGCAATTTATAAATCTTTAAATTGATTTTGTAATATAAGGATAAATTGATTCACATTTCAAAATTGAAATACATCAATCATGCTATTGTTCAGATTCAATCCCAACCTGCACAAACCAATATAAATGGCTTCTTTGGATCCATTGGGGAGCTTTGGAACATGCTGTGGGCTGGCTTGCAAGATTTCATCACTGGAAGAAGCTGCAGGCATTATCTCAATTTTTTTGTTTTAGTTTTATAGGCCACCTAGGAGCTTTCATGCATGTACATTTCTAAATATCCAAATCCCGAGGCTGTGAAAGAAGTTTTTGTGCTCTTGGAAAATTATCAGAGGAATTTGAAACAACTCAAAATACGAAATGAAAAAACATGTTATCCAAACGCTTGCATGCATGTATGCAACCAAATTGAATTAGAGATAATGACTTCAAATTTGATTCTTGTGCCACGCAGAAGGAAGTGCTCTGGGTTTTTTGACTTTTGCCATATGCGATATATCTGCATTAGTTGGATGTTGATGTTCGGTTTGTTTTTAGCAATCTTTCCAACAGGTTCCATCTTTTGTTACTGGGAATCTTGTGATACATTGTTAGTTACTTGATTTCATATGACAATTCATTGGCATTCTTGTCTTTCTGCATTTCAGTTGCTGTGTTACTATGGTTTTTACACCAGAAAGGTCTCTTTGACCCTATATATGACTGGTGGGAGGATCATGTATGGGCTTCTGAGGATGCAAGTGGAAGCATATGGAAGCATGACAGAAATGTAGACAATTCACTTATCAATATGAACAAAAATCACATGCATGAGAAAAGGCATCACACACATGATGCTCAAAAGAGGCGACACACTCACGGTAAACACCACCACAACAGTTCAATAGGGGAAAGTGATTACCATTACCATATTCACCACATACAAAATGACAAGCAAATGCATGCAAGACACAAAAAGCCAGGCGTATTATCGGAAGCTCACATGAGCAGGACGGACATCGGTGCCAGACACCATAGAAGAAGAAAGAAAGATAACCCCCGGCAAGAGTTGGAAAGCACGCAGGGAAACTTTGCAGCCTATCCAAGTCCATGACATTCCTTTGTATCTTGTTTTCTTAGTGAATAATATTTTCTTTTGTTTGTTTCTTCCTAGACCTAACATTATTCTTGTTGAATAATGTATAAAAACCAAATTTTCTTATATCGAGCGTAACTTTTGCATGCAGCATAATGTGGTGAGAGTTATCTCTGTGGTCTTTTGGAATTTATTTTGGCTCTTGATATTTGATTCTGCGGATATCGATGTTTCATTTTGGGAATAACTAAAATTTTCCTTTTTGGTATGTGTATCCATCCAAATGATTTGCATGTGTATAATTCTACTAGTCCTGGTGTATGTAAAAGAATGAAAATCATGTTCGATCGGCCCCTACTTACTGGATGTTTTTCTCAAACACTCACCATCTTACCTCCCCTCCAAGAGAAAGACGAAAAGAAGAGATCGAGGAAGAAGAACAAGAACAATTTTGGAGATGGCGATCCACGAAGAACCTTCAATAAAATTTATTAGTTTTATTTACGCTTCCGCATCTTTGATTTAATCCGAGACAATTATATTTTGTAATAACAATTGTAATGACAATTTATTGGTTTTGGAATAAATATACTGGTTTTATCATAGAGATCTGTACACGAGGTTTGTTGTATTCGAATTTCATATTTGGATTAACGCCGGTGTCACGCGCTCCGTTCTCGGGGTGTGACAACTATGGGATGTGTGCTGATACAAGTAGAGGGGAAGCAGTTAGAGATTTAATTGCAAAAGTTTTAAATGGTGCATTTGTTCCTACTCAACAAGAGGTAACATTTCTTTGTTGGCCCTTGGTTACTGCTACATTATGGTTCAAGGGGAATTTTAAAACTGGAATGAATACTCTTACTTGCACAATGTAGTAAGGATTGTAAATTCCTCCAGGAGTCAATAGCAAAAGGGGGAAGAGGAAAAAATGCTGAGCCTTGATGATTCTGAGATATGGATGTGGAACTTTTAAGATTTCTAATCATGCAGCATAACGTTCTAAATAATTGTTTGGATTCAAATGATCACCATGGTTGTTGATGGATTTTTGATGTACCAATCATGGCACTAAGATTATTTAAAGATGTGTGGGAAATAGATAATGCTTTACACCTTTCTCTGGAAAATTTCAACGGATAGAACAATTGTTTATCAGCAATGTTTCTGTTAGCTGAAATATCTATAGTTTCCTGACTCTTGATTTCAAGATGCGGTTTGGGCCATCGTAAAAGATCTGGTTGGTTAATGCTGGACTTTTAGTCAAATCGGTTGCTATTTGGTCATCTTATATTTTACTGAGCCCTGGTTATAAAAAAATTTAACTTGGAAAAAAGAAAGGTTCATTGTTTTCATATATGAATTTCATTTTCTTTAGTTACTTTTCAGACCTCTAACAAAGATACAACAAAAACAGCAGGTTTTTAATTTCTAGTCATTTCATAATAAATCCCCCAAAACTAAAGTGACAGTGTATATATAATTTTCATAATATTTGATGCAAACTTGATTTAAAATGAAATCATCTAGCCAACAGTTAAGGTGAAAAAATAGAATATTAATTTTGATTTTGTATTATCTGCATAGATATATCTTCATCATTATTACAATTTAACAAAGAAATATTTGTTGGTGGTTGTAATTATTTACATTCTTTGATTGAAAGTTTATTCATGTATTGATTAATTGATTTTAAAAACAAATATATCCTTTTCAAATTTTTATTTATTTATATGTAATAAGGGTTAATTTTCTCTTTTTACAATTTCGAAAAATATTGTCTAAGATCCAAATAATGAGCAATTAACATGGACCATTCAAGATGATTTTTTTAACTGAAAAGTGATTTAGTATGAAACAATAAAGATATGTAAGCAATAATAAGATAATTTCTGCAATATTACATTGTTATAAGTTAATTTAAATGCAATTGCCATGTGTGGTAGCGGCTTTTTTGTGTGTGAGAAGTTATCTTTTAATATTTTAAGTGGTATTATCGTGACTTAATTAGCATATTTCATATCATTATCACTTTTGTTGATACTTTCATACAATATTTTTAGTGTTATTGCTTACTATAGGTTTTACTATAATTGAATATTATTTATTTAATTAAGAAATTAATAATTATGATATGGATAATTTAAGGTTATGATAATAGATTCAATTAATTGCTCAATTGATAATAGATATACTTAATTTCTCAATTGATTTATATTATTATTAGAATTATGTGGAAGAAAAAAATTAATGAAAATTGGTTTGATTTGTCATAGATGTCCTTACCACATTAAAATTTACAAACATATCATTTTATTGTCTTTTGATTTATATGGAAGATAGGTTCTTGAATTAGCTAAGCTTTAATTTTTATAACTATTATTCTAACTTTTTTATTATAACTTTTTTGAACAATAATTTTTTAATCTAATCATTTGACAAGATAAAATTTGACAATAATATCAAATAAATTTTTCATAATAAATCTTGTATATTAATCAAAATAAGTATTTGAAATGTAATAATCATTACTACAAGAATAATTATTTGGTATTAATATTTTTTATGCCAAACATGTCTTCTACTTGGCATTAATATTTTTATTAATTCATATTACACTTCTTTGTTATATCTCCTTCACCAACGGCTACTGTATTCATCAATGGAGATGCACTTTTTAAGCTTTTTATAAATAGACAATTAAAGTGGAGTTTTTGGATAGGAAGAGGCACAAGTAATTGCTCAATTGATTTAATTTGTTGTTAGAAATTATGTGGGAGGAAAAACTAAAAAAAATATTATTTGAGTTTCCACACATCTTGTTGGAATCGAAGAGGGGGGGAGGGGGGTGAATGAGATTCCTTGGCTACTTTAGCTTTTTAAAATGAGTTTGTAAAAACAAAATAGTTTGCGCTTGCGGAAGCCTTACGTCAATCGATAAATAAAAGAAAAGAAGAAGTAAATAAATAAATAAATAAATAAATGCGTAATGTTAAAGCGGTAAATGAGACAAGAATTTGTTATAGAAGTTCGGCGGTGAATCGCCTACGTCTCCTCTTCCCGGGTAGATAACCTGTTGCGCCTTAAAACGCTACAACTCTCATTCCTCTATTTTAAATAAAATTATCGTTTTTGTTTTGATGATTACAAAACCTATACATTTTGTACTAATGGTTTTTATTGAGTATGCAGCATAAATTATGATCAAATGAGAAGATTGTAATAGTATTGAAATGCCAAAGAAAAATTGTCTTTTGGAACACAAGGATCGCCCTAGGTGATGAGTGCCATCGCCCCAGGCGATGGGTGCCAGGCGAGGCATCGCCACGCCCATCGACAGAGGCGATGGCTAGGCGAGCATGCGAGGAAGATCGCCCCAGGCGATGATGACTGTGATGACCAGGGATTATAGATGTTAATCCCGTATTGTTAATAACCCCTAAAGTTGTTTTACGTGGCGATTTGGAGTTTAATCGCGGTGTTGGGCCTTCTGGGCTCGCTTATTTGGGTAGTTGGGATCGTTGGATCCCGAGGTTGAGATTGTATTCTCATTTGGGTGAAAAACCTAAGAGTTGGATTTTTATTGTGACTCGGGATCTGGGGTGCTTGTGTGGGCACCGGTAGGGGGTTTTGGAGTTAGAGAGAGAGTTTTTGAAAACAGATGATTTTTAATGAATCATGATGTATTTGTGGGGCTATTAGTATTTCGGGGTATTTTTGCTATAAATACCAGTTGAACCCGAGATTTTAATTATTGGAACCATTTTTCCTCACCTTGCCCGTCACTCTCTCTCCCCGCGTCTGCCCCTTTCCCGTCGCCCCCAACCCCCGCGCGTAAAAGCGTTGCGCCCGCCGCCGTCCGGCCGCCATCCGGCGCGTCCGACCCGCCGTTGGCTTCGTCTCGTCCAGGCGCAGCTTTCCACACCGGCAATTCGAAGTTTCGTCGCGTTTTGGGGTCGGATTTTGCAGAAAACGCAGATGCCCAAAAGTCTAGGGTTCTTCGATTTTAAGCGATTTTCCTTCCGATCTTCGTATAGGTAACCTTCCTTACCCTTTTTTCATGCTTCTCATGAAATTCCCTGTATTTTGGTGATGTATGGTTCGAAAATTTGCCCTAATTTCGTGATGTTGGGGTTCGAATTTGGGGGTTTTGGCAGGGGGTGGTGATTCTTGTTATGGGTCGTTTATTACATGTTTTAGATGTATTATGGTGCTTAGTTTGGGTTCGAATTGTGAGGTTAAGGGTTCGAAAATTTGAAGGGTGTTCTTGAACAATTTTCGATAATGTCTCATTCGTTTTCCCTACCTGCATGTGCCCTGCCCCGGGTCTTTTAAATGGTTAATTGTCGTGTGTTGACAATACTTTTGAGGGTTATGGATGTGCTTGAGCATGGGTTACATGTTCGTAAATAATTGTGAATTATTTATCGTGTTAGCACATCATTCCTCGGGGCATGGAACCCAAGCAAGGTTTGGCTTGCATTACGAGGATTTAAGGTACGTTTAGCGTACGAGCATGTTTTTAATTTATATCCTTGCAAGTGTGATGCATGATATATATGTATAGGTGACAACCTATAGGATAAGGGAAATGAAACTTGATTGTTATTTGTTTAACGTGAGGAAATACATGTTGCCGCTATGAAGCGAGCAAATGATGAAATGTGGCATTTGACTAGATATCCAAGATATCTATTCCATTCCATATTATTATGAATAGGAACAGAGACGTAAGTTAATCAAGGAGTTGATTAATTGGTAATGGAAGTTAAGGAAATCTCTACATGATATCTAGAATTACGATAATTCTTTGATAAGGAAAATGTAATGAGATATTGTTAATTTGAAACTGGCTAGGGTTAACCAATGTGATGATTAACTGCATATTCAGGATTTGATGCTTTATCTGTTTTGAGAACAGGGATATTACAGGGGTACGCTAGGATGAGGATGATACCATCCAGGAAGTGTCACATATGTTCTACAATATTTACATTTTTGTAAATTATGTATTATGTCATTATGATTATGAAATTGTGGAATTGGTATGCTCACCCCGTGTGGGGGCTGTCTCTGTTGGGACAGGTGAACAGGTACATCGATGGCTTTGGAGTTGAGCTCGAGCTGTTGATTGGATGTACTCCCAGGATCGTGGTACCAGGGCTTGATGGAGCACGACATCGTATAGTGTACTTATATACACCTGAGGATTATATACACATTCATGATGATCGCATGTGAGCACGATTATACTTGTATATGGGTTGTATATAAAGGCATGAGCCTTCCTCTCTTTCATTCTTTATGCATGCAATTAAGGGTAGAATTGCTAATGATATGAGAGTCATTGGTGTATTATGTGGGTGTTGAAACCCACTTTAGTTGTCTTACTGTGTGGTGTCTTCCCTGGCTGGGAATTTACTTCGTGTTGCTGTATTCTGTTGAGTATGTGTTTTCCCTGGCCGGGAACTATATTATGTGATGTGCTTTTAATTCGGGATGACTCTATTTATGGGGAGACTCTGCCCAAATTTTTATAAAAGTCCACAATGTGAAAGGTGGTGTAATGGGGATGGAAATGGGCGGAACCTATGAGTCTATTTGTTGGTAGAGATGATCTTAATGTTGAATATTAAAGAAATTTTGTAATTGCCATTCAATGGTAAAGTATCATCTGAGTTTCCCGATTGATTTTATTGAAAGCATGTGCCACACATAATGATTAATACACTAATCAAGGGTTAAGGGCTTGGGGTCCTTACAATGACCATCGCCTGAGGCGATGGCAACCACTTGACACTTCGCCCCGCACATCGACTGACGCGATGCCGAGGACCGCGCGCATGGACGGAACGCCCGAGGCGATGTCTAGAACGCCTGAGGCGATTGAACGATCGTTGGAGGCGATGGCTACTTCGCCTGAGGCGATGCAAGATTTGAAGGAGCTGATGCTACGACCTTGATTTTGGCATTGGATCGCCTGAGGCGATCGTCCCATCGCCTGAGGCGATCTGAGGATTTCTTTGACCGTTGGAACGCGGCGATAGGTGATCGCCCGAGGCGATGTCCGAGGCGATCGAGGAGTGATTTCAGCCTTATGTGTAGCAACGGCTAGTAGGAGCATAGGGGGCCTCCTACACTATAAATATTGATGCTTTGGAGCATTTTGAAGACAAGAAACAAGCCTACAAACTTCTACAAAGCCTTGATCATTTCAAATTCATATTGCATTGCAATCTCCATACATTGTTGTTGTATTGGAGCTTGTAATTCTTTTCTTTGTTAGAGTCTTGTTGTCTTCGTGTGAGTACACCGTGAAGGTGTTTTTTGGTTTGATTTATTGTAAAGGTCCTCCAACACCAAAGCAAGTTGGAAAATTGTAAAGTCATCAACAAGTTTAGTTGGTGAAAGTGTGTGGCTATCCTTGGAGCCCTTAAGGCCAAGAAGACTCGTGAAGAGTGTTGGTAGCTCGTGAAGAGCGTTGTGTACTCGGGAAGAGTATTGTGCTCGGGAAGAGCGTTGTAAACTCGGGAAGAGTTGTTGTGTGGCTAACTTGGAGCCCTCAAGGCCAAGATCGTTTATTCTAGTGGAACCTCGGTTGGAGGTTATCTAACCGGGAAGAGGAGACGTAGGCGATTCATCGCCGAACTTCTATAATAAATCCTTGTCTCTTTTATTGCTTTATTTTTCATTACGCATTTATTTATTTATTCTTTTATTTATCGATTGACTAAAGGCTTCCGCAAAGCGCAAAATATTTTATTTTTACAAACTCATTTTAAAAAACTAAAGTAGCCAAGGAATCTCATTCACCCCCCCCCCTCTTCGATTCCAACAAGTGGTATCAGAGCCATTTGATTTTTGTTTTTAAATCAAAATCCTTTTATGGCTAATCTAGCAAATGAGTTTGCTCAAGGTCAATTGACGTATCACCCTTCGCTATTCACGGGTGATAATTACGGCTATTGGAAAAATAGAATTTCTCTATACATCCAATCCGTAGATTATGACCTATGGAAGATCATAGTGAAAGGTCCACATGTTCCTTTAAAGGAAAATGGGGGAATAAGTGTTCCCAAAGAAATGGACGATTTCACTAGAGCGGATATGATTTTAATATCACAAAATGCTAAAGCTATTAATATTTTGCATTGTGCCTTAGATATGAAGGAGTACAACCGGATCTCGATGTGCTCAACGGCTAAGGAGATATGGGACAAATTGAAAATTTGTCATGAAGGAACCAACCAAGTGAAGGAGACAAAGATAGATCTCCTACAACTCAAATATGAGACATTTGAGATGGAGTCCAGAGAAGATGTGGATTCAATGTTTAGGAGGCTCACTCAAATCATAAATGAGCTTGCCCAACTTGGAGAGAAGTATCCTCCAAAGCAAATATGGAGGAGAGCACTAAGAGCCTTACCAAAGGAATGGGATGCCAAGAGGACGGCCATCATCGAGTCCAACAAAGGGGAGAACGCATCTTATGACATTGATGAGCTTCATGGCACATTGGTGACCCATGAACTTGAAGTATCTACAAGAAAAGGAATGAAGGAGGATGATAGATCTATGAGAAAGGGGATCGCCTTGGTTGGAAGAAAAGATCAATCCGAGGATGAAGATGACGATGAGGAAATGGCATTGTTCACAAGGAAGTTCAAGAAGTTCTTCAACAAACATAGCAAGCCAAAGGCCTCTAGTGCTACCAAACAAAAATCCAAAAATGAGGTAACTTGTTATAATTGTCAAGATAAAGGTCATTACGCTAATAAATGTCCTAGGAAGAAGAATGAGGATAAAGGGAAGAAAAAGTCGTTTATAGCCACATGGAGTGATAGCGACTCCGACGAAGAAGAAGAAGCAACAAATCTTTGTCTCATGGCAAAAGATGACATAGACGAAGGAGATGATAGCGACGATGAGGTACCTTCATTTGATGAACTTTTAGAGCCTTATAATGAGCTTATAGATGTACTTGGCAAAACTAAGTTAAGCAACAAACTACTCAAACTTGAGATTGCTAAGAAAGATGAAGAAAATAATTCATTGAAAAATGAATTAGATTCTTTAAAAATATCTTTTTGCAAATTTAGTGAAAGTAGTCTAAAGATGAATTAATTGTTTGGCTTGCAACGTTGTAGCTTTGATAAAGCCGGGTTAGGTTTTTCGAGCAAATCAAAATCTTTTCAAGCATGTTAGCTAAAGCCAAGCATGATTCTCCTACTTGTAACTATTGTTGTAAAAATGGACACACTAAGAATAAGTGTAGGTTTGGTAGAATCCAATACCAATCTAACAAGAGGTGGAAATGGATTCCAAAGGTGCCAATGAAAGCTAATCCTCTAGGACCCAAAAATCAAATGGGTACCAAAGATCCTCCTATTGTTAATTTGTTTTGTAGGGACAACAAAGGGGTGGATGAAGGCACAAGCAATTCAAAGGAGGAGTTCATCTTATTCACCTCACTAGAGGAAGCACGAGGTATAGGACCAATGACAAGAACACACTCTTGTCATCAAAGGTAAAATTATTTTATACATTTTAAGAGAGCAATTCAAAATTTAATTGGCACAAATTAATTGTGACCAATAAATATGAAGCTCAATATTCATTGGTAGTAAAATGGATAACCCCTTAGCATATGCACATATAAATTGTTCTATTGCATGATGTATGCTTATCCTTTTGGTTTGAGGGGGAGAGTTGTTTACTTTATGCTTTACTTGGTTATTTTGTATGTGCTATGCAATTGCTAAGGGGGAGTCATGTTTACTCAAATTTAATTTCAAAAGTGCATCTTGAAATCACCTTTAAAAGTCACAAATTGTGAATCATTTTGTTTTTGAGATTATGTGATTTATTTTTGTTGTTAGATGGTATAATGTTAGATAGATTATTCAAAAATAAGTTTTTGGTTCAAAAATTGGCTCAAAATGTGGCCAAACCATCGCCTCAGCATTCTGTGCGCAGCGCCTCGTCCGTGGCTCGCATCGCCTCAAACGATGGCAAGCATCGCCTCAAGCGTTCTCGATCGCCTCAGGCGTTCTATAGATCGCCTCAGGCGATCTCGGTTTTTAAAGACAGAAAGCTACGGCTTTTGCTCATTTTTTCAGCAACATTTCGTGTTTTTCACCAATAATTCGAGATTTCTTCATAATTGTTCTATCCGATCAATCCTAAGCCTTTCCCAACCTTCAATTTCACTTTTCAAACACCAATTCTTCCAATTGGAATTTTTGCAACCCTAACCCCATTTCCTCAAAAATCAAAAATTTATCACAATTCTCTCAAATCTCTTGCAAAATGTCGCGAAGCAACCGAGAAGAAGGAGAATCAAGCCGAAGGAGACGCTCTAAGCGATCCTCTAGGAATTATACGGGTCCTCCTCTTGATGGTAAGCCAATTTCGGAAGATTATCTTACTCGCAAATTAATTCCGGGTTATGTCTTTGATTTCGATTTCCTTAGAACTTCCCAGCTCCCTATTCTTGATTGGATTCAATTCCAACAATGGGAAAATTTTTTCAAACCTCCTAGAAAGAACGATTTTTTGTATACATCCATGATTTATTCTTTCTATGCCAATCTTGAATTGTTTGAGGGTGATGGTGAATTAACTATCAAAACCATCGTTTGCAATCGTCCAATTGAATTCAATAGCAATGAATTAGGACATATTCTTCGCATTCCTTCGGAGGGTCCAGCTAAATTTGCTCTAGCTACTTGGCCTAATGATGGGGTATGTGATCCTGCCCAAGCCTTGTATCTCATATTTGGCGGAACTCCCCAATGTCCAAACCAATATTTTCTTGTGAATTCTATTCCTACGAACTACCAAATCCTTCACAAGATTGTGATCACCTCGATGATCCCTCGGGATGGTGATCGTCTTAGGTTGAAATTCTCTAATGTATACTTGATGTATTACATCATTACCATGACCCCCTTCAACCTACCAAGATTCATTGTCCAAATCTTTAGGAACACCGCCCATAATCCTAAAAAGGTTTTCTCCCATTCGGCCGTGTCTTAACAAATATTTTTCTTCATTTCAACCTTCCTTTCGATGACAATGAGAAACTCCCTATCAAGTCCAAGGACACCTTCAATCTTAGGTGTTTTCTGTTTAACAAAATTTCTTGGAATCCTTTCACTTCCTGTTGGGTTAATGATCCGGGGAACCTACTTTCTGCTTTTAATCCTAAAGACCACCCCTCATTACCCATTGATAGGATGACCAGTGCTCAAAGACTTCATTTTCCTTTTTTGATTGAGCCAAACCAAGATGAGCCACCAATTCAACATCAATCTCCCTCTACCTTTGATGACATGATGAATATTGGGGCGGATATTCCAGCTCCTGATAGTCATCAACCTTCTTCTTCTTTTGAATTCAATCAAGACGCCTTTGCTTTCTTTACTTCTCAATTCCAAAGCCTCCATGAGGATATGAACTCTCAATTTCAATCCTTGAGAGTCGACATTAATTCTCAATTCCATTCCCTTCGAGATGATGTTGCGTCTCTTCGAGCTTACCAAGACTCATCGAGAGAAGATTTGTCGTATTTACGACATAAAGTGGACGCTCTTCGTTCTCAGTTTTCCAGTGCGCATATGGACGAGGATACTACTCACGGGAATGATGGTGATGGTGATGGTGATGGTGGCATGGATTGAGTTGTCTTTGTTTTAGTGTTTTTTTTTTTATTTTATCCTTTTGTAATTGTTTGTAAGGATTAAATGGTTTAATTGATGTTGGAATTAGTTTATTGTGTATGTTGATGGATTTTAAGTTGTTGATTGGATTTTGAGTTGATTGTGTATTACTTGGATGGATTTATGGTTTATTCAATTTTTAAAGGAAACTATGTCCAATTTTCTTAAAAATCCTTTACCTTTTTTATTCTCACAAAAAGGGGGAGAATGTATGTGTAAACTTGGTGTAAACTTGATTGTTAAAATGCTATTTGCAACCTAATTATTTTTACAACTTGTGACACATTTTGTAAAGGTGATAAAAATGCACATTGAAACATTGTTTATCATTGCATTCATTAAGGGGGAGTTTAAACTCTCTATGCATTGCATTGTTATAAGTTTTATTTTCTTTCAAGTTTACCGGGTTTTGTGATCATCAAAAAGGGGGAGATTGTTGCGCCTTAAAACGCTACAACTCTCATTCCTCTATTTTAAATAAAATTATCGTTTTTGTTTTGATGATTACAAAACCTATACATTTTGTACTAATGATTTTTATTGAGTATGCAGCATATATTATGATCAAATGAGAAGATTGTAATAGTATTGAAATGCCAAAGAAAAATTGTCTTTTGGAACACAAGGATCGCCCCAGGCGATTGTTGGGATATGCCCTAAAACATATCATTAGATGATTGTTTATGACATACAATGTAATATGCTTTTATGAATGGCAATTCATCATTATATATTATTCTTTTAACTGTGCCATGTGAATAAATATATATGTTAATGTCCTTAGAATAATATTGTATTATTCTTAAAGATGTCCCTAGTCAAGTATTGTAATGAATAGGGTAATGATAATACGTAGAGACTAGTATGTGTTGATTGATGAATTGTTCATTGATATGAGATATCAAATCAACACATGGGTACATGTTAGAGAACGATGTACTGGACAGACCCACCATGAGAATGCAACATGGATAGTTATATGATCGTCATATGCAATTCTCATAGTGATAATAATGCATGTAATCCTTACGACTTGTGATCATCAGAGATCCCAACATAAGGAGTTATGTATCTTGATATCGTCAAACGTTACCCGTAACAGGGTAATCTATAAAGGCGACTATTGGGTACACTACGAATTATGTAGAGGGATGTTGACTGATCGAGATAGGATTTGTCCCTCCTATATAACAAGAGATGTGTTTGGCCCTTGATCAAGTGAGAACTAAAATGCATGGCCATGCTCGAATGAGTCGATATGAGATATCGAGCTTATTCGTTTATTCTAGTTCTACTTGGGGATCAAGAAATAGAGATTGAATATACGAGTATGACTATTCCATGACTCGTGTTCAATCTAAACACAAAGGACAAAGGGATTAAGTTACATGGTTAATATTATCACAAGTTCTGAAGGTTATGTCGAGTCATTGACATTCTTGTAATTTGGGTAGCCTTGATGTGTTGCTAGGCACCGCTCTTTGCTTGTAACATAAAATGAGATTTTATGTCACTACCAACATTACAAGATCCTATCGGGTCGCACAAAATATTAAATCGGAAAAGGGAAATTAAATTCATGGGATGAATTAAATAATTAAGAGGAGTCTTAATTATTATAAAGATTAAATTATAATCATGGGCTTGAGCCCATGAGGCTTTGTGAAAGCCTTTAATTAAATTGTTTATAATGATAACAAGGTAATTAATTAAATTAATTCATTCATTCCTTGATATCTCAATCATAAAACCTAACTCTAATAAGCTCTCGGCCGCGAGATATACGACCTTCACCGCCGCCGCCGATCGTGTGGTGGTTTTGGGGTTTTGTTTGGTCGTCGTTGATCGGTTTTGAAACGTGAGTTCGGTTTTGGTTCAAGAATAAGTCTAGCAACTTGTTCTTGAACATCCCTTGTTCGTTTAATCGTGTGGATACCGTTGAGGCAAGACCTTGGAGGTGTTGCTCGTGACTCGGGATCGTTGAACGTGGTGCTCCGTGGAATCTGCTCAAACACGCTACAAGGGTGAGACCTTTGTAAATCCTTCATCCGATATGATAACCTTAGTATAGATCCGCGGTTTAGTAATCCAAAATTTTAAATTCCGCTGCGTTGTATGCTCTAAGGATTACTAACAGTGGTATCAGAGCCGTGTACAAGGCTCATACCGGATTTATGTGGTTAAATAGTTTAATCATATTTAGATTAATATTGCATGCTATTTAAAACTGTATGAACATATATGATATGTTAATATCGAATTTGTGAAATTCATCGTAAAATTATATTTGATATAAATTGGCGAAAATCGAACCATAATTCACAAGAGTTCGGCCATCACCATCACAAATGACACACGGCTAGCCACATGAGGGCTAGGGTTTTCGAACCCTTGGCTCAAGATGGTTTAGCCGTTGTGGCTAATAATTGTGCATGGAAGTGTCGAAACTTGATTAGGGTTTAGAACCCAACTCGTGACGGCTAGCTCATGACGGCTAGGGTTTCGAACCCTAGTAGCCGTGCATGGGCTCGGCCATCGTCGCTCTTTTGCTAAGGTTTTTTGAACCTTATGGCTCGATAATGGTTCGGACCATGTGTCTCGGAATCATACATGTTGGAGGCTACACCACATGAGGGCTAGGGTTTTTCGAACCCTTGGCTCGAGATGGTTGAACTGCCACCGTCATGAACCGTGCATGGTTGGACCGTGGCTTGTGACTCATGAATTCCGACGTTTCGAACCATGTTGGCTCGATGAAAAACAAAATGGTGCTTGGCGGCTAGGGTTTGGAACCCTAGCGGGCCGCACCCGAGCCATGGTTCGGCCATGGGCTAGGGTTTCGAACCCTAGGCCCATGATTGGTCCAGCCATGGTCTATGATGATTCGAATCATGATGGTTCATGGTTTAGTCGTTTTTTTATTCGTGGCATGTGATGTCCCGAGCGTACGATAATTTTTCAAAAATTATTTTACAGTTTTAATTAGAATTAAATTTAAAATGTTTAGAATTTAATTAATTAAATGTTAATACATGCTTTATGTGTTGTTTGAGCATGGTGCGTGGTTATAGCCCTTTGACCTATTAGATAGGATTTGTGAATGTTTGTAATTTATAATACGACATGCGTGTCGTGCCTTCTCTATTTTATTCTAAATGTAATCCCTCCCCTATGTTCCCCTCGAATGTGAATCGAGGAATTCTATATCTTGTAAATAGTGTAGTTTATTTTATTGATGGTGATCAATGAAGATGAGCATCGTGCCGGGATGAGGAGGCCATTCACAAATTGGAGCCAAAGGAAGGTGCTTGTGAAGTTACCTTAGGTTGACTCTTAGGATTTTCTCATTGGCTTGAGAAAATCATTAGTAGGGGCTATAACCATGTCACGTTTAATTATGTATGTCGATGCATGATTTATCTTATGTTTTAAATTGATAATAGTATTACACATATATGTAGATATGTATACAACTATATGTAGTGGACATATTTTAAATTATCAAACTAATCATGAGATCAATAAATCCCTCTAAAATATTAAGTTTTAGATGCCTTCCAAAATTAAAAGTACTCGTCAAAAACTTCGATTGTACACGTGTGGGTTTGCCAAAGCAAAGCACCGTGGCAATCTTAGTAAGGCGCGAAAGGATAAATATGATATCCGTTATACTTAAAATTGGGTACGACTTAACTAAGTTATCTCAATAGGATTGGGAACTTAGAGGCATGGGTTGGATTATAATTCATTTGATGAATTGAACAAAGTGTTGTTCGTCCAACTATCCAAGAATTACATGTGATGTAATTGACAAAGTGTTGTCTACCTAAATAACCGAGTCTTGGGCGATTAGCCAAAGCTAACTCAAGATTAGGTGAAATATGGATCTTGGCCCACTAAAGGTTTTGAGGGTTGATATTTTTAAACAAAATAGTGGGAGCATCATTTAATATAAGACCATGTTAAATGATTAAATTATAAACTTATTTTGCATATTTATATTGTAGATATCCATGGCAACTAACAACGTAACAAGCACTTTATCACTGCGATCGGTCCTTGAGAAGGACAAATTAAATGGGACAAACTTCCTAGACTGGCATAGGAACTTGAGGATAGTCCTCAAACAAGAAAAGAAACAATATGTCCTAGAGGAACCCTTGCCCGCTGAGGAACCTCCCCTAACAGCTACAAGAGCTGATAAAGATGCTTACAAGAAGCATCAAAGTGACGCACTTGATGTTGGGTGCCTTATGCATGCCACCATGAACTCCGAGCTTCAGAAGCAACATGAAGAAATGGAGGCGTTCGATATGATCGAACACTTAAAGCAATTGTACCAACAACAAGCAAGACAAGATAGGTATGACGTCTCTAAGGCGTTATTTCAGTGCAGGATGGTAGAGGGAAGCCTAGTTGGAACTCATGTGCTCAAGATGATTGGGTATATTGAGAATCTGGAGAAGCTGGGTTTTCCACTGGACCAAGAGTTGGCCACCGATGTGATCTTGCAATCGTTGCCTGAGAGCTTCAGTCAATTCGTAGTAAATTACAATATGACTGACATGGAAAAGACTCTACCACAATTGCTTGGTATGTTGAGAACATATGAAGCAAATACAAAGAAGACTAGGGCCACAAATGTTCTTATTGTGAATAAGGGCAAAGGAAAGGCCAAAGCTAAAGGCAATAAGAAAGCAAAGAAGGTCTTTGTTAAATCTAAGCCAAAGTCTTATGCACTGAAACCAAAGGGAGGGATAGCAAAGGAAGGGAACTGTTTCCATTGCGGTGAGACCGGCCATTGGAAAAGAAACTGCAAAGTATATCTGGAGGATCTAAAGAAAGGAAGTGTGACTTCCACTTCAGGTATTTTTGTTAAAGAAGTCAATTTATCTACTTCTTCATCATGGGTATTAGATACTGGATGTGGATCTCACATTTGTGTAAATATGCAGGACCTCAAAAAGAGTAGATTATTGGCGAAAGGCGAAGTTGATCTCCGAGTTGGAAATGGAGCAAGAGTTGCTGCATTAGCTATAGGAGATTATTATTTATCTTTGCCTTCTGGTTTATCGTTGATTTTAAAAGACTGTTATTTTGTGCCATCTATTACTAAAAACATAATTTCTATTTCTTGTTTAGACAAGTATGGTTTTTCATTTATAATAAAGGACAACTGTTGTTCTATTTATTTAAATGATATGTTTTATGCTAGTGCACAAATGGTGAATGGTCTTTATTTATTAAATCTTGATATGCCTATCTATAACATAAATACTAAAAGGATTAAAAATAATGATTGTAATCCGACTTATCTCTGGCATTGTCGCTTGGGCCACATAAACGAGAACCACATATCTAAACTTCATAAGGATGGAGTATTAGATTCATTTGAGTTTGAATCATATGAAACATGCTAATCTTGTTTAATGGGCAAGATGACTAAAGCCCCTTTCAAGGGACATATTGAAAGGGCAAATGTTTTATTGGGACTAATACATAGTGATGTATGTGGACCAATAAGTACACAAGCTAGAGGTGGTTTTCAATACTTCGTTACATTTACTGATGACCTCAGTAGATATGGGTATGTGTACCTAATGAAGCATAAGCATGAAACCTTTGAAAAGTTCAAAGATTTCAAGAATGAAGTACAAAACCAACTTGGCAAAAGTATCAAAATCCTTCGATCAGATCGAGGAGGTGAATACTTAAGCCAAGAGTTTCATGACTATGTAAAGAAGTGTGGGATAGTCCCACAACTCACTCCTCCGTATACTCCACAATGGAATGGTGTATCCGAGAGGAGAAATCGAACCTTGTTAGACATGGTTAGATCAATGATGAGTCATGCAGATCTTCCGATATCGTTTTGGGGACACGCTCTAGAAACAGCGATTTTCTTACTGAACCGTGTTCCATCTAAATCAGTGGAAAAGACACCATATGAGATATGGACTGGGAAGCATCCTAGTATGTCTTTTATGAAGATTTGGGGTTGTGAGGCTTTCGTTAGACGTCACGCCACTAACAAACTTGGACCCAAATCTGATAAGTGTTTATTTGTGGGGTATCCTAAGGAAACGAAAGGATACTATTTCTATTATCCCACCGAGAACAAAGTAGTTGTTGCTCGGACTGGTGTATTTCTTGAAAGAGAATTTATTTCTAGAAAAACCAGTGGGAGAAAAATTGAACTTAGTGAAGTTCAACCACAAGAAAACACTGAACTTGAGATTGAGATGGAAACAGAGCAGGCACCGCAAGCTGTTGTGGAAGAAGTACCTGCTCAAGAGACACAAGCCCAGCGTAGGTCTGTAAGAGAACACCGAGAGCCACAGAGATATGGATTTCTTGTGACTCAACAAGGTGACTTACTACTTATTGATGAGGATGAGACGTCATCTTATCAACAAGCTATAATGGGCACTGATTCTGAGAAATGGCAAGAGGCCATGAAATCTGAGATGAAATCCATGTATGCAAACTAAGTATGGACTTTGGTTGATCCCACTGAAGGGGTACGACCCATAGGGTGCAAATGGATTTTCAAGAAAAAGACCGATATGGATGGTAATGTACAAACCTATAAATGTCGGCTGGTTGCAAAAGGATTCAAACAAATTCATGGTATTGACTATGATGAAACCTTTTCACCAGTGGCCATGGTTAAATCCATAAGGATCTTACTTGCAATAGCTGCATTTCATGATTATGAAATATGGCAGATGGATGTCAAAACAGCTTTCCTTAATGGAAATCTGCTTGAGGATGTGTACATGACACAGCCCGAGGGTTTTGTCGATCCAAAGGATGCTGGAAAGATATGCAAGCTACAACGATCCATTTATGGATTGAAGCAAGCTTCTCGGAGTTGGAATCTTTGTTTTGATGATGCAATCAAAGAGTTTGGTTTTATCAAAAACGAAGATGAGCCTTGTGTCTACAAGAAGGTCAGTGGGAGCGTAATCATTTTCCTAGTGTTGTATGTAGATGACATACTTCTCATTGGGAATGATATCCCTGCCTTACAATCTGTAAAGATTTGGCTAGGGAATTGCTTTTCGATGAAAGACTTGGGAGAAGCCACCTACGTATTAGGAATCAAGATCTATAGAGATAGATCAAGAAGACTTCTTGGCCTAAGTCAAAGTACATACATAGACAAAGTGCTTAAAAGGTTTAGCATGCAAGAATCAAAGAAAGGATTCGTGCCTATGACGCATGGCATTTATCTCTCGAAGGAACAGTGTCCTTCAACACCAGATGAGAGACAACGCATGAGTAAGATTCCATATGCGTCAGCTATTGGATCTATCATGTATGCAATGATATGTACTCGTCCCGATATATCGTATGCTTTGAGCATGACGAGCAGATATCAAGTTGATCTAGGTGAAGGTCACTGGATTGCTGTCAAGAATATCCTGAAGTACTTGAGAAGAACTAAGGATACATTCTTGATTTATGGAGGTGAGGAAGAGCTCAATGTAATGGGTTACACTGATGCAAGCTTCCAAACTGACAAAGATGATTTTCGATCGCAATCTGGATATGTGTATTGCCTAAATGGAGGTGATGTGAGCCGGAAGAGTTCAAAGCAAGAAACAGTAGCCGATTCTACAACGGAAGCTGAGTATATTGCTGCCTCGGATGCAGCAAAGGAAGTTGTTTGGATGAGGAAGTTCATTTCGGAACTTGGAGTGGTGCCTAGCATTAAAGATCCGATAGAACTCTATTGTGACAACAATGGAGCAATCGCATTGGCTAAGGAACCAAGATCTCACCAAAGATCCAAGCACATACTTCGGCGTTTTCATTTCATTCGAGAAATCGTTGAAAGGGGAGATGTTAAAATATGCAAAGTACCAACAAATGATAATGTATCTGACCCATTGACGAAGCCACTGTCACAGCAGAAGCATGATCGTCATACTAGATCTCTAGGCATTAGGTATATGTCTGAGTGGTCTTAGTGCAAGTGGGAGATTTGTTGGGATATGCCCTAAGACATAACATTAGATGATTGTTTATGACATACAATGTAATATGATTTTATGAATGTCAATTCATTATTATATATTATTCTTTTAACTGTGCAATGTGAATAAATACATATGTTAATGTCCTTAGAATAATATTGTATTATTCTTAAAGATGTCCCTAGTCAAGTATTGTCATGAATAGGGATAATGATAATACGTAGAGACTAGTATGTGTTGATTGACGAATTTTTCATTGATATGAGATATCAAATCAACACATGGGTACATGTTAGAGAACGATGTACTGGACAGACCCACCATAAGAATGCAACATGGATAGTTATATGATCGTCATATGCAATTCTCATAGTGATAATAATGTATGTAATCCTTACGACTTGTGATCATCAGAGATCCCAACATAAGGAGTTATGTATCTTGATATCGTCAAACGTTAACCGTAACAAGGTAATCTATAAAGGCGACTATTGGATACACTACGAATTATGTAGAGGGATGTTGACTGATCGAGATAGGATTTGTCCCTCCTATATAACAGGAGATGTGTTTGGCCCTTGATCAAGTGAGAACTAAAATGCATGGCCATGCTCGAATGAGTCGATATGAGATATCGAGCTTATTCGTTTATTCTAGTTCTACTTGGGGATCAAGAAATGGAGATTGAATATACGAGTATGACTATTCCATGACTCGTGTTCAATCTAAACACAAAGGGCAAAGGGATTAAGTTACATGGTTAATATTATCACAAGTTCTGAAGGTTATGTCGAGTCATTGACATTCTTGTAATTTGGGTAGCCTTGATGTGTTGCTAGGCACCGCTCTTGCTTGTAACATAAAATGAGATTTTATGTCACTACCAACATTACAAGATCCTATCGGGTCGCACAAAAGATTAAATCGGAAAAGGGAAATTAAATTCATGGGATGAATTAAATAATTAAGAGGAGTCTTAATTATTATAAAGATTAAATTATAATCATGGGCTTGAGCCCATGAGGCTGTGTGAAAGCCTTTAATTAAATTGTTTATAATGATAACAAGGTAATTAATTAAATTAATTCATTCCTTGATATCTCAATCATAAAACCTAACTCTAATAAGCTCTCGGCCGCGAGATATACGACCTTCACCGCCGCCGCCGATCGTGTGGTGGTTTTGGGGTTTTGTTTGGTCGTCGTTGATCGGTTTTGAACCGTGAGTTCGGTTTTGGTTCAAGAATAAGTCTAGCAACTTGTTCTTGAACATCCCTTGTTCGTTTAATCGTGTGGATACCGTTGAGGCAAGACCTTGGAGGCGTTGCTCGTGACTCGGGATCGTTGGACGTGGTGCTCCGTGGAATCTGCTCAAACACGCTACAAGGGTGAGACCTTTGTAAATCCTTCATCCGATATGATAACCTTAGTATAGATCTGCGGTTTAGTAATCCAAAATTTTAAATTCCGCTGCGTTGTATGCTCATTGGATTACTTACAGCGATGAGTGCCATCGCCCCAGGCGATGGGTGCAAGGCGAGGCATCGCCACGCCCATCGACAGAGGCGATGGCTAGGCGAGCATGCGAGGAAGATCGCCCCAGGCGATGATGACCATTGCCTGAGGCGATGGCAACCACTTGACACTTCGCCCCGCACATCGACTGACGCGATGCCGAGGACCGCGCGCATGGACGGAACGCCCGAGGCGATGTCTGGAACGCCTGAGACGATTGAACGATCGTTGGAGGCGATGGCTACTTCGCCTGATGCGATGCAAGATTTGAAGGAGCGGATGCTACGGCCTTGATTTTGGCATTGGATCGCCTGAGGCGATCGTCCCATCGCCTGAGGCGATCTGAGGATTTCTTGACCGTTGGAACGCGGCGATAGGTGATCGCCCGAGGCGATGTCCGAGGCGATCGAGGAGTGATTTCAGCCTTATGTGTAGCAACGGCTAGTAGGAGCCTAGGGGGCCTCCTACACTATAAATATTGATGCTTTGGAGCATTTTGAAGACAAGAAACAAGCCTACAAACTTCTACAAAGCCTTGATCATTTCAAATTCATATTGCATTGCAATCTCCATACATTGTTGTTGTATTGGAGCTTGTAATTCTTTTATTTGTTAGAGTCTTGTTGTCTTCGTGTGAGTATTTTGGTTTGATTTATTGTAAAGGTCCTCCAACACCAAAGCAAGTTGGAAAATTGTAAAGTCATCAACAAGTCTAGTTGGTGCAAGTGTGTGGCTATCCTTGGAGCCCTTAAGGCCAAGAAGACTCGTGAAGAGTGTTGGTAGCTCGTGAAGAGCGTTGTGTACTCGGGAAGAGTATTGTGCTCGGGAAGAGCGTTGTAAAATCGGGAAGAGTTGTTGTGTGGCTAACTTGGAGCCCTCAAGGCCAAGATCGTTTATTCTAGTGGAACCTCGGTTGGAGGTTATCTAACCGGGAAGAGGAGACGTAGGCGATTCATCGCCGAACTTCTATAACAAATCCTTGTCTCTTTTATTGCTTTATTTTTCATTACGCATTTATTTATTTATTCTTTTTATTTATCGATTGACTAAAGGCTTCCGCAAAGCGCAAAATATTTTATTTTTACAAACTCATTTTAAAAAGCTAAAGTAGCCAAGGAATCTCATTCACCCCCCCCCCCCCCCCCCCCCCCCCCCCCCCCCCCCCCTCTTCGATTCCAACATAACCTCCAACTGAGGTTCCACTAGATCAAAAGATCTTGGCCTTGAGGGCTCCAAGTTAGCCACTACACAACTCTTCCCGAGTTACAAAGCTCTAGTCGAGCACAATACTCTTCATGAGTACACAAAGCTCTTCACGAGCTACCAACACTCTTCTCTTCACGAGTATACAAAACTCTTCACGAGCTACCAACACTCTTCACGGGTCTTCTTGGCCTTAAGGCCTCCAAGGATAGCCACAACACATGCACCAACTTCACTTGTTGATGACTTTACAATTTCCAACTTGCTTTGGTGTTGGAGGACCTTTACAATTAACTCAACAAAAACACCTTTACGATGTACTCACACGAAGACAACAAGACTCTAACAAAAAGAATGAATTACAAACTCCAATACAACAACAATGTATGTAGATTGCAAAGCCATTTAAGAATTGAATGATCAAAGCTTTGTAGAAGTTTGTAGGCTTGTTTCTTATCATCAAAATGCTCCAAAGCATCCATATTTATAGTGTATGAGGCCCCTCTCCTACTTGCCGTTGCTACACAAAAGGCTGAAATCACTCGTCGATCGCCTCAGACATCCCCTCAAACGATCTCCATCGCCGCGCCTCAATGGTCACCAAAAATCACGCATCACCTCAGGCGATCGGTCGATTGCCTCAGGCGATCAAAAGCTAAAATCAAGGCCCTACCTTAGCAACTCAAATCCTTTCATCGCCTCAAACGATCCGTCCATCGCCTCAGGCGTTCGAGCCATCGCTTCAGGCGTTCATGCCATCGCCTCGGGCGAACTCCCCCTGCGCGCCTGCCTCGGCGTCGCTCCAGTCGATGTGCGTGGCGATGCCCTGCCTGGCTGCCATCGCCTGGGATGATGATCACCATCGCCTGGGGCGATCCATGCCAGAATGTGCACACTCGATTTTCTTCATTTAATCCACTTTTTAATCATTTAATCTGCATACTAAGTAGACACATTAGTATAACAAACACAAGTTTTGTTGATCATCAAAACTCAAAAATAAACCGGAGATAAATTAAAGCATTAAACACAACCATGCGTTTAAGGCTCAACAATCTCCCCTTTTTGATGATCACAAAACTTGATAAACTTGAATATGTAATATGCATGAAATGTGAGTAAACATGACTTCCCCTTAACAATTGCATAGCACATACAAGATTTCCAAGTAAATCATAAAGCAAATAATTCACCCCCTCAAACCATGCATACAAAAGCTCTCCCCCTTAAACTATGCATGTATTAAGCTTCAAGTTTATCACAAAATTCTCCCCATTTTTGTGATAATCAAAAAGCACAAAATTTAAATAAACATAGCTCAATCATATGTTGCCACATAGCCATATTTCAACAATTTACTCATGTTCCTCATCAAGCATGTAATAAGCATAAGATTCAATCAATGAGATGAAAAATAAACATGCATTTAAGGCAATCAACAATGAATTCTAAATTTTGCATATGTTCTACCATGAGTTCATGCACCTATGCCCAATAATCATTAAAATTCTCATATAATCATTTGATAAATTTATTAAGATCATGATTATATCAAATATAGAGTATCTAAACACTTATGTCATGCTTAATCACATAATTTCACATAGCATATTCAAATTTGAATTCAATGCACTTACTATAAAAATGATAAGCATACATCATGCAATAGAACAATTTATATGTGCATATGCTAAGGGGTTATCCATTTTACTACCAATGAATATTGAGCTTCATATTTATTGGTCACAATTAATTTGTGCCAATTAAATTTTGAATTGCTCTTTTAAAATGTATAAAATAAATTTTACCTCCGATGACAAGAGTGCGTTCTTGTCATTGGTCCTATGCCTCGCGCCTCTTCTATAGTGGTGAATAATATAACTCCTCCTTTGAGTTGCTTGTGCCTTCATCCTCCATCCCATTGTTGTCCCTACAAAACAAGTTTACAATAGGAGGATCTTTGGTACCCATTTGATTTTTGGGTCCTAGAGGGTTAGCTTTCATTGGCACTTTTGGAGTCCATTTCCACCTTTTGTTAGGTTGGTATTGGATTCTAGCAAACCTACACTTGTTTTTAGTGTGACCACTTTTACAACAATAGTTACAAGTAGGAGAATCATGCTTTCCTTTAGCCAACATGCTTGAAAAAGTTTTTGATTTGCTTGAGAAGCCTAACCGGCTTTATCAAAGCTACAACGTTGTAGGCCAAGCAATTCATTCATCTTTAGACTACTTTCACTATATTTGCAAAAAAGATATTTTTAAAGAATCTAATTCATTTTTCAATGAATTATTTTCTTCATCTTTCTTAGCAACCTCAAGTTTGAGTAATTTGTTACTCATCTTTGTTTTGCCAAGAACATCTATAAGCTCATGATAAGAATCTAGTAATTCATCAAACGAAGGTACCTCATCATCGCTTTCATCTCCTTCATCATTTATGTCGTCTTTGGCCATAAGACAAAGGTTGGTTTCTTCTTCATCGGAGTCACTATCACTCCATGTAGCTATTAGGGCCTTCTCCTTGCCTTTATCTTCATTCTTCTTCCTAGGACACTTGTTAGAATAATGACCTTTTTCTTGACAATTATAACAAGTTGCCTCGTGTTTGGATTTATGTTTGGTAGCACTCGAGGTCTTTGGCTTGTTATGTTTGTTGAAGAACTTCTTGAACTTCCTAGTGAACAAGATCATCTCTTCATCCTCATCGCCATCTTCATCCTCGGATTGATCTTTTCTTCCAACCAAGGCGATCCCCTTTCTCATAGATCTATCATCCTCCTTTATTCCTTTCCTTGTAGCTACTTCAAGTTCATGAGTCACCAATGTGCCATGAAGCTCATCAAGGTCGTAAGATGCATTCTCTCCTTTGTTGGACTCGATGATGGCAATTCTCTTCGCATCCCATTTCTTTGGCAAGGCTCTTAGTGCTCTCCTCCATATTTGCTTTGGAGGATACTTCTCTCCAAGTTGGGCAAGCTCGTTTATGATTTGAGTGAGCCTCCTAAACATTGAATCTACCTCTTCTCCGGACTCCATCTCAAATGTCTCATATTTGAGTTGCAATAAATCAATCTTGGTCTCCTTCACTTGATTAGTTCATTCATGACAAATTTGCAATTTGTCCCATATCTCCTTAGCGGTTGAGCACATCGAGATCCGGTTGTACTTCTTCATATCTAAAGCACAATGCAAAATATTAATAGCTTTAGCGTTTTGTGAAATTAAAATCATATCCGCTCTAGTGAAATCGTCCATTTCTTTTGGGATACTTATTCCCCCTACTTCCTTTAAAGGAATATGTGGACCTTTCACTATGATCTTCCAAAGGTCATAATCTATGGATTGGATGTATAGAGAAATTCTATTCTTCCAATACCCATAGTTATCACCCGTGAAGAGCGGATGTCTATTTGTCGATTGACCTTGAGCAAACTCATTTGCTAGATTAGCCATATAATTTTTTTGATTTAAAACAAAAATCAAATGGCTCTGATACCACTTGTTGGAATCGAAGAGGGGGGGGGGGGGGGGGGTGAATGAGATTCATTGGCTACTTTAGCTTTTTAAAATGAGTTTGTAAAAACAAAATAGTTTGAGCTTGTGTAAGCCTTACGTCAATCAATAAATAAAAGAAAAGAAGAAGTAAATAAATAAATAAATGTGTAATGTAATAAAGTGGTAAATGAGACAAGAATTTGTTATAGAAGTTCGGCGGTGAATCGCCTACGTCTCCTCTTCCCGGTTAGATAACCTCCAACCGAGGTTCCACTAGAACAAAAGATCTTGGCCTTGAGGGCTCCAAGTTAGCCACTACACAACTCTTCCCGAGTTACAAAGCTCTTCCCGAGCACAATACTCTTCACGAGTACACAAAGCTCTTCACGAGCTACCAACACTCTTCACGAGTATACAAAACTCTTCACGAGCTACCAACACTCTTCACGGGTCTTCTTGGCCTTAAGGCCTCCAAGGATAGCCACAACACATGCACCAACTTCACTTGTTGATGACTTTACAATTTCCAACTTGCTTTGGTGTTGGAGGACCTTTACAATAAACTCAACAAAAACACCTTCACGGTGTACTCACACGAAGAAAACAAGACTCTAACAAAAAGAATGAATTACAAACTCCAATACAACAACAACGTATGGAGATTGCAAAGCTATTTAAGAATTGAATGATCAAAGCTTTGTAGAAGTTTGTAGGCTTGTTTCTTATCATCAAAATGCTCCAAATCATCCATATTTATAGTGTAGGAGACCCCCTAGGCTCCTACTAGCCGTTGCTACACAAAAGGCTGAATTCACTCGTCGGTCGCCTCAGACATCGCCTCAACAATCTCCATCGCCGCGCCTCAACGGTCACCAAAAATCACGCATTGCCTCAGGCGATCGGTCGATCGCCTCAGGCGATCAAAAGCTAAAATCAAGGCCATAGCCTCAGCAACCAAAATCCTTTCATCGCCTCAAACGATCCGTCCATCGCCTCAGGCGTTCGAGCAATCGCTTCAGGCGTTCATGCCATCGCCTCGGGGCAACTCTCCCTGCGCATGCCTCGGCGTCGCTCCATCGATGTGCGTGGCGATGCCCTGCCTGGCTGCCATCGCCTGGGGCGATCCATGCCATAATGTGCACACTCAATTTTCTTCCTTTAATCCACTTTTTATTCATTTAATCTGCATACTAAGTAGACACATTAGTATAACAACACAAGTTTTGTTGATCATCAAAACTCAAAAATAAACCAGAGATAAATTAAAGCATTAAACACAACCATGCGTGTAAGGCTCAACACATCTCATCCTCATATTAAAATCTAAAAATATATCATTTTAGTGTGTTTTGATATATATGGATGGAGGTTCATTTATCTTTTCATAATTTAAAAAATAGGGCAAATGATCTGTAAATTATGACAAATATGATTTAGATTTTATTCATAAGTTAGATTTGTTAGCCATAAAATCAATAAAAATATTATATTATATTATTATTGTAGTTATTACGATTATTATTAATATTGTTTTTGAACTTGTCATCTGTAAGATCCCGCTTACGGTAAATCAAAATTAACAATATAATGGTGATATGAGCCTAGAATGGTGATGTGGATTGTATAAAAATTTCGGCAAAGTTTCCCTATAATTTGGACTATCCAAAAAAAAAAAAAAAACGCCATAAAAATATCCTCAACAACATCACCCATAACCAGCACTAATCCAACAATAAAGTCCACTAAAGGATATAAAAGCAAGCTAATACTCATGCCTCAAGGAATAGACAGTTACAATCCAGAAAGAATGTATACAATCTTCAAAATAATAGTAATAATTTTAATTGCGTCATCTAGCTCAAAATGAAATGTGTTATACTTTTAGACGCATCAACTCTATCTCTCATAGCTTCCCAAAAGCTAGATATGTCACATGTTTCCACATAAACATCCCACACACGAGTGAGCACACCGACATAGTAATCACAATTATATAATGAATATGCAATTCATAATTTACAAGGTAAAATGCTGTAAAATAACGAAATACTCCCTGAGCATATCCAGAAGATATGAGATCTTAATAGTGTTCTCATAATTCCACAAGTTATCATTATCATAAGAATAACAATAATTACATCAGTCTAAAATTCACTTTTCATAATATCTAACCGCACGCTCCAGCGGCGATCTTTATGTCACATTAACACATCGCTCGCTCGACAGCGGCCCCAAACACTATAATTACACATCTCAACGACGACCCAAATACTATAAAGAATACGTCGCTTGTGATGTCCGGGAATTACTGGTGTTAATCCCGGAGTTGTGATAATCCTTTATGGATTTTTAATTGTGGCAATTAAGAATTAATTGTAGTGTGGGGTCTCCCGAGGTTGTTAAATCGGGCATTTGGGATCGTTGGATCCAAATGTTGAGATTGTATTCTCATTTTGGTGGAAAACCTATAAGTTGGGTTTTTGGTGGGTCTTGGAGTCCGTGGTGCTTTATGTCGTGGCTGGTATGAGGATTTGATGTTGGAGAGAGAGTTTTTGAAAACAGATGATTTTTAATGAATCATGATGTATTTGTGGAGATATTGGTATGTTGGGGTATTTTTGCTATATATACCCGATGGACTCGGGATTCCGCCATTCGGAATCCATTTCCTCTCCTCTCTCTCCCCTCCTGCGATGACCCTCCCGAAAACCCTTCCCCTCTTTTTCCCCCCTCAACAAAATTGTTGGGAACACGATTTAGGGGCCGGATTTCTTGGAGAAAAGCTGGTAATCTCTTTCCCCTCTCTTTTAGCTTTGATTGGATTGTAATTTTGTTGATTTTGGTTGAGTTTGGGTTTGGGTTGGCTTGGATGATTTTGGTGGAATCATAAAAATCTTTGGGTTGTTTTAATTCAAGTCTAACACCCTTGTTGGAGGTTCTTGTGTGTTGTTTTGTTGTGGTTTTGAGTTGGGAGGAGTTGGGGTGTGATTTGTGGAGGTTTCAAGCTTTTAAAAATGGTGGATTTTGAGTTTCAGGGCATGGCGATCGATCGCCCGTAATAGGCGATCGATCGCATGCAAGCAGTAGGCTTTTCTCCGAAGCAGCGATCGATCGCCACTTTGAGCGATCGATCGCCTCGCGCCAGTGAGGTCTGGCGATCGATCGCTATATCGAGCGATCGATCGCCAAGGAGCTAGCGATCGATCGCCCGGTATAGCGATCGATCGCCAGCAGGGATTTTGTGGTTTTCTTGGCTTTTTCGTGGGATTTTGAATTTGCGACTTAAATGGTCGGCTTCCGGGACAATGTTCACATTCCAATGGGAATGCTAGGCTTTTAAAATGGTTTGGTTGGAGCCAAGTTAATTAAACGGAACTCTCGGTTGAGTTTTGGCTATCTTTTAGACTTTTTAAATGGAATATTTTGGGTTTCATGCATGCCTAGCCGGGGGCTTTTAGTTTGGTAATCGTCATGGATTGACGATGGGTTTTTGAGGTTGCAAACATGCGTGGGCATGTGATTGCATGCTTATGCTTGATTATAAGTTGTTTATGTGTTTTAGCACATATTTCTCGAGGCATGGAACTTAAGCGAGGTTTGGCTTGGACTACGGAACTTAAGGTACGTATGACGTACGAGCATAGCCCTTTTATTATAATTGCAATTTGTGAATGCATGGTACGCTATAATTGAAATAATGTATATTGAATTGCATGGTCTATGTTAGCCACTATGAATGGACATATATACATTGGGAATTATATGGTGCCGCTTTTGAGCGAGCAATGATTGGGACGTTGTCGCCTTTGAGTGAACATCAGTTATGACACCACTGCTGTCGAACATGCGTGAGAATGAATGCCGCTACTGTAAAGCGAGCAATGAGATAGAACCATGGAACCATAAATGAGATAAACGGGATAATTGTAATCATTGTTTAATGATTGATATTATGGTTGTGATATCGGTATATAGTATATGGATTCGTTAATCAATGTAATGATTAACTGGCATTTGGGAATTTGATGATTTCAGTTGTTTTGAGAACAGGGACAGTACAGAGAATCCCGGATGAGGATGATGCCATCCAGGGAGTATATTTTGTATTTCATAGCATTTACATTGTTGTAAATTATGAATTGTATTATTATGATAGTTGAATTTGGGATATTGGTATGCTCACCCCGTGTGGGGGCTGTCTCTCTTGGGGCAGGTTATTAGGTACATCGATGGCTTGGAGTTGAGCTCGAGCTGTGGATTTGAAGTGCTCCCAGGATCGAGGTACCGGCGACGGTATTGAGCATGAAACTTTATACATTTGATGCACATATATTTATTCGAAGCTCGCATGTGAGCACTATTATGTGTATATAGTATGTATAAAAAGGCAAGGGCCTTTCTCTCTTCATTTACGTGTAGCATGCAATTATTTACTGAATTGCTAAATGAACTGAGAGCATGTTAGTGTATTATATTGGTGCATGATGTATGTGGACTTGGTAGAAGGGAAGCTAGACATTATATGGAATAATGCAAAGAAATTTTATATGTGCTATGATTGGCTATGACGATAAGAGGGTTTTCCACTACATGAATGATTGTATGCACAAATGGCATGGATTAATACACTAATAACGGGTTAAAGGCATGGGGGTCCTTACATCGCTCGTACCCATGGCGACCCAAACACAATACTATTACGTCGCTCCTACCCACTACGACCCAACATAATAATAATAAATCGCTCGTACCCACCACGACGCTCGTACCCACGGAGACCGAAACACAATAATAATACGTCGCTCGTACCCACGGCGACCCAACCACAATAATAATAAATCACTCGTACCCACGGCAACCCAACACAATAATAATATGTCGCTCGTACCCACGGTGATAAGTGTGATTTTTACACTTAATTTGCTATAAAATTAGATGCGTTTTTGTAGTGATTCCTGGACAATATTACGCATTTTGGTATATATTTGTATCTTTCAGGAATCTAGGTCCAAATGCATAAAACTGGAGAAAATAAGCTAAAAATGATAAAAAAAAAAATGACCAAACCGAGCAAATACAAAAAAGACGGGATGAAATCGCAAATTGTTGAAAATTATGAGTAGCGATCGATCGGCATGTTTGGGCGATCGATCGCCTTGGTCAAGAAACTTTTCGCGATCGATTGGCAATTCTGGCGATCAATCGTCGTATGAAAATTCTAAAAAATAAAAGATAGAGTGTTCTGGCAATCGATCGACAGGGTGTCGAGATCGATCGCCAGACCCAAAAATGTCGAGATTTTGTTTCCTTCTTGGGTATTTTGTGTCCAAAATACATGAAACACTTCAAATATTATAAAGGGAATTGTCTTGGACGAAAATCAGACTCTTGGCTCATCTTTTAACCTAGATTATCAGCCTCCATCACTCTCCATCAACCCACCATCATCCATACACCACAAACCATTGAAGGAGAAGACGCATCGGAAGAGATGGGACGACGGAGCAACGCAATGAGTCAACGCCTATCGTTACTATCGTATTTCTGAACTTGTTTATAGTTTAGTCTTAGATTTTGATGTTGAGAATGTTGCAAAATAATTTGATGCATTATTATTTGATGACTATTGTTGTCTAAGTTTGTTGTCAAGACTTAGGGGATCCTTTGTATGAACCCATAATTCAAATTTAAGGTTTTTGCAATTCAAATCAAAAATCATTTTTCTATTTAACGTTGGTTGTCTTGGATTGCATCTCGCTCTTAAGTATAGTCATAAAATAATAATGTTTTTGATCCTTCGTTTAGTCTAGGATTGCATCTTGCTCTTAAGTATTCAAATACATTATACAATTTACATATATTTAACGTCATAAATATTGTATATTAATATAATCACATATATAATCAGAAAGTTATTCACTTCTCTACGCCCTCAACAATCTAACAATTTTCCATGACATCAACAATCTAAAAATTTTCTTTCTCTTACGGTGAATCCCCTTCTATGCACGTATCCCTTATGTGCAAACTTTGAACTCCTTGCAATCAGAATTTGATGAGTAACGGGGCTCATATTACATTCATCTTTCTTGAAACTCTTTTTTCTACGTAGGTGAAAGGTATTATCCACTACAACCCTTATGCATGAATGATTAATATTAACCTCAAAGGTCGCCTCAAATGCTCATCTTTGTAATTCCTCCTTGCACTAAATATCGACCTCCCATGTTCAAGATTACTAGAATGTAGCAACACAGAGGTTTCACCTAATTCATACCCTTCGTCACAAGTACGAGGACTAATTTCCATTGCTTCTTCAATGTCTCTCATTCTTCTTCATCTAGTACGAAGCTTGGAACATAAGTACGTGCAACACAAATCTAACAATGATACATAACTCAAGAAGCAAGACCATATGATTCTATAGATGGAGTGGCAATGCATTGACAGATTCCCAAATGGAATAGGAGATAGAAGAATAAGAGAACCGCATTATCATTTTTGCCAAAAAAAATTAAATTAAACTGGAACCAAGATTAGGGACTATGAAATTAATAATATATTACTCTTTTCCTAAATTCACTCACCGTAGTAAACTAATGTTGCCACCATGGCCAACTTGAGCCAATGTGTGAAACATTATTTTTTGTTGTAACAAATAACATCCCATGTTGAACCACACAATGAACTGCAAAAAAAAAAAAAATTAATACAAATTTTTTTAAAAAAATCCTGATGAACAAACAAAAAACTAATGATGTATTTACGCCCAATGCAAAGAAGCACTCAAAAACAACCGAGTAAAAATTATATACATTCCAATGCAATTTACATTTTTCTTGCCAAAATTCACTAAATTCCTTTGAATACTCAGGAGATGCTATCGATTATTAAAATAGTAACTTGTAAAGGGTCTATTTTCAAATCATGATACATGGAGGAGAAAATCATTGAGAAAAATCAATAATAATAACACAACTTACTCACAATTTTTCCCACTGAGTAGCTGGCCCCAAATCTCGTGATCAATACCGAGGAAAGAGAGGCAACCATATTAGCGACATTCTCCATTGATATAAGTGGCCAGGAATAGCTTCCTAAAAAATATTTTCCGCAAACAACAGTTAACAAAAAAATTAATTGTTTCTCTGCTTATAACATAAATCCCAATAAGAAATATCTTAGATATATGTTTCCTAATTGTTACACCTCGAAGTAAAAATATTGAACTGTTGAAATTTTTGAGGAATGAATTAGAATTAAGCAAGTTGAAGATGAGGCTTAATTAATTGAGATTAAGCAAGGCTAATGAATTGAAATTGAGCAATAAAGACGCAATGAAAAGTCGAGTAAGGGATGAAAATGTGAAATTCGGGCACGCCTGGAAAAATCTCAGGCACGCTCAAAGTTCTTCTCGTGAGGTACTTGGAGATGTTCTTCAAAATGTCTTCACAAGTTTTGCCCAACAATATTCTGAGCATCGTGTGAGATTTTCAACAATTTGGAAAACACGATCCTCGATCATAATTTTTCAAACTATACTCTTCTGCAATATTTCGACAATGGTTTGGATGTAGAAACACAAGGATGTGTACTGAACGAAGCTTTGGCAACTGGTAATCCCCTATTTTATAAAGATGAAGACAGTGTGTTACATCTGTTCAATGATATGTCAGATGTCGAATATCATTGGCATTGAGATTCTTCACTGCAGCGTTGAGTCGCCATACCCACCCGAACCTCAATACCCTCATGATACACACCAACCATTTGAACATCATGGAGAGAGGAGAGATAGTTCTGAAGGAGACATGGCTCAGTTGGAGGATACAGTACTAAGATTCATTGCATCATTTGAGACAATTCTAGAACACCAAACCAACACTATACGTAGCTTGGAGCAGCAATTAGTGATCCTCATGAAAACATTGTCAGAAAGCTGCCAAGAGGAAGATATGAGAGATACAAACCAAAAGGCGACAAATCAAGTTTGGTTACACGATGATGACTACTCCGCCAACCGAGTTTGGGGGAGTGATCTTACTCAGGTGGAAGATGTGAGGGAATTTGAGGCTCGTCTATTTTATCCGATGAGTTCCCATGGGAAGATGACCCAAGTGTGATATTGGAAACTGAGCATATTCTCTAGAATAGTTATGAGCATCCATCGATGGCGACATGTACTATGCCATATGTGGATACATTATTTTCATCGCTGCCAACTTTATAATATTATGTCCTCCATGATATGAAGCCATGCCAAGAATTCTTCTCCCAAGCCTATCAGTTCATGGAGAAAATTGTTGGAGCGACGAATGTAAACTTTCATCATCTTGCCAAGCTTGAGGGCATACTAAATCCAGACCAATTTGTGGTATCGTAGTATACTTACTATGTGTGACAACCGCTCTTTAATGGTTGCTTTTGATGTTCAAGCTGACGACTAGAAATCAGCACTTCTTGGGAGGCAACTCAAGCAATATCTTTTCTTATTTATTTTATTTTATTTTATTTTTAGTTTTGCATTTTAGTTTTTATTATCTCTCGAGTCGACTATTTTATTTATTTGAATTTCTTTTGCGAGGTTCTCAGTTGGAACAATAAACCCCTACAGAATTGGAGCTTTCAAAAGCCAATCACCTCAATCTTCATGCAAGCTTATTGATCAGGGAAGTTTACTGTTTCCCTTTTGATTCTTTTAAACATTGATGACAATGATTGATTTAAGTTTGGGGGAGTGGCTTGCATGTTTTACTTGTTCAATCTGTATGATGTATGCTGAAAATGACACTTGAATCGTCCGATTATATGAGCCAATTTTTTTATGAGTTCTAGCTTGAGAAAAGAATTAATTATAGTAGTGGCTGTTATTCAATGGGGATTTTGAACTCACTATTGATGATTGTTAGCCTTGTACATGAATATCCTTCGTTGAGTTAGCATATCAAGAACAAGGACTATATTGAGCACATTGAGTCATGATATGGATTGCATGTTGAATAGTGATAATTGTTGGGAACTCGATTATTTATATTGAGCAACTTAGAGGATTGCATAACTTATTTGATGACACTTTGAGGCGAAATTTTATAGTTACAAACTTGACTTGGAAATGATCTAGGTGATCTTTGGAATATTTGACATTTCAAGCCTACCTTGCCTACATCATTTTCTAGTGTCCTACTTTGAGCCTATCTGAAAAATAATGGTGTATGTTTAACATACTAAACCCCATTCGACATTTATCGATAAACTCATTATACCTACCTTTTTATGAGCTTAAATTGAATTTTTCTCCTTATCTTTAAGGGAGTTTAATGAATCTCATTATATGCACGTACATTATATATTGATGAGCTTAGTTAGAAATTTGATGAATGAGAAAAAGAAAAGTGAAGAAAGTGTCTTATGAGTTAAAAGAAATAAGACCCAAAAAGGGGCTAGGTATAAAAGAAAAAAGAGCCTTGTGAAAACAATATATAAAATGCAATGAGCCAAGACTAGAAAAAAGAAGAGAAGCTCAATATGTGCTGAAATATGAATTTTATATGATTATACTATCTGTGCTCATCATACATTTTCTTTGAAACCGACACCAAATGCCTAATATTACAAGCTTAAAAAGACATTTTGATCCAAGTCTAGGGAATGACTACACTAGTGGATAAGTATGTTTGAAAATAGGTCTATGGGGTGCTTGATGATAATCTTGACCTTGATTATTAGCATGAGTTGATCTTAAAGATGTGCATGAAACTTGAGATTGACAATAGCACAGACACACGTTCCGATTTTGCGATGTGGCACTTGATTAGGAGAGAACATGCCTCGTTCAACTTTTGTATATGTGTAACTGAGATTTCTGAGGTAAATGCTAGTCATGAGCTAATTTGTTTCAAGTATCAAGAATAAACTATACCTTTTGATTTTAATGCTTAATCAATGACGATCAAGTAAAAAGTTTGGGGGAGTTGATAAGTGTTATTTTTGCACTTATATTTCTACATTGCTCGTATTATTTTACTATGATTCTTGAACAATATTACACAATCTGATATTAATTTGCATATTTCAGGAGTTTAGGTGAAAGTACGAGGAAATGAAGAAAAAGAGCTAAAAACGATGAAAGGAGAAAGAAAGTTGAAGAAAAGATAAAAAAAACTGGAATCCAGGACATGTCACTTCTTTCTTCATGTTCAAGCCATATTTTGGAAATATTGTCGACGAAAAAGTTGAAGAACTTTCTGTTATCTTCAAGTGGACTGGTAATTCACTTAGTTCCAAGATTGCATGAGAAAGTTGTGACCAAAATAATCGTCTGTCAGTAGCTGAAGCAACAAAATTTCTGAGCTCAATCTGTAGCTTTCTACCCGATAGATCGGCAGAGTACGAAAGTTGAAAAATAGAAGGTGAAGAAATACCGGCCGATCGGTAACTATTACCGATCGATCGGTAGCCGAGAAATTCTGAAAAAAATATATTTTAGAGTTGGTAAGCTATAACATGTCAAATATTAATGTTACAATAAACAACTCACATGTCCTTATTGCACAATCAATACCGAAAAATGATTTATGAAAACTACTAGCCTTCGAGTTTCGTAAATGAATTGCTATCACACGTGTCCTAGATTTTACTTGGCCAGTCTCAATCTAAAACCCACGACCTAATATAGACATAAAACAACCCAGATATAGCTTCCACCGAGCATTCCCTCTTTGAGATCCTGGTTACTTTTACTTGCCATTGTCATCACAAAGGCAACAACACCTTGGGGGTGAGCCAAAGACCAATATGGAACAATCACATAAGTACAACATGTATCTACAAAATGTGATAGATGATGCAATGCAATGCATGTAAGGTACAAATCATCTTGAGATATCAAACTTCCGGAATCCAAGGAAATAGTCATCAATAATATCAAACTCGAGTAGAGGGTAGCGACACACACACTGCTCTACGACATCTCTCGTCGTGCATGTGATGTGCCCAGCATCCTTCGTTCATAGGTACGACGACAATGCACGTACTACAGTTCCTTCCTAAACTTCCTGTCATCGACGTGCCCAGCGTCCCCATGACACTATAGATGTCATCATAATCAAATGGTATCAAAGGAGCGGTAAGAATATGATATGCACAATGAATCATCTATGCATGATGTGACATATGAAACTCAATATGCCATGTTCAATGTACATATATAAAAAAATGATGTGTTTTAACAAAACATTTATTTTTATACGCCGATATGCCAATTATGAATACCATGAATGCTTGTATAATACAGATACATGTCGTATATTACCGATCGCAACATACATTAACTTTCTTTTCATTCCAAACTCGCTATTGCTCGATCAGTGCATGCAATTCCAATATAGGAGATTAATGTACACCATTCCAAACACTTCATCTATTCTCATGTTCCAATTCTCGTTCATTCCTTTCCAGCAATTTATGTCAATTATATCATTAAGTGGTTAACTATCATTAATATCCTTGTAACTCAATTCTTTCTTGTTAATTGATTTTTGAATACTAGACTATAACACATGATTCCCTATGTTCTGTTACTTTATTTATATTATTTATGCTATTTATATTCTAAGGTGGTATACTTAAGATTACATTAGCATGTAACAACAACAATCATTCTTCAACCATTTTCGTCTCATCATTACCAACCCCTTATTTAACTTGATTATGACACAACCAAAAAGTAAAAATCATTTACAAAAGTCAAGAATCCTTTAAACTATAAAAAACCAAGTCCTTCTTTCCAGAAACAACAAGTAGAAATCGAGCTCATTCAAATATGACATTGAAAGTTCATGCAATCCTCTCCTACTTGATTAATTAGGCTAAAACATGATTTTAACTAGTTAAAAGTCAACCCAGAAAAGGATTTAAGAACTTTCACTCTCACATGCATGTAACTTGATCGGCACGTTGCGACAACATCGAACCAAACTCAAGATAATTTAAGGGGAAGAACGATTAAGCGGTAAGAAATGGTTACTTGTACAAAACTTGAAGAAATCACACCAAAATCTGATGAATCTTAGCGTGCATGTTTCTTCACTTTTTCGTTCAAATCTGACGCAAAAGCGATGTTATCTGGCCTGATAAGGTGCACCGATGAGTGAGGAGCGATGAAGCGGTGGTGGGTCGGGTTCGCCGAGGCTGTGGCAGCGGAATCCCCTATCCAGGTGGAGACGAAGAGTGCGAGAGAGTGGAGCGGGAACAGGGTCGAGAGATTTAGTAGGTGTAAAATGTGTTGTGCATGTAAATTATGTGTTACACATGTTAATATTGGTATTCCCAACAAGTTATGTACATCGGAGTGTCATCGGTGTACTAATACACTAGACAACACTTGGGATTTATATCCACTACTATATCACAAAATTAAATTGTGAGGGACCAATCCTAATTATGTGATTAATGATCACACAATGGTAATTATAGTGTAAACAACAGAAGATTAGCTTAACATTTAATAACATGTGGCCCTAAAAATTTCGGCATGACCTCATCGTACAAGGAACATACCCCAATGACAATCAACATATACTGAAAATATATAGATATATACCATTAGTTTATACCCATCAACAGAAACCAACATACATGTATCAAACTAGTAAACACATATCTGTACTGAACTAAAATAAACTAAATATACAAGACTCATCATACAGAAGGGATACACCTCTGATACAAAGACTACTGGATAAACAGGAGTAAAACCTTAAGTGTGGCTCCCACCGACGTGTCTCTGTGGTCCTGGCCACCTGTACTGCCTGTCGTTGTCCACACATAAAGACAACAACAGCCCCCCTTGGGTGTGAGCAAAAGTCCAAATGGAACGATCATAGAATATACAACATGTATCTATAAATGATATATGAAATGAAATGAAATGCAATGCATGCCATGTCATGTCGGTATCATATCGTACACCCATCCACTAGGTATATCTGAATCAATAAATGAAAGTACAACCATATCATAATAGCTCGAGCTTGTCAAGCCTATAGGGTATCCAGATGGATGGACGTTGGCAAAGCACCACCAACCCCAAGTCCTGACATCACATTGTGATATTCCATATGAAGTCATGTGTAATTAACATATGAAGAATGTCAATATGGTAGTAAGGATGAAAAGGGAATAATAAAAGAGATGTGGAAGTAAAGAATTGAACCATATTACCATAATGATTAAGTAGAATTTGATATAGTAACTCATGTGGAGGTGGGAATTAGTCAATAATATGGGTATAAATTCTTAAAGTGACAAAACTTGAGGGATTCAGTGGCAATTTAGGAAAGGGTCAACTTTATGAGAGGGTTGATTTAAAGTGGAAAGAAAAAGGTTAGAGTAAGTCAATTTCACCTTCTTTATGTTCCTTCTTGCATATCTTTGTAGTTAGTATAGTATGTGTTCTTAGAATGATTTTAGATTTCGGGAATGTTTAGTTGGAATTGATGAATGCTTTGTAATATGAAGGATATATGTAAATTATGGTGTTATCATGTTGTATGGGTGGGTACCTGTATATGTGATGAGTTGTTATGTGCAAGGGTGGAAGAGATGATGAAAAAAGGGTGAATTTCACGGAACAGGACTCACCGATCGATCGGTGACTTGCGCCGATCGATCGGTCGAGGAGACTAGAAATCTCTGGCATGCTCGATCGATCGAGGAAGACCTAGTGATCGATCGGTGATGTTTAACGATCTATCTGTAAGACGAGAAATGAGCATTTTGAGGTATTTTGTGTATTTTTGATTTATGGCATCAATGTATATGTTCTACGATACAATAGTATCAGAAATGTGATTATACATGTTGTTAACAAGATATTGACCTTTTATGTATATGTAGAGCCATCACGTACCACAGGACATCGAACAGGGTAAAAGTGATTGCTGGTGGTAACTCTGCCTCTTTTGGATAGTATCAGGTACGTGGGACGTACGAACAATCTAAATTTTCATTCATACGTTATTGTGAACCTTGTATGAAGTGTAATGAGTGAATACCAACGCATTGAGGCGTGTTTGTGTATTGATGAGGGGCATGCCGTAATATAATATCTGAGATTCTTATATGGAGTCGAAATGCAATATACGTTGGCTACTCATATGATGGGATCATAGGGATTGTAATAGCCATGTGTTATGTGCTACTCACATAAGGATTTGATATTATATGCAGCCCAGGATTGTGATGAAGAAATGGTATCACTGGCATGAGATCGTTAGAAGTGGAGATGATGACATGTCATGACAGATACATCTCACATATTTGTGGATTTATATTATGGTTGAGTATTGTACAGGAACAACCCAAGGAGACATGATATATGTATGAAAACATGGAGTTTTTATAACTACTGTAGTAGTTAGATATTGTACTATTTATTGCATGTATGTTGTTAAGAGATGATTTATAGTACATTGGTGTTCATGACGTTCTGTGGGTTGTTTCTGTAGGGATTTTCTTATTGGGTGAGGAAAGTCAGGATTGTGGATCCATTTTGCTGCACTGACGATGCTAGAGTAGTCGATTAGAGAATGAAGAAGCAATGTCTATTTCTCTATTGTATAAAATGAAGACATGTAATGTATGATTACAAGTAGTTGTAGAAAATGAATCGGCATAACTCTAGAATATGCATGATATAAATGTTTATATTATCACGATAATGCTAAGACAGTGATGGTCTTACATATAGTCTCATTAATTAACTTCTAACTAATTAACAAATTAATGTACAAATTATACTTACTTCTCATTATCAAATATCGGGACATCACATTTACAAACTGTTAAGTATAATATCAAGCTGTTATCAAAGATAATATTCCTCATATTTATTCTCAACCATATGATTAACATAAGATGAATCACATAATTGTTGAGATGTTAAACATAATTTTCGATAACACGGTACGAGGGCCTTACATAAATTCTTCATTTTAATAAATTATTTCTACAAATATTATCAGATTTTATACGACTATTTCAAAAATATATAAAGTCCCGATTTAAATGTCAACCGACATTCATATTTTCAATTTCACTTCTAATTAATTAATCTCAAATTAATTATTCATTAATTCATAAGTTATATTTAATTATATTAATCAAATCTCGAGGACTTACATTTCACACCCACTTATATAGATTTCGTCCTCGAAATACACCAAACATAGATGCATATCAAAACTAAAATTAACATATGGACCAGAAAACACAACAGGATATAAACATAATCGAACAACTGAGGAAAAGATTCTCGCTTGCCAAAACAATTGGTGCCTCTAAAAGGAAATTTTTTTTCAGAAACACACGATCTCCTTTCTGAAATCTATGGGTCGTCTTTGCTTAGTAGCATAACTTGCTCGACAATCACGTGCAGCCTTCATCCGCCGTCTAATCAACTGAACCTTATTATTCATTTCTTGTATCTTATCAGGTCCAGTAAATTGTTTTTACCGATTTCTTCCCAGAATAGAGGCTTATATAGTCTCTAAAACGATCAAAAGGTGTCATATCTATGCTTGTTTGACCGTTATTATTATAGGAAAATTCTGTTAACAGCAAGGCTTTGTGCCCTTCAATGTCAAAAAATTAATCACTAGAGTACGTTACATATCCTCGATATACAAACGAGCCATACTCCTATAAGGGTAAGTCCGCTGGTACGGAAAGAAGAGTGCATAATTAGGAAATAGATCAATGCTATCCCAAATAGCATCACAGCCTCTGGATGATCGAGAAAGAGGGGTCACAAAATCCATAAAAATATGTTACCAATACCATTGGGGACTTTCAAGGCCATGAAGTAACCTTACAGGCTTCATTCATTCGGTTGAAACCTGCTGACAAACTAAACATTTGAAATTAAATTCAACAAAGTCTTACATCATACATCTCCATCAGAATTTGAGGTCTCAGAGACATATACATATTTCGCCTTCAGGGTGGATACTGTATTTACATCCATGTATTTCACGAAGAAGTACAGAGGTCAGATTAGAATTATCAAGAATAACTTATCAACCATTAAGTCGCAAAGAATTATCAGAACTATCTGAAAACTAGATGTATGTCCTTTAGATACAAATTCTTAAGATTTCTGAGTTTGAGCATCATTTCGTTGGGCTATCCTGATTTAAGAAATCAATTCCGGCTCAACTTGAAATGATGAGACAATGATATAATTCCGGTATGAGTAAAAAGTTCAGTCAGAAGTATAGACATCAGCATGTACTTGGTGCTATCAACAGAAGCTAGAACAGACTCACGGACTTTACGATTGAGGCCAGTCGTTGCGACATTCACCCGTCTAGGGTGATAATGAGTTTACTATCGATATCCTTAGAAAGATTTATCCACCTGCTTTGTCTCGTCCGAATATCGGATTGGAAGAATAGATAGTTTAAGCTCTTCTAGTCCGAATAAAACAAAAATTTCCCCCATCTAATTAATGACGTCTAATCTTAAAACAAAACATTTGTTACCAGTTCAAAACTATATACAGGGTCTCAAGAAAACTAACTTCACACTCATCTGACAAAATACATTTTTAATTTTTCAATGTCAGCTGGGTTTAGCCATTTCTAAAAAACAAAACCTTTCGATAAAACGATATTTGGTATCCCTCTAAACCATGAAACATCGTACTCATGAACATTGGTAGGTCTCATCCAGTTTAACACTACTTCGACCTTGGTTAAATCGACAAAAATGCCATGTCAAGAAATGACGTGGCCCAAGTGTATCACTGTGATCATGTAAAAATTCTTATTTGGATAGCTTGGCATACATAATCATTTCTTAATCCTTTGGTGTCAGGAGGAATGAAAATGATAGATTCGGTGGTTAATCAAATAACCAAAATTACACTCGCCTGATCAGAGAACTATTTGATATTGTTAAGTCATTTGAGTCAAAGATTAAATATTCAAACTATTCTCGAAATAACGATGGGAGAGGTCAACAGAAGTATCCCGCTAAAATGATATGATAGAAGATTAACATCCTGTGCAAAACATATTCAGGTTGGACAGAATGATCATAAATATTTCACATACAAAATCTGAGATATCTATATCGGATATTCAACACATCTTATTTTCATCTCGAAATACCAAGATATTATTAATAGGAGCAATCACAAGTCGATTAGAAATTGTCAAAAGATTCAACTCACCGAGTTAATGAAAATATCATGAATTAGAAGACTCGTATGACATAATTATATATCGAGCATAGAAGATAGTTGTAGCCATATTTTAGCTTTGGATTGACACCTGATACCATTCAGAGTGCAGGCCCATTAGCAGATGTACAAAATTATTCTAAAATAATAAATCAAATAAATCCTTAACCTAAAGCAACCATAATACAATTACCTGGTCGTATAAATTATCATAATACTTTCGACTCATTCAAGTCGAATCATTTCATTTACAGCAAACTCTTCCAAATGATCATGACCTCTATATCGAGATGCTTACAAATCTCATTGGAAGTATATTAGAAAGTCTTTACCATTTTTTAAAATTTCTCAAAACTTTACCACAAATGCACGGAGTTTATACCGAGTTAATACTCGGGTCCGTGCAAGTTTTGTTCTTTAATATATCCAAAATCATCACTCCGGTTAACTTGAGATCCATGGGTTTGTGTCAAACAAGGGTTTGTGTCCAACACTATTCTCCAGGTCTGGGTCCGTGCCAATTCGAGAACTAAACTTTTGTTGAAAATGGAGTCTATGCCACATCTGGCCAAGGTCTGTATTTAATCATTTCATCAATGGAGTTTTAAAATATATCGAACCATTTTTAGCATTAATTTAATTGTTATGGCACATGGTTCGAATCATATCCGACTGTAAATCTTTACATTATCTTATTATGAATGTTGATGATTCACAACATCTATGCTACGTCTATGTTAATAAATTAAAATACCAATTGTTTTATTAAAATTAAGATTTCAAATGATTTACAAATTAATTCATAACTTCTAATTTATTACTTCATCTTAGTCAACTTATGAATCCCAGCCATAAAATTCCACACACATACCAATAAACTATAATAGAATTACAACGAAAATGATCACCAGTAGTATCGATCATACAGTGATTAATCATATCATCATTCCCATCATAATGATATGTAATGAGGATAAGCAATATGCTTTCTTGAGAATCTATACATATGTAAATATCGTCTCATCCAATAAGTTACCTCCCCCTTTTAAAGAATAATGTGGGTGGTCATTTAAAATCAGGATATAGAAGACAAGTTCTGACAAAGATTTTATACACATTCTGCAACATATTTGTAATAACTTGTTGTCATTCATCATTATGTTTCATTTCAAAATTAATAGATACATGGAAAATTATTAGAAGAATAAGACCTCAAGAATGTTCCCAACAGCTCTCTATCTATATCTCATATAGTCGTATTTTCACAACATGTAATGATGCTTTTATACAACGCGTTCTTGGTGACAATATCAAACATATATTCCATTTTATCAAAACCAGGATTATACAGCATCGAACTATGATTTCCTACATGGTCATCTATTTACTTTTTGTAATAATGTCATATCTTTATCTCATTTCATCATAGACATATCTCATTCTTTCCAGCATTCTCATTGCCGAAATCTAAATGGCTCAATGTCCTGGAGATATCTCAATCAAATCCATGGACTCTTAATCCAAAAATCTTATAACTTGTTCGACATTGTTACTCTCAACAGGTTCAACAATTACATTCCTCTATGATTTCATACTCATTACAATTTCGTATAGAAGAGCTCTGATGTTACAATTTATACACACTCTTCATTTATACAACCAAATTTGTTACTCGTTCAATCTTGAGTGGTTTTGTAGGCGTTCAAGTATATACTCTTTCCCTACTTCTTCCGTCGCATATAGAATAGTAAATAGTAATTTTGTAATCAATATCAATACTACACAAAATCAGCATACTCAATATCAATCATCTAAAACCACATATCGACATCAACCATTTATGTAACACCCTTACACGTAGCACATACACATGATGCATATAGCATAATATTTAATGATAGCGAAACTTGCAATTTATATCATCCAATCAAGACATACAATACTATAGTTTACAAGGCATATATACATATATATGCCACAAAAATAACCAAGGTTGTACCCCTCACAACCCAACCAAAAAAACATATACAATATATGCAAAATGATGAGCCGAGGGAGAAGGACTAGAGTCAACCGGCCAACCTTGGATCCATACTTCGAAGTTTGTAGAAAACACATTGTAGAGTCAACTTTATCTACATGAACTGAAAAATGATTTGCATTTGGTGAGTTGCATTCTCAATGAGCATATTCAAATAACATGTTAATTAACTTCACGTAAGCACATGATCGATAACAAATTCACACGTACAGTTTATATCAGTCGCATAACATATAAATGCACGTGTCTAATCATTTTATTTTACTCTTATGGACCAACTAATACCAAGAACGAATCGTGATCACGAATATGACCATGGCGCTCTGTACTGTATATCACATGAGTTCAAAGAACTCGGGATCCATATTATGCAATTTTGTAATTCCGAAATTCTCGTGAAGTTCATTGCAATGGATAAAATCGGAGAAGAGGTCGAATGACTTCAAGGTTTCTCAGAAGAAAATTCGTGTTAGGAAAATCCTGTGCCTGCAATTATACATTATGATAAGCATTGTGTTGTAGAAAGGGCATAAGGTATTAGGTAAGTCTCGATCTATAAGTCATAGACATAATACCATATGTTAATTGGTTATGTGAGAAAAACCGTGAATCAGCTTATGGATGGTTAATTAAGATATCATGTAAAATTTTATCGAGACGAATGTTGTTAAAATCCTATAATCAAAATCTCATAGTGGATACCCAACTTATATGACTCGAGATCACAATTTCTAGGTTCAAAAGAGAACTAAATTATGAGATTGTATAAACACATTGGAGATCAATCTTCAACACATTCCTACGATAATGGTGTAGCCTTGATAGCATTTATCGTATACGCCCAAATTAACCCCCTCAATCCTCAAGCTTGATAACAAAAATGTAGTAGCGTGAGTATGGATCGATCCCACGAGGAGGTGTGAATTCTTGTGTTAATGAAATCAAAAGCAAACCAATAAATTAAACAATGGGGTTGTGAATGAATTATACTAACTAAAATTAAAACTAAAGATTAAACTAATGAAAGCGTTTCTTGGTATCGATCGACTCTTCCTTGGAATTATCATCTATTTCACCGATTCACAAAATACTCAATTTTTCACATGAATATTCATTGTTGGACGTTTAGTCCAATAATCAAAGCCATATCTCACCTTATGTTTAGTTAAATAGTCCAAGCGTTCTAGTTTGACCCTTATCAAACAATCAATCAAAATCAAAGCGATTAAGATTTAAATCGATGATAGCATATGAACTAGTGTAATCGATGAAGCTAAACAACATAATCCAAGCGTCTATGTTTAATCTAATCAAGTGTTTTTCCTAAGAATTTAACAAACTCACAAGCGGAAATTCATTAATCTTAGTTGCTTCGTAAATTAGAGGGATCAAACATTTCCGTATTTGATATCTAATCTAGCGTTAGATTACATGCAAATTATTAGTTTGTCAATCTAATAATCAAACACAACAATTATGTCAATAAAAATCAGAAAAACTCTTGATACTCAATAAAATTGATAATTAAAAGCGTAAGAATCTCCCCAAGATAAATAAATCCAAGGATTCATCTTCCTCAACCAAGAATTATAACTAGCTACACATAATTAAAGCAAAACAATAAACAAAGATAAAGAGGAAGAAAACTAATCCGATCTCCGCTCCGCCGAGGTGTCAATCCCGCCTTCGCTTCGATCTTCATAGCCGTCTTCAACAATATTGAAAACAAAATTGTAAAACTAACCTAGTCTACTCTACTCTAACTATCTAATTGGTAAAGGTTGGATGATGATGGAATAAGTTAGAATCCATGTGGAATCGAAATAAATCTAGTTTCCATAATTTTCACGACACTCGGGAATTGGGGCACTGCCTGACGGGCACTGGGGCGCCTAACATTCTGCCCCGGCACATTTTTTCAGCATTGCAGGCGCTAGGGCGCGGCTTGAGTGGCGCCTAGAATTCTGCCTGCTGCACAACAGTTTAGTATTTTGGCCATAACTTTCTCATACAATCTCCGAATTGACGAATCAGCTGTCCACGAAAAGATAACAGAAATGATTCAACTTTTCTATGGATCACATTTCCAAACTCTGGCTCAAACATAAAGAAAATCGAGGAGAAATGTGCAACATGTGTTTTGGATTCCGGTTTTTTCATCTTTTCTTCAACTTTATTCCTTCTTCAATCATTTTAGCTCTATTTCTTCACAATTTCCTGCAATTACACAAATATACAATTAGGTAGCATATGTATCAATTTATCCATCAAAATATACCAAATCGTAGGCAAATAAATGCAATAGATGTGTCTATTTCTAGTCAGATCAAGCCTGCAAAACAAAAAGGCCTTTAGTGATTCATAAGACATATAAGGATATGTTCGAGTATAGCGGGATACTCTTTTAGGAGATCACCTACGTAAGTGCGAAGTGTGGCCGCTTCAAAGATGGAAAGCACTTATGAAACCAAGCGTGGTCCATGGCCGGAACGGACATAACCGTAATAACCAAAACGAAGGTTAGATTTGTTATGGTGTGGGTTCAAATGTCTCGGTTTACACCAATGACTAAATAGTTCAAGACTATAAGTTCACTATTAAGTCAAGTAAATAAGAAGTCTTGTTCTCTCTCGGCAGCTACCATCGGATCATCGGAGTTGGTTAAAAGTGGACTGAAGGGAGGAAGAATTGTTTACTCCAATCTTCTTGGGGATTCATCATGCTAAGATGATTCGTTAAAGTCACTCATTTGCATTCATTCATTAATTTAATTCATATGGGGAATTGTTGGAAAATATGCTTAATGAATTAAAATTAAGCATGGAAAAGTCGAATAATACGAATAGAGAAAAACCGACGATGACGGATGAGAAATCGCTGCAAGGATAAAATCGGGCAGCAAGATCAGCGCTCGAGCTTTATCGGTCAGCTATCGAGTGCCGCAACTTCTTGGGCATTGCCCAGGCAGAATGCAAGGAGCAGCTTGGAGGAGGCCTACAGCCTCGGGTTCTGCCCGATTTTGTCTATGCGGTTTTTCCCGAAGGGTGGTGTACCTTTTCATGTATAGTTGTGATTTTTCATGAAAAAACACTTTCTAAAGGTGTCATTTGATGATGTCTTATGGTTTAGTATAAATGAACAACCCATGATTGAATTAAACATAACTTTGCAAGATCAAACTCAAGTTTTGAGAACAAATTTCTGCATGTTCATATTGTTCATCTTCCATTTGTTGGTTGAGTGCCTTTAAACCTTAGTGGTTTGAGGATTTGTGATTTGGTGTGCTTCTATCACAAATCATAGTCGTTGTATCTTGGAAACGATTGCCGCTAATAGTAAGCACCATAGCGGGGCAATATCTTTTGAAGGACAAAGAGTAAAACTCTTGCCTCTACATCCTAAAAAGACATTGTTACTTTGCTTGCTATTATTCATAAGATACACATCCCTACTAAAATTCCTACATCAGAACATGTTTGGCACTAAAAAGAGTTGCAAATGGTATTACCATAATATTGTAAACGACAGTGGAAAAATGCCTAATGCAGGAATGATAAGGATTCCAGAACTTTTAATATCTTTCTACTCATCATGCCTCAAAAGTGTTGGAAAAATATGCTTAATGAATTGAAACTAATCATGGAAAAGTTTAAAAACACGAATGGAGGAAAAAATGAGCGAAAACATACAATAAAAATTACCCGGGAAAAACCCGGGCAGCGCTCAGTGCTCCAGTATTTGGCCAGTAGGGCATGCACTAGGGCGCATGATGGGACTAGCGCCGCGGGTTCTGTCCGGATCTTCTTGGACGGTTTTTTTCGAAGGTTTGTGTACCCTTTCGGGAATAGTTACTATTTTCGAAGAAAAAAACACTTCAAAAAGGTGTTGTTTGATGATGTCTTACGGTTAGCATAAAAGGAATAACTCATGATTGAATTAAACATACTTTTGCAAGATCAAAATCAAGCTTTTACAAGAAACACATGCAGTTAACTTGTTTCACAATGATAACACAATCAGCGCAACACTAACAACAGCAACATACATTCACAAATAAATGGTCACGTAATTTCTCCATCACCAAACTGAAAATCATTGAATTCTATAGCAAATAAAGGAGCAAGCTAACAAACTCAAATATTCATGTAATTGGCAATATCCTAAACTCTAATTATCAATACAAAAGAAAGGAAATGAATTACTTACTTCTGATAGGGGTCGATTTTTAGGAAGCAATTTTGCCACCTCCGTTGGAAGGACCACATGCCTGAACACCCAAAAATTACTCAACAAAATGCATATATAAAATTCCCCGCCTAAAAAAAAATGTAAATAGAGCCTCATAAATATATCAAATCACCTATACTCGTAGGTGTCATTAAGGTATTTCTCGGAGTAATGGATCTGACCGCCCATTTTGATTAGCTTCCATAATCATTTTTGCCCACATAAAAAATGAAATTCGTTACGATTAGAGAATCATTCTGTATAACACAGTAAAAAGTTAGCAAAAAAATGATAAGAGGCTGGTGAGGGGGGACTTCAGAGCTCCGCCGGTGATGTCGGACTTCAGTTGTTGGATGGAGGCTGCTCCACGGTTCGGAGAACCTTCCCCAATGGCTTCATCCATGAGATCATCATCCTCTTGCGCCATCACCTCGATGTTCGCCATGGAAATGTGCACTGTTAGCGGCGGGAGATGAAGGTCAAATATGTCATGTTGTACTCATATCACATCTTCTATGCAAAGCTGGATTCACAATACCGGGGAGTTGGAATGATGTATTTTCAAGTTTGCACAGTTGTTTATAACGGGCTTCAGGAAAGAGACGGATTGCTAGAAAGGTAACCGAACACTTGATTATGGCTTAATCATTTGCTAATCAACCCTTATCATGCTAACCGAACACAGCCTATGTGTATTATATGCTGTGATTTCAATCAGTAAAAAATGAACAGAATTCAAATATGGAGATTGAGAAATGAACAAAAAAACACAAAGGAATTTTACGTGGTTCGGCCAATCAATTTGCCTACTTCCACGGGAGACGATTTTATTGAACACTTAGAGATATAATGTCATTCTCCAGTACAAGAGTTCCTCCAGAAATTCATTCTACCGTTTACAATGAATCACTCCTGAAAATTCACTATACTAATAACAATACTCTGTCTCTGCTGTCTCTTCTTGAAGCGTTGAGTTCTTCAGTGTTCGATTGAATTGCTTTTGTGTCGTTCTTCTCTCCCTTAGAGTATCCAGAGCCTTTCCCTTTTATAAACTCTATGTAGCTCCACCTGCTCTTTCAGTATCAAGTCACAAAATAACCGCAAATCCAAGAAACAATAAAACCGAATTTGCTGTAACCGCCAATTTCCAACTGCTATGGCTTGAGCTTGAACCGACTTCCAGCCTTCAAAGTGCTATGGAATGAATAAGCAGACACCTTTTCAACACCGTATTAAAGATCAATATATTCATTTGGATGCAATGATCATTCTTGTCGAAGAAAGCACATTTTAACAAATAAAAAATATATCTACCTCAATCTATGATAACCAGGGTTGAGGATGATTCATAATATCATGTTATACAATCAGCCATCACAAGCAGCAAATGTTTTTTACCTGCAAGAATCATCTAAACATCATGTTACCAGTATAGCCTAGCATCCTCAATGAAAATCAATTCACTTGCCTAAATCAATATACAAAGTTCGGTTCTTTTCCACAGGAAACAATGACGGTATGCAACATCGCAAGATACTTTTTATGCACAAATACATACGGGAGAATTTTTGTACATATATTGTGAGAGAGGAAAAATTGCAAAACAAGTTCAACTAGTAATAGAGTAAAAAAACGATACTTCTATATGCACACTAATAACTTACAGGGGAGAAAGCGCTTATTCTCCTGCATTAAGAACCTTTTCAATTAATTCAAATGAGAGATAAAGAAGAGAAAGTACTACAGGAGTACTTGCTTCAGGTTTCCGATATCGTCAAATGCTTCATTAATTCCATGGAGAACCATCCTTCTCACTTGTAAAAGCCATTTGCAAACCTGGTCAGTGTTGGAAATTCACATATCAAGATTTCTGTACTCATAAGCGTGCTATATCCGATCAATACAATCAAAGAAACTATGTCCCAGATTATAATGGTTTTAACAAATGACCGATCATTTGAAGAGCATGAAACTAGACTGGAATTACAATCAATGATAATTCATAACTGTGCGTAAACCCAGAACCATTTCCCAGAATATGCACAACCGTAGCAGACAGATTGTGCTAATATATGTGATACTGAACATAAGTTAATCTCTTTTCTCACTTTCTAACTGATTGTTGATTCAAAATTTTGAAAATTGAAGCTTGTTACCTACAGTATGAATGTTAAAGGAAAGACATCCTTGAAAATTAGTACGAAAGACCGATACAAAGCCTTCTTTAATATCCATGGCATGAAGGCAAAGAATATTCCTTGAGAGCAAACTGAATTCATATCTTAAGCAGTGGTGTAGGTGCAGGATCAAATACATATGGAGAAGCATTGCTTACACAGGGGCATTTCTTACTCCAAATAGCATAGTCTCAAAGTCAACACTCCATATATTAATGGTTGGATCATCAGTGCAAAATCAATTTTATTGCATTACTTCTAGGATCTGCAACTACTCTCTATTGTTATTGAAATATATGTTCTTACTAAAATTAGTTATAAGACACAACTAACATGCTGGCACTTATATTTGAACTTGTATACTTAGGATTAGAAACCAATACATGCATACCTACAGGCGACGATTTTATTTGCCCTGGCATTTAAAGCTAAGGCCTGGATTGTATGTTTGAGTCCACTAAAATATAAAAACAGTTGTACTAAATTTAATAAAATATTACACAAATTCAAGCAGTACGCATAATGTGCAGGAAAATAAAGGACTATTTAGAAACTTTATAACATGATGAAACACTGTAAAGGACCAAAATAAAGTACAAATCAAATCTCAAGATACATGGCAATCAATACCCTAAAAGTTGGCCATAGGTGATCAAGAATTGTATGACTTAAAAGCATCAATGCCTTAAACAACTGACTAAAAATCCTCTGAGCATTTAAAAATCTTCAGAATAAAATGCACCAAATTAGCATGAACTTCTGAGATGGAATTTACATGTTTCTCAAATGATGGGTTTGGTTGCTTTGCTAGTGATCGTAATCTTGGGTAATGCAATAGTCCGGACAAGGAGACGTGTAATCCCCGTATGAGAAAAACAAAGAAGTGGTTCCATATTATAGCAGCAATAGAACAAAGAGAAGAGTGAAGCAATGTTAAAGATTTGGCCACCTGTTATGGTGAAATTGCTGAAGGATTGCGGGGCGGGAAGATAAACTAATTTTTAATTTTTTTTTTAGGTTTTACATTTTAATTAAATTAGCCAGCCAAACTCCTCCGTCACCCAAAAAAACTAGAACAATTAAAGGAATTAATTAAAAAGCCAAACAATTTTTAGTACAAATCATGCATTTAAATAATAACATATAATATTATAACTCGTGTATAATCAAAATAAACTTATACTCGGAGGCTCAACTATAAAGATCTAATGAGCCACTGGGTTAGGATAATATAGCACAAAATTGTAAGGGATAAAATTTAGAAATTTTTATGGGCCGTATTGGGCTTGACGTACTAATCTTTGATTGGCTAGAGCCCTGGAAGCTGCAAATATTTCCTTTATCCTTTCTGTATCCTCTCGCACAGGCTTGGAGAAAAAGATACGAAGCTCTGCTTGGTAACGTTAAATTAGGGCTTTTAATTCTTTAATCAATTCATTTGATCCTCGTGATGTTTATGCATAAATCTAGATTACTAATCCTTGATGGGTTTGTACAGGTGGCATTGTGCGTGATGGAACCTGGGAGGGTTGGGTTCGGGTTGGAGATCACTATGAAGCAGATAGGGATTGATGACAAAGAGGGCCGCAGTTCACGAAGAAATGAAGAGGATGGATGAGCAGTCTTCCGGGTAACAGCAGTTACGCCACCCATCGTTTGAGGGTTTTGAACAAGATCCTGAAGCGTCGTGTAATTATATCTTTTTACTTGCTATAAATTGTTGATTACTTTGGAATATGGGATTTGATTGGATAAAAAGAGTGGAGGAACGTCCCTTGCTCCAGTAGCCGCGTCCCTTGCTCCTAAGTGCATCATATCCCTGTTCGCGTTCGCGTTTCTTCATCCAAAAAACTGCTAGACGGAACAGCGTGCATCTAAAATCTTCCGCTCTCCCTCCCTTCGCTTCTATTTTCTCTTCAATTAAAATCTTCTTCCTTCACGGTGGCATCGTCGCCCTCTCACATTTCAACGCCGCAGGTTTTCTTCCATTATTTGCTCGTTTTTTACTATCCTTTTCCTACGCTTACTGTTGTTTTTTGCTGTATGGATTCGGTTTGAACTAATTTTGCAGTTTCATCTATGGCAAACAGAAATTAATTGAATTCAACTCCTCTATATATTTTACGAAGCACAAGTCATTTTAAATCGATAATAATTGTTCGAGAAGAATTTGCCTTCTCCTGTGAGTGGAAAATGACAAACTTGTAATAAATTTCTGTTTAGATATCATAGTTTTTACCCAAACGTTTAGGTTAAAGTTTGATGGAAAGATTCAACTGACTTGATTTTCCAATTTTTAATATAAATCTGTTAGAAACATATTCTAACTGGACTCTCATTTAAAAATATCGTCATTATATTAGATGCAATAGTCCAAATTTGATTTAGGTATATGACTGTTAACTAGGCGAATTTGCTTAGTTGCTTGCTATTTCTATAAGAAGAAGCAATGATGGAGAAGTTGAACTGTGGCGAGACATAGGAGCCAATACGTGTGTGAGAAGCAAGGTGGTCTTCTGGTTCATCAACCGAACCTAATAATGTCCCCTTTGTGCTATTGAATAAATAAATATATAATATAATATTCAATCAATTTTAAATTGAAGTTTTTATTTTACCAAAATATAATTATCCATGTTCCTTTCCTTTGGACACTAATAACTTTTGTGTTTAAAGTCAAAGATGACGCCTTGGTTTTCCTTATGGTATTTATTGTTATCCGATATCACTTGTAATGAGTTTTGACACTGAGAACATCTACATTCATATTACATTTTTATTTAAAAATTATATTAAAAAAAAGTATTGTTAAATTTGATTTATATAAATAACTTACTTTGAATTATAGAAATTAAGTTGTCCATATATAATTCATGACCTTAAAACATAAGATGAATTTACAGTCCTGATTAAAGTAGGACATGATTCTGGTTTTCATTCAGACCAAGAATTTTTATTCTAGAATCCGGAACTGGATAGTAAGTCTTTGACGAGATTTTGGGGAGATGGTTACAATTTTGATTCAAGGTTTGAAAGAAATCATGGTAAAATCTAACAAAATCATGGTTTTAAAATCCGAAGAACTCAAATGCTATAGTTGATAATAGAATCCATGCAAACAAATTTTTTTTTATCGCAAAGCTTGGTGAATAGTATCAAATCTCATAACCAAGCTAAACAGTACCCGGAGACAGTGGTGAATTTAAGATCATGGTCCATCATTGGTTGGGCACTGGATCCTAAATTATATATATATATATATATATATATATATATATATATATATATATATATAATTTTAAATTTTCTATAATTTTGCCCTCAATCAAAATCCAGTAATTTCCACTCAATCTTAACGATAAGTCCATGATAGTTAAAGAGCACATTATATGACACAACTTGCTCGTGTCACGTTGTGCTTTATTTTTGGTGGGACTATTATCATTGTCAAGCTACTATCATTTTAATGATATGCAAAACTCCATTCTCTGAAATATATATTAAGTTAGCTCTCTCAATGGGAAAAATTGCGAGTAAGTTGTGTTATTATATTGATTTTTCTCAATGATTTTCTCCTCTGCATACCATGATTTGAAAGTAGACCCTTTACAAGTTACTATTTTAATAATCGCTTTCAGTTACTGAGTATTCAAAGGAATTTAGTGAATTTTCACAAGAAAAATGTAAATCGCACTGGAATGTATATAATTTTAACTCGGATGTGATTTGAGTGCTTTCTTTGCATTGGACTTAAATACATCATTAGTTTTTTGTTTGTTCATCAGGATTTTTTTTTAAAAATTTCATGTTTTTTTTTTTTGCAGTTCACTGTGTGGTTCAACATGGGATGTTATTTGTTACTGCAAAAACTCATGTTTCACACATTGGCTCAAATTGATCATGGTGGCAACATTAGTTTACTTCGGTGAGTGAGTTTAGGAAAAGAGTAATATATTATTAATTTCATACTCTCTAATCTTGGTATCACTTTAATTATTATTTTTTTTTGGCAAAATTGATAATGCAGTTATCTTATTCTTCTCTCTCCTATTCAATTTGGGAATCTGCCAATACATTTGTCACTCAATTTGTAGAATCATATGGGCTTGCTTCTCGAGTTATGCATCATTTTTAGATTTGTGTTGCACGTACTTATGTTCCAATCTTCGTACTAGACGAAGAAGAATGAAAGACATTGAACAAGCAGTGGAAATCAGTCCTTGTACTGGTGATGAATTGTATGAATATGGTGAAACCTCTGCGTTGCCACATTCTAGTAATCTTGAATATGGGAGGTCGAGATTTAGTTCAAGGAGGGATGAGCATGTGAGGCGATTTTTGATGGTTAATAATCATCATTCACCCATAAAGGTTGCAGTGGATAATATCTTTCACCTAAAGAATTTCAAGAACGAAGAATGTAATATGAGCCCCATTACTCAACAAATTCTGATTGCAAGGAGTTCAAAGTTTGCACATAAAGGATCGTTGCACAGAAGTGAGATTCACCATATGACATGGAAAACTGATAGATTATTGACGGCATAGAGAAGTGAATAACTTTCTGATTATATATGTGATTTTATTAATATACATTATTTATACATTAAATATATGTAAATTGTATAGTGTTTTTTAATATAAGAGCAAGATGCAATCCAATTTCCGTTTTGATTTAGAATAATCGATGCATAAAGTGGTCTTATGTCTATTTCTGAGTCAGAATTATAAATTATGACTATTTCTGCGGCAAAAATATAAAGAGTCTATTATCCCATACATACTCTTTGTAGTGACAAGTTATAGAAAAAGTTAGTGAAAAAGTTAAAAGAAATAAGTTGTGACTATTTTGATTTGGGATTAGAAAAGGAGGCTGGCCGCCACGTTCCTAGGGTCGAGAAGTGATGTGTGTTTCCTTGAAGCACATTGCTCGAATTTGAACCCTTCTTCTATGCTAAAAAATGAAAATGAGGTGGGCCCTTCTATTTTATTCGTTGTTACCTCGCCATCTTTGATTTTGCCACCATCGGAGAAGAATAGACCCGACCAATGGTCATCATCGACCCTAAATCGGCTCGGAACCGGACCGTGGTCAACGGGCCGGTTAACCGAGTCAACGGTTCGAAGGGTCGGATCCGTAACGAAAATTTAATCATGTAATTTCCATTTTTCCTTTTTATGTTATTCACACGTGAAATTACCTAAACGAAAATTTCGATTTTACAGTCCCTACTGTTAAAGTTTTAAGTATGAATTGGAAGCCATTCAAGTTTTATATTGTTAGCTATCTCTTAAGATCATTGTGTCCAATCAATTCAAAATGATGCATTTAAACGTATAATATGAAATTCCTTTGTTTAAGGAGTGTACATGTGCTACACTTGTATGCTGCATGATTTATATGTAGTTTGTATTTAGGTACAAATAATTGTATTTAATTCTGTATGTATGCATGCGTAAACAAGATGATAGCTTGCATTTTATGCTATGCATAAATTAACTTGGTACATATTTATTTACATGATGAATTCTATCCTCATGCTTTCAATCTTACATTTCATTCCTACTATTCTCTGCTATCTGATTTTTCCAAACATGAGAACGAAATCCATCTAAGTCTATGCTTCAATGATTTTCTCATTCATTGGCAATTAGGCACACCAATAATTTTCTCTGCCTAAGCTTTTTTTTTTTTTTTTTGCTATAGTGACATGATGAACCAGGTTAGGCAGAGAATGGGGTTGAGGTCAAGCTCCAAAGGAATGCTTTGTGTGTGCTAGAACCAGGTTAGGCAGAGAATTAGGCACACCAATTGTCTCGTAGAATTTGGTTCTGCTTTTACTTATTTGTATAAATAATCATAATTGTTTCTAATGTTTATATGAGTTTGGTGGCTCTTAGCAAACTGTGAAAAAGGAAAGGATGTCAACACATCAATGGTCCCTTTCAATCTCTCCACTTTTCTTGAGAACTAATTTCCCGATTACCATCAAATTCTTACCATTTGTCTCTAATAATCGATCTCGTTTCAAGAATGACTCAGTTTCTTCTTCCAGATCTGCTAGCATAATCAAGTCTTTGAAGGGACAAAGATTTTTCCATTCAAGAATCACTTGTTCTGCGGGCTACAAAGGTGTATGTTAAAAACAGAAGTTACATTTTATTATAATATAAGAGGTCACGCAAGTTTTTGTTTGAACTGTGGAGGAAAGGGCAAAAGAATGGGTGCCACGATAATTCCTCCTTTTGTATAATTGCCTGTACATGCTTTTGGTGATAAAGAATTGGCATGATTATGTGCTTGGGACAATGGTATCTTAAGTGACACAGGAAAGAAGTTTTAGAATAATGTATTGAAGATTCGAAATTTCATAGTGTAACTCAAAAATTTTACTTTTTGAATGTTTTTATAATATAGCGAGCTTATGAAATATGTTGATTCTTATATATTGCAATTTGCACATGCATACTTGTTTGTGCTTATATGGGATGAGTTTACTTCACCTGCTGCACGAAAACCTATAAAAGTTTAGCTGTTTCTCAATTTTATGTCTTTGTTTACCAAAAACATTGATATTAACAAAAAATTATGAGGATTGCAGGTTAAGAACCTATTAGTTCGATCATTTGCTTAGATCAAATGACCCGTATGATGATTGAATGACAAGATAAGATAGTCACATAAGCTGCTCACTGACACTGCACCTTGCGTGGTGCCAAAGGAATTATATATAGATATATATATGTACTAGCCGCACACGCATTGTTTGTGTATAATATAATACATGAATATCATGTGAAGGCTCTATGTCATATAAGCAAATGAGTGTTCAGGTCCTAAAAATTGAAAATTGATCTAGGAAGATTAAAAAAAAAAAAAAAGTTTCTTGAGCCAAATCGTATTATAATTAAGCACATTTATCGATTGAAAGAACCCATATCATAAATTTACATACTAAAAATGCGCCAAAGCATACATCATAAAGTGATTTATCATGCAATCTCTCAATTGCAATATACAACTTACAAACAAATTAACGTAACATAGTAGTAAAAAAAATAGAGCAGTGTGGTAGAGTTAATATGTTAGGTTCAGATAAAAATTCCAATTTGAATCCAAATTATTCATCCCCATTTAGTTGAGCCAAGAGAGGTTTCAAATTAATATGTTGAATATTCAGGGCTAAACGAGGAATATGAGTCAATGACAGCTTATCACACCAAAATGGTGGGATGAGTTACTACTTTGATAAATTACAAGAGTTTTTTTACATAAAAACCTCAAAATTACACCCACATTTTGTATCGTGTTTATATTTATGTAAGAAAATTATTTCAACATAAGTGCATATTTAATTTGTGAGAGAAACATATAAATATGAACAAGAAGACAAGAAAAAAAATACTTACAACGTCAACATCCTTGCATGTTCTAGCCATGGTTAGCAAAAACGATCACGGAAAGGGCGGAATGGCCGTTCTGAAACGGAAAACGGATGCGTAACTATAACCGCAATTTCACGGCCAACGCGGTTCAGAATGACGATTTCGCGGCCTAGAACGATGATTTCGCAGCCCAGAACAACCGTTGCGGAACATTTATAGTTTTTTCTATTTTTTTGGAAATTAATAATCTGTCAAAATTATCTTATTTTATTTTTAATTTAAACAAACTCTGCGGCAATAACCGCGATCGTTCCGTGAAATGTTTAAGAAAAAAATATTTTATTTTGCATCCCCAAAATTTTTAACCCTTAAATATTATTTTTTAAAAAAATTCTCCCCACCAAGAATTTTTTTCGGAGTCCGCCCCTGAAGCCATCTGCCTACACTAAAAAATGGAGCATAACCAAGTCATCTTATGCTATCTCAAATGAAAACCATTGCATGAATAACATATTACATGTAATACAGGAACTCACAACATAGATGTCTCAAATCGAAAAATTCAATGTACACATTCAGTAACACATTAGGGCATTTTTTTAAAACCAAAAAATCAGGGATTGTGTAATTTGGGGGGAGGGGTGTGAATAAGGGCATTTAGAAATTAGAAGAAAAATCCCTAAAACTAAAATGAAGCACTTACAATCGAATTTTCAATGATTTTCGACGTCAGTTTCACATGATTGTGCTATTTTGCTTCAAATAATACCTCAATCCCGACTTTCCCTCCTGCATCGTCTCTGCTCCAACGTCCAACGTTGGTTTGACTTTTGCTGCGCTTGTTGTGTACGCCTAAATTAGCATCATTCAATCTTTCGATTGATAAAGTATGTAGTAATGTGAGTAGGGATCGATCCCGTGAGGAGCTGCATTTCTTTGGTGTTAATGAAAATTCAAAAGAAACAATAAAATAAAGATGGGGTTTTGTGAATTGGATTATAACTACGAAAGTTTAAAGCAAAATTATTGAAATATCAGACTAAAGAGTAATTCTTGGTTTTCGGTCAATTCTACCTTTTTAATTTATTTGCTCGATCAATCAATTGTTAGAACAAGTAAAAACCATGGTAATAAAAAACATGGAGTCTAGTGGCTGCAATTACAGGAAATGTGTTAACTGCATCAACAACAGCCGCCTCCTCGCTTGAGATGACTTCTTTCCACAAAGTAAGTATTAATGATTTTCTCCTATGTAGTTATGAAAAAAATAATATAATGAGTTGATGAGTTAAAAAAATTATCAAGAAACAGTAACATAAATAAATCGAACTCACTCATCATCCACAATAACGAGCTCCTGACTAGTTACCATGCCATATTTGGTAGTTACATTTCTTTGTTCGAACTTATCAATGACAATATCTATAACATCTGCATATATTAAAAAGAAATATATGTATACATATATACATATAGTTATAAATATAAACATAATTATGCTTTTTTGAAAACATTATAAAAAACATATCAATCATTGCGTTGGTATTTAAGGAAAGTGGAATATCTACAAACTTTGGGAAAACTAGAGATCCTAGTTCTTTGGCAAGGGCATCATTAGGAGCACGACGAATGGTAGTTGCTATACTTATAACCCATTGGTACATGTGCGGTATCGAGGTTCAACAAATGTCACTTTCGTATTTGATATAAAATATGTTTCCTGAAGCTGGAGAATATCTTCCATTAAAGTTATATCTGGGATGTAAATAGTAGCATGTACCTTTGTTTCTTATATTGCATTTTGGAAGAAGAATATAAACAATAGTATAAAAAATGTATGCAAGAAAATAAAGGAATATAAACAAACTCAAATTGTGAAGAAATTGTTAAATAGGTAGTAGAGGTACATACATCTTTATCAATAAATAAGAGGCACATGTACTTTTTTGAGCTTGTTTGGGATTGTCGCGGGCTTTGCTTTTGGACGACCATGACTTTGGTTGTCCAGTTTCTTGTGGTTGGCATAATATCAGCATCAGGGACAAGAGCTCGATGCATTTTTAAATAAGCTCTGCACGTGGGAAAAATATTATTAAAACATTTATAAGAAGATGTTTAATACACTAACAAAGATCTATATCTAATAATTATATACATATGTTCATGTTAATAAATATTTGTTGTATACATGTTATCACTAAAATCATTATAATTTTTCATAAAAAAATTGTTATCTGTGAACACATAATGAGTAATATAAATGTATTATATTACGTAAAACAGCAAACTAAAGAGCGTTAACAAGAATAAGTTTAAGTAAATAAGCTATGTAAATCATGCAGGAATGATAGTACAACACATTTCCGAAATGATATAATAAAATTTAAGGAGAATTCATATATATTTTTTATGGAAAGTAACGCAAAACCTAATATTGTAGTATCGATAAATGAATAAAGCATGTCATTGTTAGATTTATTTAGTGTACAGAGAATTTCGAGTGGCGGAAAAGGAAAAAGATATGATGGATATAAATTATGTAGAAACATGTGTGAACTATATTACTATCCCTTTTAAGTGTTAAAATTATTAAGCGCAAATAGGAAGCAAAAGTTGTTGGAAAAAATACACTTCTAGGTGTATTTTTCATGTATTAAAATAGAGGCAGTTAGTATATGTGGTCCGGGGAACTAAAAGAATGACAAGTCAATTATTAGGATGGAGTTTCCTTAAATCAAAGTGGTAATACACTTATTATTAAAAGACGCCAGGTAATACTGGTGCCGATGGGGGCCCCATAAAATAGAAAATAAGAGGAGCCACATACCATATACGTAATCAACAAATATAATATACGTAATAACCAAATCCGAAAGAGGGTTCAGGAAGCGGAGGGGCTGCGACCACTCCTTGTATCTAACACAAAATCGCCGATGTGTCTTCGGCGATTTTTGTTACCCTGAACTGAACCCAATTGAGGATTTGGTTATTATGTATATTATAGTTGTTGATTACGTATATGGTATGGAGCCCCTCTTATTTTCTATTTTATGGGGGCCCCATCGGCACCAGTATTACCTGGCGTCTTTTAATAATAAGTATATTACCACTTTGATTTAAGGAAACTCCATCCTAACAATTGACCTGCCATTCTTTTAGTTTCCCGGACCACACATACTAACTGCCTCTATTTTAATACATGGAAAATACACCTAGAAGTGTATTTTTTGGAATAATGACAATACATATATTAGCAGACATAATTTTCAAGAATAATATATTGGGTATTTACAGGTAGTTTGCACATGTAGATGGAAAAAAATAGTGATAAAGAACAGATAAATCATGAATTGATGTAGGCAAATGGGCTTGTTAGCTAAGTGATTGTCAAATAAAAATACAAAAAGAAAATTGAAAAATAAGAAGCATAGAGAAAGCACGTACTTGTATTTTGTTGCATTAGGAACTTCAGATGGAAATAGAAATGCTTCTTAGGTCATGTCAAACTTGTATCTATTTTTGATTTATAAGTTGCAAGGTTTCTTTATACAATAACATTTCTAGTTAATGTGATAGGTTTATCATCAGCAGTTGGAGGATGTATATGGACTTTTACTGATTTTACATTTTTTGCTCGTGAAATTGCAACATATAATTGATCATGACTAAAAACAGGATCTCTTAAATATATACCAACAAAATCTAAAGTCTGCTCTTGAGTTTTATTAATAGTAATTGCAAAATATAGTTTAACTGGAAATTGAATCCTTGTAAATGGAATTGGACATATAGATATGTTAGGTGACTCTGAATGGATTTTAGGAATAAATGTATCTTTTCCTTTGAAATGACCTATTGTAATTTCTGCATGAATAACTTTTTCGCCTAATCCACGACAAATTAGGCGTTTACCATTACAAAGACCTTCAATTGGATTGATATTTCTTAATATTAATAATAATGTTAACATATGTGGGGGTAGTCCACTTGTTGTGGTTGAATTCAAGAAATCTTCATATCATCCTTGTTGTGAGGGGTCACGAGTCTTATCTAAACTAACAAATTGTTTTTGTGAGACCCCGTTATCACATCAAGATATTAAGGTGCAATTTAGAGAACTAAACATACATGTGATTATATCAGAGTAATGTGCCGTGTTGATTAACCTGAGCTTTAGAGATTACAGTACCAAAATGTTCCAAAAGGAAAGACATACTTCCTATAAAGGTACTACATCATAGTCTTACTCTACTCAGTAGAAGCTATACAAAAACTCTAACATGCTAATCCTGTAGCACTCCTTACAGCTCAGCATATCAACCCCGGCCCTGGTTCTCGTCAACAAAAGCACCTACAAAGACAACCCCCCAACACATGAGCATAACACAATTCATATTTAACATAATATGAAAGTAAGGCATAAATGCAAATCTTAAACACAAGTCCTTCCTGTATTTCCAGCATTTATATCGCCCATTGGTTGTCCCTGTACCATAATTCATAATAGAAACACATTATATGAATGTATGGATATGCAATGTCATGACATTCCTTTTTTCCTTAAATCCTTATTTCATCCTGAGCCCTTATCATTAGTACATTTTAATGCTTCTTGCTACTCCATGTAAGCGGAATTCTTCCTCGCTTCCAATGGACTTTAGCGTTGCTACTCCATGTAAGCGGAATTCTTCATCGCTTCCAATGGACTTTAGCGTAAGCCATTAAAATCCTTACTAAGATAACTTTGACTCGTGAAATACACCTCTTATATTTCACAACATACATATGCAAAAACAATGCATAAAAACATGTATCATAACCATAATGCACCACATTGCATTCATCATGTGTCATAAAGACAAACATAAAGTACATGTTACCGTTGGGATGCCCGTACGTCGCTTACGTGCCTTTCAAAAGATAGAGGAGTCAATCGACTTTATCTCCTCGGTTGTGCTGGCACCTGGGATGGTTCTACATAGCTACACAACACAATATTAGGCACCTCATAATAATCCGGAAGCAAAACCAAATTAAAAACCAAATTAATCCTTCAATATCATCTCGCGATCGATCGCCCATGAGCCCCGATCGATCGCGAGATGCTACTGCCTCGCATACCAAAAAAAAACATTCAGCGATCGATCGCCCCAATATTGGCGATCGATCGCCAAAACCTACTGGAACGTCGCGATCGATCGCGCCTCCTTGGCGATCGATCGCCAACCTTGTTCCTTTGGCGATTTTCCAGAATTGCTTAACACCGATATTCATACCCTTAAATCTAACATGTAGGACATAATACATACCAAGATCATCATGCTAGCATTTGAACTACACTACCCTGAGTGTATTCAAACCAAATATACACCCTGAGCATAAACCTACATGCATAAACATCGATCATTTAAACAAGTAATGGATCAACTTTTTCTGGAAACAGGGCACATTTTCATTTCCAGAATTCTTGAGCACCTCTTTACATGCTATTAAAACTAACACATATAACATAACCGTGCTCAACTAAACATGCCATGGGTTTCACAAAACTACCAAGCATATTTTTACATCAAAGTTTCTCCAAAATATAAGCTTATCATGCATGATAACACCTCCTCAAAAACACTCCCAACCCACGTTTTCCAGAAAAACAGAGGAAATCTCTACCCAGATTTTTGAGCACTACGTTTCACAAGCTTAAATCTTCCACATAAAACATGCATCATGCTTAAGGAAAATTACAGAGAGACTCATAAAAACACCATGTAAGCATTTAAATCACAGGTTTCAAGAAACATATGCTAACATGCCGTTTTTCACCATGCTCAAAAGTAGAACCAAACCAGTTTTCCAGAAAGAAACAGGGTAGGTTTCTCACCCTACTTTGCCCCGATTTTTGAAGGATTTCCAGGCGATGGAAATGGAAGGGCTCCTCCTAAAATTGCTTAGCAGCTGCTGGATGGTATTTTGGAAGAGGAGGTTCGAAATTTGGAGTGCTGGAAAGGTGTTAAATTATTGAGCCAAGTGGAAGCATGGCCAGCTCATGCTGAGTCAAAGTATGGGTTGGGGGGGGTGGTTAAGTGTTGGGTGGTTTGATGTGTTATGTTTTGGTCCCGAATTAGCACGATGTATTTAAAATATCCCCACATGATATTTATAGTATTTTCTCAACAAAATACTTCAATTACCCTTTTGCATGCTTTACCAAAACAAACAATACACACCCCAAAAACCCAATACATGTTACATGCACCCTGAAGTAAATCTCCCCAATAAAATTTATCCAATCCCATGAATTAACACCTTAACATCACAATATAACTTAAATGATTAAAATCACATAATCATTTCGGGGATATCACAATACTCCCCTACTTATAGGATTTCGTCCCGAAATCAAACATGCTGCTAACCAGAAATAAAACAGTATATAAACGCATACCAGAAAATAACTCTGGATAGTGCTGCACCATGTGTCGCTCTGTCTCCCACGTGGCCTCCTCGACACCCCTACGATCCCACTGTACCTTGATCATAGGAATAACCTTGTTACGAAGTCTGCGGTCTGCTCTATCCAAAATCCTGATAGGCCGCTCCACATAAGAAACATCGGACTCAATCTGCACCTCTGAAGGCTGCAACACATGTGAGGGATCTGGCTCATATTTCCTCAGCATAGACACATGAAAAACGTCGTGTATGCCAGACAGAGAGGGCGGTAAAGCCAACCGGTACGCCAGAGTACCAATACGCTGTAAGATCTCATACGGCCCTACGTACCTCGGGGATAACTTCCCTCGCATCCCAAACCGTACTACGCCTCTGAAGGGTGAGATCTTTAAAAACACTCTGTCGCCTAACTGAAACTCCAACGGTCTACGCCGCTGATTGGCATATGCTGCCTGTCTATCCTGAGCTGCCTTCATCTTTGTTCTGATAACCTTAACTTTTTCTTCCATTTCCTGAACCAACTCAGGTCCTCCAACCGACTTACGGTCCATGTCATCCCAACACAAGGGTGACCTACAACGCCTACCATAGAGGGCCTCGAAAGGAGCCATCTGAATACTTGCCTGGTAGCTGTTGTTGTAAGAAAATTCCACCAAGGCTATCGAGTCCTGCCATGAAGTGTCGAACTCCAGCACACAAGCCCTCAACATATCTTCGAGCGTCTGTATCGTACGCTCGGTCTGTCCGTCCGTCTGGGGATGATAGGCTGTGCTCAACCTCAACTCTGTACCTAGAGCTGTCTGCAGACCCTCCCAAAAGTGAGATGTAAACCGCGGATCTCGATCTGACACAATCGAAACAGGGATCCCGTGCAGTCTCACCACATCTCTGACATATAACTGCGCCATTCTTAAGTGTGTGAAGGTCATACAGTAGGGAATGAAATGAGCACTCTTAGTCAATCTGTCCACGATTACCCAGATGGCATCAAAACCCGAAACAGTCCTCGGCAAGTGGGTCACGAAATCCATAGATACGTGCTGCCACTTCCACTCGGGTACCTCTAAACTTCTTAGTTCACCTCCAGGCCTTTGTCTCTCAGCTTTCACTTGCTGACAAATCAAACAACGCTTGACAAAAGAGGTGACATCCTGTTTCATACGCCTCCACCAGAACTGGCTGCGTAGATCCTTATACATCTTCTTCCCACCTGGATGGATACTCATCCTACTGCAATGAGCTCGCTGTAATAAACCCTGACGCAACTCAGGTGCATTTGGAACCACCCATCTGTCGCCAAGTCTCAGAGAACCGTCATCAGCCACTCTGAATCTCGATGGCTGTCCTGAATGAACCACTAACATCCATCTCTGAACCTCTACATCGGTCCCCTGAGCCTTCCTGATGTGATCAAATATAACAGGCTCAGCTAGCAAGGTCAAAACCTGTACTGGTGAAGAAGATACATCATAATCGAATCCCAAATGGCAGTAGGAGCCAAACATAGCTGACAGAGACATAGCATCCTCTGCTGTGCTCCTCACCTTCCGACTCAAAGCGTCGGCTGTCAAATTTGCTTTTCCCGGGTGATATTCGATTTCACAATCGTAGTCCTTCAGCAGGTCCATCCATCTCCTCTGCCTCATGTTCAGCTCAGCCTGTGTAAACAAGAACTTCAGGCTCTTGTGATCAGTGAAGATGGTAAATGAGGTACCGTATAAGTAGTGTCGCCATATCTTCAAGGCGAACACTATAGCTGCCAACTCTAGATCATGGACTGGATACCTCGTCTCATGTGGCTTCAACTGTCTCGAAGCGTAAGCCACTACATGTCTGTCTTGCATCAGTACGCACCCTAAGCCCTGTAGAGATGCATCGGTATAAAGAACAAATCCTTTGTTCTCCTTGGGTATCACTAGAACTGGCGCAGTAGTCAGTCTGTGCTTTAATTCCCGGAAGCTCTGCTCACAAGCCTCTGACCAACAAAATGGGACTCCCTTCTGAGTCAGCTGTGTAAGTGGCTTGGCGATCTTTGAGAAACCCTCGACGAAACGTCGATAATAGCCAGCCAGACCAAGAAAACTTCGAATCTCACTGACTGAAGTAGGGGTAGACCAATCCATAACTGCCTCTATCTTCCTCGGGTCTACTGATATCCCCTCTCGTGATATGATATGGCCCAAAAATGCAACACTGTTCAGCCAAAACTCACACTTGCTGAGTTTGGCGTACAACTGATGATCTCTGGGGATCTGGAGTACTATCCTCAGATGATCGGCATGATCCTCCTCATTCCTCGAATAGACTAGGATGTCATCAATAAACACGATCACAAACTGATCGAGGTACTCCTGAAATACTCTGTTCATCAGGCTCATAAAGACTGCAGGTGCATTTGTCACACCGAACGGCATCACCAAGAACTCATAGTGTCCATACCGAGTTCTAAAAGCCGTCTTTTGGACATCACCAGCTCTAACCCGTACCTGGTGATAGCCTGACCTCAAATCTATCTTGGAGTACACCTCCGTACCCTGAAGCTGGTCGAACAGATCATCAATCCGCGGAAGCGGATATCTGTTCTTCACTGTAGCCTTGTTCAGTTGCCTGTAGTCAATGCACAGACGCATTGATCCATCCTTCTTTTTCACGAACAAGACTGGCGCACCCCAAGGCGATACACTAGGACGGATGTATCCCTTGTCGAGGAGCTCCTGTAACTGTACCTTCAGCTCCCTCAGCTCTGCCGGTGCCATCCTGTATGGGGCACGAGAAATGGCTGATGTCCCTGGCAGCAGCTCAATAGCAAACTCCACATCCCTGACAGGCGGAAATCCCGGAATCTCATCTGGAAACACATCACTGAACTCTGCCACAACTGGAATGTCCTCGGCTCTCACTTCCTTCTCCTCTGAAGCATCCATAGCATAAATAAGGTACCCAGTATGGCCACGTTCCAATAACCGCGACATCTTAACCGCCGAGATTACTGGTATCCTTGGACGAGAGCCGTCCCCATAAAAAGTCCACTGGAACCCCTGATCAGACAGAAAACGAACCATCCTCTTTTGGCAATCTACCATAGCTCGGTATCTGCTCAACACGTCAATGCCGATAATGCAGTCAAAGTCTGCCATCTCTAACTGAATCAAATTGGCCCTCAGATCATTGCCCTCAAAATAAATGAGGCAATCAGATAACTGTCGATCCGCAATCACATGCTTCCCCGTGGGTGTCGAGACCATGAGAGGCGTGGGTAACAGAGACGAGCACAAATGGTGTCCTTCCACAAAGGCAGTAGATACAAAGGAATGGGAAGCACCTGTATCTATCAATATAAGTGCAGGGTACGTAAGTAAATGACACGTACCAGCAATGACCTCCTCTGGGGCTGCCTCGGCCTGCTCCCTGGTCAGTGCATACACCTGTCCCTGCGGCGGTCCTGTCATCTGACCTCCCAGGGGTCGTGGTGCAAACTGCTGCCTCTGTGGTGCCCTCCCAGCATCAAACCTTGGCCTATTCGGCCCTGAATCTGTCTGAACTGCCCGATTGGGGCAACCCCGAGCTATGTGGCCCATCTTGCCACAGATATAGCAACCTCGACAGTCACGTAACAAATGCCATCCTCCACAGTTGGTACACCTGGGTACCTCTGTCCTGCTTCCCTGTGTGTGCCCCCGGGTGCTCTGCTTCTGTCCATGAGACTTCTTCCCACTAAACCTGGAAGATGATGAGGCCCCACGAGCCTTAAACTGATCCCCTCGTGGCCTCAGACTATCAGTAGTAGGCCTCTGTGATGGTACAAAAGGGGGTACAACATCCTTGTATGCGCCTACGGCAATCTCTGCCAACTCTGCCCGTGTCAGGGCGTCGTCAAACGAGCTGGGGTTGTTAGAGATAACCCTATCGAATAGCTCCGGCCTCAGACCTTTCAGAAAGTTCCTCATCTTGGCATGGCTGTTGACAGCAATATGAGGTACATACCTCAGCAGTGAGGAATACTGCATAGCGTAGTCTGCTACGGACATGCTACCCTGCTTCAAACTGTTGAACTCATCCTCCTTCAATTGTCTGGCAGCTGCAGAGAAATACCGGTTAAGGAACCGGGTCCGGAATACAGTCCAGTCAACTGCCATACCTAGAGCTCTCAGCTCCATCACGGTGGTCTTCCACCACATAGCAGGCTTCTTAGCCAGCTGAAACTCTGCTAACCTCAGCCATGCCGTGAGTGCACAAGGTGCAGTCACAAGTATCTGCTCTATACGTTCCAACCACTCCTCAGCTACTTCACCAGACTCAGTCCCCTCAAACATGGGCGGATGGAAACTCAGAAACTGCTTCAAACTGAGCTCCCCTGGCAGTAATATCTGTACACTGGGCTCCACGCCCACAGCAGGTGGTGGTAAAGGGTTCGGCTGAGCAATACTTGCATTTCTACTGTCCACATCTCCTACCTCTTCATTGAGGTTCGCCATGCTGCAACACAATAGTTAACAACAATACCAAAAGCAGTTCATAATATAAGCCGTTAGATAACAAGAGTAAAATATTCAAAGCATGTTAGTATATCACGTATACAACCATATGCATCACATGCATAAGCATGCCTAAATGAATACCTAGCCAACTTGTCTCTAAAGGCTACCCTTCACTCTTCCCTGGTTATCTAACCACTGCTCTGATACCACTAAATGTGAGACCCCGTTATCACATCAAGATATTAAGGTGCAATTTAGAGAACTAAACATACATGTGATTATATCAGAGTAATGTGCCGTGTTGATTAACCTGAGCTTTAGAGATTACAGTACCAAAATGTTCCAAAAGGAAAGACATACTTCCTATAAAGGTACTACATCATAGTCTTACTCTACTCAGTAGAAGCTATACAAAAACTCTAACATGCTAATCCTGTAGCACTCCTTACAGCTCAGCATATCAACCCCGGCCCTGGTTCTCGTCAACAAAAGCACCTACAAAGACAACCCCCCAACACATGAGCATAACACAATTCATATTTAACATAATATGAAAGTAAGGCATAAATGCAAATCTTAAACACAAGTCCTTCCTGTATTTCCAGCATTTATATCGCCCATTGGTTGTCCCTGTACCATAATTCATAATAGAAACACATTATATGAATGTATGGATATGCAATGTCATGACATTCATTTTTTCCTTAAATCCTTATTTCATCCTGAGCCCTTATCATTAGTACATTTTAATGCTTCTTGCTACTCCATGTAAGCGGAATTCTTCCTCGCTTCCAATGGACTTTAGCGTTGCTACTCCATGTAAGCGGAATTCTTCATCGCTTCCAATGGACTTTAGCGTAAGCCATTAAAATCCTTACTAAGATAACTTTGACTCGTGAAATACACCTCTTATATTTCACAACATACATATGCAAAAACAATGCATAAAAACATGTATCATAACCATAATGCACCACATTGCATTCATCATGTGTCATAAAGACAAACATAAAGTACATGTTACCGTTGGGATGCCCGTACGTCGCTTACGTACCTTTCAAAAGATAGAGGAGTCAATCGACTTTATCTCCTCGGTTGTGCTGGCACCTGGGATGGTTCTACATAGCCACACAACACAATATTAGGCACCTCATAATAATCCGGAAGCAAAACCAAATTAAAAACCAAATTAATCCTTCAATATCATCTCGCGATCGATCGCCCATGAGCCCCGATCGATCGCGAGATGCTACTGCCTCGCATACCAAAAAAAAACATTCAGCGATCGATCGCCCCAATATTGGCGATCGATCGCCAAAACCTACTGGAACGTCGCGATCGATCGCGCCTCCTTGGCGATCGATCGCCAACCTTGTTCCTTTGGCGATTTTCCAGAATTGCTTAACACCGATATTCATACCCTTAAATCTAACATGTAGGACATAATACATACCAAGATCATCATGCTAGCATTTGAACTACACTACCCTGAGTGTATTCAAACCAAATATACACCCTGAGCATAAACCTACATGCATAAACATCGATCATTTAAACAAGTAATGGATCAACTTTTTCTGGAAACAGGGCACATTTTCATTTCCAGAATTCTTGAGCACCTCTTTACATGCTATTAAAACTAACACATATAACATAACCGTGCTCAACTAAACATGCCATGGGTTTCACAAAACTACCAAGCATATTTTTACATCAAAGTTTCTCCAAAATATAAGCTTATCATGCATGATAACACCTCCTCAAAAACACTCCCAACCCACGTTTTCCAGAAAAACAGAGGAAATCTCTACCCAGATTTTTGAGCACTACGTTTCACAAGCTTAAATCTTCCACATAAAACATGCATCATGCTTAAGGAAAATTACAGAGAGACTCATAAAAACACCATGTAAGCATTTAAATCACAGGTTTCAAGAAACATATGCTAACATGCCGTTTTTCACCATGCTCAAAAGTAGAACCAAACCAGTTTTCCAGAAAGAAACAGGGTAGGTTTCTCACCCTACTTTGCCCCGATTTTTGAAGGATTTCCAGGCGATGGAAATGGAAGGGCTCCTCCTAAAATTGCTTAGCAGCTGCTGGATGGTATTTTGGAAGAGGAGGTTCGAAATTTGGAGTGCTGGAAAGGTGTTAAATTATTGAGCCAAGTGGAAGCATGGCCAGCTCATGCTGAGTCAAAGTATGGGTTGGGGGGGGGGGGGGTGGTTAAGTGTTGGGTGGTTTGATGTGTTATGTTTTGGTCCCGAATTAGCACGATGTATTTAAAATATCCCCACATGATATTTATAGTATTTTCTCAACAAAATACTTCAATTACCCTTTTGCATGCTTTACCAAAACAAACAATACACACCCCAAAAACCCAATACATGTTACATGCACCCTGAAGTAAATCTCCCCAATAAAATTTATCCAATCCCATGAATTAACACCTTAACATCACAATATAACTTAAATGATTAAAATCACATAATCATTTCGGGGATATCACAGTTTTGATTCTCCAGGAAATTTGGTAATTAACATTTCATTGATTTCATCGATGGAGTCACTATTTGGCGCTAAACTGGATCTATTTATTACTGAAGATGGATCAGTAATAAATATATCCAAACATGGAAAAACAATTTGAATTAAATCATTTAGTGATTTCTTACTACTAATAAAAGGTAAAATCATATTTTCTGGGGATTTGAATTTTGTCTTCAAAAACTTCAGCTCAGTTCCATTACCTACTCTATGCAAAAAATTTGCGAAAAAAGGATCTTCTCTATCAAGGATGTTTTCTCACAGGAGAAGTTTATGACATGTTTAGATAGTGGAGAGCTTGCAAAACTTGCATCTATCATATCTTCTTTTTTGCCTCCAACAACAACAGGTGCAATTTGCCTATAATCACCACAAAAAACGACTACTTTCCCACCAAAAAGGAACTTGACAATCAGTTAAATCTTGTAATATATCATTCAAAGTTTCAATCATTTGCCGTCTAGCCATTGATTTTTCATCCCAAATGATCAATTTGGCACTTGTCAATAACTGTGCAAGTGTAGTTTGCTTGCTTATTCTACACTTTGTACTCCCATCAATGTCTATAGGGATCTTAAATCGTGAATGTGTTGTGCGACCACTAGGTAGGAGTGCAGCTGCTACACCAGAAGTAGCTACAAAAAGTGCAATGTAACCTTTGGATCTGACATTAGCTAGAATAGAGTGATATAAAAAGGTCTTCCCACTACCCCTGGTCCATCAACTAAAAAAATACCACCTGAATTTGTATAAGCTTTCTCAAATTATATTAAATGTAGTTCATCATTGTTTAATTTCTAGAGAGAAAGCAAGTCATCTGCTGGTACCTCAATATTTCTTTCGTAACTAAATTTTGTTGCATATCTATGCGATTCAGTAAAGCCTATTGTCGGAGTGCTAATATTAAATTTTTTCAAAGATCTACCCAAACTTTCCAAGAACGCGTTGATTTCTTGCAAAGTTTTAGCCTCTATTTCACTCTCGGAGAAATGGCTTTGTTTACGGAAATCGTCAGATAAATGGATTTGAATTTTTCCCACATTTGTTTTGGATATGCAGGAGAACAATATTTAAAAATAGTGGAGAAACGTCTTCTTAAGCTATATATCATTTGATAATGCGATGCTTCCTCCAGGCATTGATCTAGAGAGTTGTCTGAAGCTAATAACCCTAAACTTGCAACTGCATCCCAAAATATATCATAATATGTACAAGCCACGGTTTTGAGAAAGTCAAAAGATGTTGGGCCTCTCACATTTTGCAAAAGAATTCTTAAATAATATATCTCACATTCTATGGGATTAACATTAGCAATTCTTCCGACTACAATTCCACACTTTCTTGGTTACCACATTTTATATGTTGAATTCCAGACAAAATACTGAGGAAAATCTATGTACAAGAGATTGTAGCACTTTGCTATATCATTATGAGAATTCATGTAAAAGAATTTTGTTAACATTGTCTTTGATGCCATTGGATTAGAAACAACATGTTCTAATTTTTGTGTACACTTAAATGATATATATTGATAATTAGGAATATGTAATTGTAAAGTAATAACATGAGGATGTATCTCACTCATAGCAAAACCAAAAAGCCTCCAAGCTGATTCTGGAGTGGCTATCCACTTTCCAGATTGAAATTGTTTACTTTCATCTGACATGGTAGATACATCACTTCCAACAACATTATATGCATTGCAATCATGGCCTTTATATATATATATATATTTATACAAATATTTTACTAATTTTACATTAGAACAAACCTCAGCATTAATATGACAATCAAACTTAGCAACTAAATAAGGACAAATGGTACAACCCACCGATGTTTATGTAAATGTTTTCTAACTAAACAATCATTCTATCATCTCTCCTTCTGTAATTAGGATATGAGTTATTTGAATGACATGTTATATCACAAAAATCTATTCGATAATAATTTTTGCATGCACCATCTCTCATGCATGCATTATTTTTATTAAGCTGGTCACATGGGCCGGGCATCATATGTTTAACAACTAAAGAATGTAGATAATGATATTTGCTTTTTTTAGGTAATTTCGCACTAATAAATCTGTCATATGCATCTGGAGATCTAATTTTATATATCTTTCATGATAGGGAGCCAATGCACATGGGGAAGGCCTCGTTTTTGGTATTGAATTACATATGTGTAAGCTATAACTTCCCCAAATATCTTTTGATTTATCGACTCATCTCTCAATTCTTCAAGCCTTGACCTAAAAACTCTGGCCAAAAGATCTGGCCTATTTTATGGTAATTCATGCTCAGGTATTTTAGAAGTGATTTCAAGCCAATTAGGATTGCATGTCATTGTCAGGAAGATATCTGGTTTCCCATATTTTTGAACTAAAGTTGCATCTATATATCTCTTATGCATGTCTCTAGGACCTCCTATAAATGATGCAGGCAGTATTATCCCCTGGCCAATTTTATTAGGATCATTTTCACCATGTATTCCAAGGCTATCTACTATGCCTTGAAGAGACTCAATTCTAGCTTTTTTTGCCTCTGTTCAAGTCAGAAATAATAAGTCTTTGTGTTTTAACTTTAATGTACATGTCATTCAGATATTGTTGCAATAGTCTATTAGATTGCAATATAATTGATTTATCATCATGTCACATTTGAAGCATAACAATAATATTCTTGAGCAGATACAGTCTTCCTTGAATGCGGAGAATTTTGACAGCTAATATGGAGGAAATTAACATTGAACATAGATATGAAGAATTAAATAATGAAAGTAAAAGAAGTATTTAGGACATGCCTTCTGCCGCAGCTTGTGGTAATTGAACACCTGAATAAGCATGTGAATTGTGATATCCCCGAAATGATTATGTGCATTTGAACATTTATTATGTTATGAAGATTATGGTATTAATTTATTGATGATTTATTAATATTGAGGAAATGCTTAATCATGTGGTGGTCATGACCTATTAATGCATTTCAAGGTGCATGTGATATATGTTGGGAATTTGGATTATGGCATGATTATTTGGGGTGGGTGTTATTCGTTTTGGTGAAGCATGTTTAATTGGAATTTGAAGTATTTTATTGATTAAATACTATAAAATATCATGTGAGGATATTTTAATACATCGTGCTAAATACCGGGGCACTATTAAACACCACATGGCACCCCAACCCACACCACCCCACCCCCAATCAATCAGCCACCTCCCCTCCCCCAAGTGGCCCAGCCATGCTTCATCATATCATCAACCCATCCCTCCTTCTCCCTATCATTCTCCTCTCTCTTTCCTTTCTTCTGCAAAAAAAAAAAAAAAAAAAAAACGTCCCCTAGCTGCTGGAAGGAAGGGTTTAAGTTGTGAAAATTAGTGAGGAATTCTCGTGGAAAAAGGGGGGTAAGATGTTCTTGCTCAGTTTTCTTAAATTTTGAATGGGTTTGAACTTTGTGGGGATGATATGATGCATGCTAGCTTAGGTTTTGTTAAATCTTCGATTTAAGTACCTACATGGTGTTATTATGAAGCTCGTAGCATGTTTATTTGAACGTGATGCATGTTTAATTGGGTGGATTTATTGGTGCGAAAAGAGGTGTTCGAAAATCTAGGTAATATTATGATACCCTGTTTTGGAAAGTTTGGGTGAGTACTGATAGAGTTGGGCGGTTTTGATGCATGTGGGTTTAAGTTTGGGTGGAACTTCGATTTGAATACATTCATGGTAGTATTTTGTAGCCCTTAGCATGTTTGTTCAAGCATGTTATATGTTTATGTTGAAGTTTGGATGGTATGAAATGGGGTGCTTGGTAATTCTGAAAATCGCGTTTTTTTACAGGGTAGCTCGATCGATCGGAATTCCTTCTCGATCGATCGAGCGAGGCAGAGTATTTTTAAGGAAAGGGCTCGATCGATCGGTGGATTTCCCGATCGATCGCTTAAGGTCCTCGGTCGATCGATGATACCATTTCGATCGATCGAGTGAGGAAGAAACTTGGGCATTGAATTAAGGTGTCTTCTCGATCGATCGAGCTTGAGGGGCCGATCGATCGAGAGACATAAAATGTTGAAAAATATAAATTGTTATATTTTGTTTAGTTTTTGATATTGGATCGTAATGAGGCATCTAATATTGTGTTGTACACTTGTGTAGAGCCATCACAGGTAGCCACACAACGCAGGGGATAAAGCCCTGCAACTGAAGATATTTTGGAAAGGTACGTAAGCGACGTACGGGCACCCAATGGTAACGTGTATTGTTTGTCGATTTGACATACGATAAATGCAAGTTTGTGCATTATGAGTACGATACATGTTGTTATGCATTGTTGTTGCATATGTATGATGTGGAACATTTGGTGTGTATTCCACGAGTCATGGTTATCACAGTGATGATATTAATGCTTACTGCTATTATACCGCTAAAAATGTGGAGCGATGGGTGTAGGTCCGCTTGCACATGGAGGCGAGGTTTACCATACGAAGCGAGGATGGAAATACCGCTTGTATGAAGAAGCGAGGGAGGGGAGGACCGCTTGTTCTAAAGTTATGAAGCGAGGGGCATTAAAATACACTGATGATAAACTGACTAAGGATTGAAGTAAAGATTTAAGAAGTGAATTTATGTCATGACATTTATTTAAAGAAGCCATAATATCATATATTGATTTGATTACGAGTTATGGTACATGGACAACCAAAATGGGTGTTTTAAATGCATTGGAATTCAGGAAGTATCCTATGCCTATAATTTATGCATTTATGCTTTACATTCATATTATGTTGATTATGAACTATGATGTGCTCATGTGTTGGGGTTTGTCCTTGTATGTGCTTTTGACATGGAGAACCAGGGTTGGCGTTGATACGCTGAGCTGTAAGGAGTGCTACAGGATTAGCAGAACAGAAATTCCTTTTGTATAGTTTCTACAAAGTGTAGAGTAAAGCTATAGTTTAGTACCCTTTTGTTAGGAATATGTATAATTCCTTTTTGAACTTTTGGTACTGTAATCTCTTAAGCTCAGGATTATCAACACAGCCTAATACTCTGATTTATGAATGCTTAGTTCTCTTAATTGCACCTTAGAATCTTGTTTAGATAACGGGGTCTTACATGAATGATGGGCCACATGTTGACCTTCACAATATCTCTTTCTACCAATCATATTGGAAGAATGTCTCCTGACGCCTACATGCCAGACTGGTTCACCACATGGAAATAATAAAGGATACTGCAAGGGATCATAACATCCATAATAATACTCAACTTTTTGCGTATTTCCAGATTTCATTTGTATGCGAATATCTCGAGGTTTAGATTGATCAGATTCATCAAAGTCTTTCCATATTGCAGCTATTTGGTCGAGAATAAGAGTATTGTATGTTCGTTGATCCAGACCAGGATCAGATCTTAAAATAATCTACATTCGTGCAAATCAATGTTTCCATGTAGGTTATGGAAAATAAGAATATAGGTTGACCTCTAATAGTTTCATAATCTTCAATACTAAATCTTCTTTCAATTTATCAGAAACAGCTAAGCGATTGTCAACCTCGTTTTCTAAATCGTGAAAATTTATTGTAAATTATTTCATTTACCTTCATGGGTCTAAGATCATTAAGAAAGTGGTATCAATCTGTGCACTCTAAATGTGTATACATTCTTAAAATTACGACAAAGTTCCTTGTGATGCCCCGAAATTAATTAATGGTAACCTGGACATTAATTATGTTTATATGATGAATTATCACGATGATCAAGTTATGTGTGGAAATGATGTATTAACATGATTGAAGGATGTTTATTAGAATTATGAGGAAGGTATAGATTTAATTAAGTCGGTTGCATTTTTGTAAATGCTTTTGAAATATCATGTTAGCGTATCTTTTACATCATGTTAAGGGTTGGGGTACAATTTAATTAAACCCACATAACCTCCCACTACCCCACCTCTTTAACTCACTTTCCCCTTTTACACTCAAATCCCCAAAATCTTTTCCCCAAACCCTTTCCCCTCAATTTTCGAGTTTGGCACTAAGGTGGGAAGGAAATCCTTGCAAAAGCTTCACCATTGTGATTCTTGGTAAGATTTAAGCCCTATGATGTGTATATATCACTTCTTGAAGCTTTTGTAAAGTTTTATTTAAGTTTGTGTTGATTTTGGAGGGTTTGAAATGGATTTAAATGGGTATGTGTTATTTATGGTAAGGGAATGATTTTTGAAGTGTTTTAAGTGGGTTTTAGTGGGTTATGATGTTATTGTTATTGTTGGGAAGTTTGGGTTTAAATGGTATGAGGATGAGCTCGAAAATGCACATGAAAATGGAGAAATCGCGGCCACTGTAAGTGGCGATCGATCGCTACAAAAGCAGCGATCGATCGCCGAGAAGCAGTACGCGAAGAAGAGCTTAGGCGATCGATCGCCTCAAATGGCGCGATCGATCGCCAACGTCCAGTAGCGAAATGAACATCAAGGCGATCGATCGCCTCATTTTAAGCAATCGATCGTCGCTATGTGAAAAATCTGGCGATCGATCGCCATGTTTTGAGCGATCGATCGCCACTGTTCAAAAATGGGAAAATGTGGATTTTTGATATTTTTGTGGGATTTTTGGATATTGGACTATATTTAGCTTCTAATATCGATTTGTATGGTTATGTAGAACCATCCCAGGTACCCACAACTTCAAGGAGATAAAGTCCTACAATTTCTCCTTCTTTTGGAATTAAGGTACGTAAGAGGCGTACGGGCATCGGACGGTAACACACCCTTAACTCCGACTATACATTAATTTCATAAGTGTTTACGATGTTTATGATGATGTTATGATAAATAAAGATTATATGATGTTTATAATGATGATTACGATAAGCAAGTTTGTGATGATGATGTTATGATAAATGAAGATTATATGATGTTTATAATGATGATTACGATAAGCAAGTTTGTGATGATGATGTTATGATAAATGAAGATGATATGATGTTTATAATGATGATTATGATAAGCAAGTTATGATGATGATGATTATGGTGATGAAGCTTATGATGATGATTTTGATAAGTAAGTTTATGACGATGGGATACGATGTTATTATGTGGTAAGACGCCACGGGGTAAGATGCCCATATGATAAGAGACTATACTCCTATATTATGACTATGAATGCATAAGAATTTACGATGCCACGATGATGTGTATAATGCATGAATATGATAAGACGTTTAAGATGATGTTATGATAAGTAAGTTCACGATGAAGATGATTTGATAATGATGAATCAAGATGATAAGATATTTACGATGATGTTATGACGAATAAAGATGATTTTATGATGAATAAAGATGACAAGATGCTTATAATGATGTTATGATAAATGATGATGATATGATGTTACTATAACGATTATGATGAGACGATGACGTCTATAAGATGATAATGTTTATATGATAATGATGTTTACAAGATGATGATGTTTATAAGATGCTACGATGTTTATGATGAATATGAAACTATGTTCTTAAGAATGGTTGAATGTCCGGTGGTTATTATGGGCAAGCGAGGAAGGTCTTGCCGCTCACATAAATGAGCGATGGGGTACATCCGCTATCAAGGTGTAGCGATGGGTATCATCCGCTGATGAGCGATGGGGTACATCCGCTATCAAGGTGTAGCGATGGGTATCATCCGCTGAGCGATGGGGTACATCCGCTATCAAGGTGTAGCGACGGGTATCATCCGCTGAATAAGAGATACATCCGCTATCAAGGCGTAGCTATGGGTATCATAAGATGTGTTATGTCGAGCGAGGGGGCCAATTGTGCCGCTGTCATAATAGCACCCGGACAGTCCCATTTCTAATTAACATAGTTTGTTGTGAGCACATATGTGAAGTATGATGTTTAATCATTCATGGCAAGAACTAATGATTTTATGCATGACTATGAAACAGGGACAACCAAAGAGGGTTAATACGATTAACCAGAAAGTATATGTTATCAATTACTTTCATGCATTTATTTATATGCCATTTCCTTATGATTATTAAGTGACGATGTATATGCTCATGATGGGTTGTTCCTGTAGGTACACCTTTGGACTAAAGGACTAAGGGCCGGGTTGTGGCAGTGAGCTTTGAGGAGCATGAAAGAAGTTAGGATACAGGAATTCCTCGGATAGTCTCTACTCTAGGAGTAGAATTAATTCTATCGCCATAACATTCTTTTGCGAATGTAATAAGTTAAGTTTGAAATTTCATTCTCGGCCCATACTTTTACTAGCTCTAAGCTATAACTGAAACCCTAAGACGTTATAAAGGCATGTTTAGTCCCTAATAGGTGATTAAGACGATGTCAAGGTAGGAAGACCCTACATTCCTTGTCATATGTCACCCCAAATGAAGTGAAGACAAAGGTGGTGTTATATGTACGGGCGTTTGCCCTGAAGTGCGAGGAAGTTTCGTAGTCACCCAAGAACAAAGTCTGCAATTCAGGCGGAACGTCAAGCGATGAAAGAAACACTTGGCCACTGGAACAACAAAATTCAAGAGATTCTTGGTGAATTCTAACTGCATTGCAATGCGTACAACTTGATGCATTTGGTAAATACGAAGGATTTGAAGTAATTGTATTGATCCGACGGAAACCAGGATATCCTAAATCTGAAGAAATGATGCCATCACAGATGGAAGCAAGCTCCGTGTGGACTTCTTCAAAAATATAAAAACAAGCAGAAGGGAAAGGAAAAAAAACATGAGAAGTAAAACAAAAAAATCATCTCAAATGTGTGTATATATAATTTTTATGTGTTAATTTATTACCATTTGGGTAATCATCAAATCTATATGCTGAAGTTTATAACTCCACAAGCACATCATACAAAGCATTATCATTCCAAGCTAATGAAGAATGAGATGAGGTGTTTTTCATGCGAACACATAACTAGCTTGTAGTATCAGGCGTAGAAATATGTTGCACTGAAGACAAGCTTGAAGAGTTGTAATATGTAAGTAAAGGGCGAGCTTCTCGCATTGTTGGAACAACAGATGAGATAGCAACGTCAAATAAATTTCCTTTCGAAGTTTCCTGTGATTGCATCGCTGTACAACGATCATTCAAGTTCCTTTTTCCTTTCAGCAAACATCTAATCATAAGGTTAACATGTATTTTCGTCATGTATATGCATCTTATAAATCAATGTATTATCAGCTAACTGTTACATACCAAATTACGATTAAGATAATATTTTATATGCTAACAGAACAAGCAACTGTGAAAACTATGGGGAAAAAAGAAGGTTAGTAATTAACTTGACATTTAAAAAAGTAAAGAGATCGAATAATAATGAGAACAAGAAATAAACATTATTTGTAAAGTATGTCAGTTGCTAGCAAATAAACCAAGCTACAGTAAGAGTGAAGCAAATGAAACGCTTGCTAGTATGAAACTGAAAACCAATGAATAAGTAAGAAATATTAATTCTTTTCTCCTCTGTCTTTTTGAAACATGATGAATAAGTAATACTCCCGAATTTTATGCATGAAGGTTGATTCTTATAGATAAGCTATGTTTGTAATTAGATTACATATGCTTATATACTACTGAAAAATATAGGGTAATCAATTGTTATGGAGCAATTTTAATCGAGAGAGGATTATATAACAACACAAACTCAAGATCTATTTGCAACACTCCATGGAATATTGATAAGTGCATTTTTGCACTTATTATTTCTTTTATTTCTTTTGGATTGATGTTGGTTTTAGATCAGAATTATGATTTGTGTGTTTACAGGAATCCAGGTAAGGATGAGTGCTATGAGAAGGAAAAATGGCATGAAATAACGAGAAAATGGTGGAACAAAGTCAAGGCAAGAAGAATAAAAAGAGGAAAAATCGAAGATGAAGAATCTGTCACCAGAAATTGGTCCCCTGAAATCAGAGATTGATCCCTGAATTGGTATTGATCCCTATAAAAATAGAGATTGATTGCTAGGGACAGAATGTTAGGAAACAAATTTGGCGAATTGGAGATCGATATTTGAAATATAAAGATCGATCGCCGAATCACTTATTCTGTAAATTTGTGATAAAAGTCGGACGAAGAGGCAAATGTCGTGCAAGAATTGGAAACATATCTTGCTGATTTGGAATTGATAATTGGATATTGACTAAAAAGGGCAACATGTGAGTTTAAATATTGGAGAAGAATAAGTTATTACCTAAGGAGAAGTACAAGTAAGAATTGAGGAGATTGACCAATGAGGAGAGTTAGGAAATTGATTTAAAAGGCATGAGATGCACGTGAGTGGTGGATACGGGAGAGTGGAGATATTATTTTATATAGGAGATTTTTTTATCAGAAATAAGGGAGATTGATGAAAAAGTCACGTACAAAAGAGACTGGATACATGAGATTTCACGGAGGAATAAAAGTGACGTGAAGAACATAAGGCCAAGGAGAAGTCACATGAGGAGAGGACACTTAGAGGAGGAACGAGAGGAGTTTGACGTAAAGAAATTTACGTAGAAAAGTGAGCAAGAGAAGAAGACCGTTAGACATACGTGAAAGATGAGGAGATCGATTGAGGCGGTGCGCTTACAACGAAGGGCAAAAGCTTTGACGATGGAGAAGACGACGACGACTACCGGAGACGGAGGGTCATCTTCATTTTTGTTTGATTTACTTTTCCCTTATTTATGTTGATTAAAAACATGTCTATGTGTTTCTTTAGTTTATTCGTGAACTAATTTATTTTCTAGAGTTAGACGTATCTTGGCTTGAAACTGTGTCGTTGATTAGTTCATGAATATGTTTTGGTTTTTCGTTTGGTTTATTTATGATTCTTGATTTGAATGCAATTTAATTGATTGACCATTGATTGAATTGTCATATTTATTTAGAATCTATCACTCGGTAGAGGGGATTTTGAATAGGACCGTAGGAATTTACATCATTGGACACTTATATAATCGTATAACTCCAACGAAGCCATAGACCGAATCTAGAGCTATTGAAATTGTTTAATAGTTTATCTCAGGTAGACATATCAAAATGACTTTTGAAATATTATTTCTATTTTACACTCGGAATAGGTAATAGAATAATATATGATTTGTGGTTAATAAATTAGAAAAACACGACATAGTGGATAGTTGAGTGACATCGTACCTCTAGAATCTGTTCTCATTGATTTCTCCACTTATATCTTCATATTATTAGTTTAATTTAATTATTTAATTAATTCACTATCTTCATTGTCTAGATAAAGTTGAGACTATTATAATTACAGTACTTGGTATAACTTAATTTTCAATCCCTGTGGGTTCGACATCCGTATTTTAAAATTTCTTTATTAAAACTTGACACCGTACACTTACGGTACGTTTTACACGCAACAAATTTGCAATTCACAACAATGTATGTTTATGAATCTTGATTACCATATATAAACTTACTCAAAACTCTGTCAATGTGCAGTAATAATGCAGTTGAACCTCGAGCGGTGCTCCTTCTGGTGCCTTAGAGTTAACTGTTATAGATTTACAATTTGTTCATCAATCTCTCTTTTAGCATACTTGGATCATAGTGAACAAAGATAATTATATTAAAAACACAAAATGAAGATCCATTTGCAACGATTCCTAGAATATGCGATTCAGAACAATGTATATTTATGAATCATGATAATCATATATTAACTTACCCAGGACTTTATCGCTTTGTAATATAAATCTATTTTCTTTTCTATAAAAAATGGTAGTTGGTGACTATGATTTTAAGCAAATGTATATGAGTATCATCTGCAGTCAGTTTGTCCTAAAAACATATATATAAGTTTATATATACCCATTAATACTGTAGGATAAACTGTGGTTATATTTCCGGCTATGGCATAATTACCTTTGCATTCCATGAGAAGTCCTTAATAATTCAATGCATGAGAAATATAAAATAGAGCTTAGTTGTACTTCTGATGCGATTGTTTGGAAGATTTGTTAAAGTACATCGTTTTAAAAGCATGAATAAAAAATAAGTCCTTTAACATAGGAAAATATAGTGTTGGGCTAATTCTGTGTCATCAGAATGCCCTTAACCAGAAGGACAAATGTTTAAAATGGTTTATACACACTTGAAGTCAATAATTAGAGACACATGCAGTAGGAGCAGAGGAGTGCTGGAAGGTTAGCAACAAAGTATAGATATTAGATTTTATTTGAAGATGAAACAGTATAGAGGGTAAATCTATGCAATAAAACCGTAGACTTTCAACAAGTCCACATATTGAGTATCACATATTTCCTAATTTTAGATACCAACCATATCCATATAGACGATACAACACCGAATTACCCTCTACATCATAGCAAAAAAAGAGTTATATTCTGAAACAGACAAGGCATGCTTTTGTAATTTTGTGATTCTTTTGCTGTGTTTAACTTAGTTATAAAACTGTGCTCTGTAGTTACGGGTGAATATTGGAATGAGGATTCTAATTTAACGTGTAATGCAGTAAAAATGACAAAAAAAAACAAATAAAGATTATTGCTTTTTCATGATTATGGAGGGAAGGCAACTTGGGGGGTGTTGCATCGATGGGTGATAGCCATTGCTATTTGTTTAATTTAGTGTAGTGATACAATGTTTTGCCCTTACCAAAAAAATCATATTTACCATTTGATCCTAGAATTGTTATTATATATATGAAACCATAATACTCTTATAGTATGATATAACATTATTTCTATTGTTTAAATGTTATTTTTTTAATACAAATTTTGTGAGTCGATGAGAGGTGTTTCTGACATGTTGTCTCTTCTGACCTCTTTGTGTTATTATATTTTTCTTAAAGAAGGATTCTAAATTATAATCACATGTTTTTTCATGATTGAAGGCAGATGTTTTTACTTATTGGATAAAATATTTGTGATGACGAGAAATTTGTTTGGAGATTGGGGACACTGTTATTTATGGGTCAGATGGTGTCTGCAAATGATACATGCATCTTCGCGTTTTAGACATGATCCAAATACTTTGAGGTAAGATGTTTGAGGGTCATCAATTCATCATGCCCTGCATGTGCTTTCATATTTAGTTAAAAATTTAAGCTTTTAATATGCTTCAAGTATATTAATGGATGCCAAGGACCATTCTGCATATCAAACATCATGCTGAAATTGATTTTTTTCTCTAAAAACTAATGAAAGCGCTTATGGACCTGCAAAAATGACTACACAAAAGTAATGTGAATTATATTAACTTTTGTTAGGATAATGACATTATATAAAACATTTGAATCCATCGCACTTCAAAGGACCACAAATATCTATTGATTGCTGTATGCAACAAAAAATCATCACACCTATATTCTCTATGCATCAAAACTTCATAAATCACGGAAATTAAAAAAGTAACTGGTGCACGAAAATATAACATTGGTGTACGAAATCATAAAAAGTAAATGGTGCACGAAAATGATAAAAAATAACGGGTGCACGAAAATATAACCTTGGTGCAAGAAAATAATAAAAATAACTGGTGCATGAAAATGATAAAAAGTAACTGGTGCATGAAAATTATAAAAAGTAACTGGTGCACGAAAATATAACCTTGGTGCACGAAAATAGAACACCGATGCACGAAGATACAACACTGGTACACGAACTTTGTGTTAATTAACAGATGCATAAAATTTGCAAAAAATAAACTGGTGCACGAAATATAATAACTGGTGCACGAAATTAAATGGTTCGTGCATCACTTACTTAATTGTGTGGTTCGTGCATCACCCACTTACGATTATGGTTCGTGCATCACATACTTTGTCTATGTTTTGTGCATCAGTGACTGATTTTAATTTCCGTGCATTTATTAATGATTTTCAATTTTCGTGCATCAGTAGCTTATTTAATTTTCATGCATCAGTTACTGATTTTCATTTTTGTCACGCCCCGGGCCCAGGCCCGGCCAAACCTGTCCATCAACAAAAAAATTAAAATGAACATTCTACTGTAACTGGAGCAAAAAAAATAACCAAAGGACTGGCTCTAAGTTATTTTAAAAAAAAATGATGCACATCTTACTGTAAATTGAAAAAAAATTATTTGAAGTTGCGCAATCAACAACAAATTAAGATATATTTTTTCTAGTCGTTTCATGCCAAATCTGAGCATCAAAAAAAATTAAAACGAACATGCTATTGTAATTGAATGGAAAAAATAATCAAATGACTGACTTTAATTTTTTTAAAAAAAAACCTTATGTCCATCTTACTATAAACTGAAAAAATTAATATATAAAGTTGCGCACATCAACAACCGATTAAGATTTATTTTTCTAACCAGTTCAGCCAAACTTACGCATAAAAAGAAATAATTTAAAAAAAAATTTAAAAATTATTTTTTTGTAATGAATAGTGATTAACCTATTCATTACAATAGAACTATTCATAACCCTTAGCCACTTATTATATAGTTATTATAATTATAATTCACTACTCATAAAAAAAAATCAACTTCAGAATTCCATAATAAAAAAAGAAGAAGAAGAAACATTATCGATTATCAAACAAATCAATTTTTGTCAATAATGTTGCATTTTGATGGAATGATTTGATTTGAAGGAAATCATTTTCAACCAAATTATTATTCCAAAACAAAAATGCAAAGTAACAATATGACTGATTGAACGTTTGTCGTGGCGAGATTTATCATACCAAATCCGTTTTTATGAGTTACTCTAATGTGATTATTTATTTTATTTTATTCACTCAACTTGGGATTCTTTATAAAGTTTATGTAATATTTTTACCATTGGGATTCTTTTATGGTTTATGTATCATATCCTACTCTATTAGATCAAAAGACTTAATTGTTGTATTCACTCAAATTGGTTTTGGATATTAAATATACATATCTAATCTAATATTTAGGTTGATTACATTTAATCAATCTGTTTATATTGTTATTAAATGGAATCCGCCTTGTTGGTCAAATAAAGCTGTAGAAACGAATTTTCCAACAGGGTTCCCTCTTTATGTGCAGATAAATGCCAAAAATATATATGCAAATTATAAGAATTTTACAAGAATTCCATGGATTGGATTGGACTGTACCTGATGAACAAAATTGCCAAGTGTTAAACCACATAATTTTAGCATATAAAATGGGAAGAAACATATGAAAATTACATGTTATTGCCTGAAGAGGAGGCAAGGCAGCCGAATCTGCAGGGTCACGCAGCATTACACATTACTAAACAACGAAGAAAGAACGCAATAAAGTAGAGATGAGGATTTAATAGAATCGACAAAAAACTAAAATTTGAGTTTATGCCCTTGAAATTGATTGTACATTCTCTAGATATTCAATTTCTAGAAATTCATAATTTTCATCAACCAATAATGTGTTAAAAGTTCACATATACAATACGCAAAAATATGCAGAAGTTAAAATTATTTTTTTGAAAAGGAAATCCGATGGAAATGAAATATATTTTGCCTCTACTTTTCGCTTATTTCAACAACATATATGATATACCAGTAGGGCGATGACATTTGCATGTTCCAACACATTCCTTATTGAAACATGTCGAAAGCCATATGACAAGTTTGTTTAATCAAACTTGATATCATGCATAAATGCAAAGAGAAAATAAATTTTAAATTGTTCGACAGAGAAGGTTGTGGAAGTACTTTCTTGGCAGATGAGTACATGCAATACTAACTGCAATGATCTCAAAACTATCATCGCCATGGCATTAGTTTGACGTCGAGTTTTCGGATTTGGTAAAGCTCTCCACTCTCTTGTCAATGGGATGTAGACATAGTAACGACATTGTTTTTGTACAACTTCCATCTCACAGCACAAGATCCCTTGGTTGGGAGCACAAGCCAAAATCTTTGCCATTTTTGGTAAACATTCTCTGGGAAGAGTACAATCACAAGATATAAAATTGGACACATACTCGTTGTACCTTATGTCTTGGAGAAAGTATCCAGATACAATTTTTGTCCTCTCACAATGGATAGACGTGAAACTCGATTCATATATCATCTTCTTCCATTCTTTACACACGAGTTTGCATGTATCCAAAGTTTGTAAGTATCTTATTCGAGTTAGAATCTGGAATATGATATCCGAAGAAAATACTAGAGAAGAGCACATTGGTAAGAATTCTGTGATAATGCAATTGTTAGCGTAGGATGAGAGGTCTAGTATATAGATCAAATGTGGTTTTTTGGGCATGCACCCTTTCAACCAAGTATTGCACCACTTTCGTGTAGAGATGCGACTTTTCATGAAGGAATTCGTACTAAAAACCCCCACTAATATGACACCGTTGAATGATGTATGCGGTGGTTGAGGTGTCAATGGTTAACTTACCCAAGCACCCTTTTTCAACCAAGTATTGCACCACTTCGTGTAGAGATGTGACTTTTCATGAAGGAATCCGTACTAAAAAACCTCACTAATTTGACACTGTTGAAGGATGTATTCGGGGGTTGAGGTGACACTCGTTACCCTACCCAAGCACCCTTTCAACCAAATATTGCATTGCTTCGTGTAGAGATGCGACTTTTCATGAAAGAATTCATACTAAAGACCGGATAAGTCTACCCTACACCAGGTGAGTTACACCCCATTTTCTTATTTAGTTACCACCATATTTTTGCAACCACAATTAAAAAGAAAATATACTGGTATAGAAATTGTAAAATTTTTATGTTAAAATTAAATATTTTGAAACTTAATATTTTATATTTTACAATTATATAAAAATTTACATTCAACAGTAGAATGTTTATATTGATATCTACATTTCTAGTTTCTATTTTTTTTTTTTTTGGTAAAATCATAATTTAAAATCAAATAATTTTTAAGTTTGAATGTATTTTCTTATGTATTGTAGCATTTTCAAATTGATAGAGTAAGTTTTTTAGCATTTGTAAATGGGTAGAATAAAGTTTTTATAAAAAATCGTCATAATATTCAAATTTTAAATATTTGATTTTAAAATGATGATTTTTCCAAAAAAAAAAAATTGAATTGAGAAATTTAATCCATAATTTTAACATAATAAATTAAAAATTTTCTACATTATTATGATTTCTTTTGTTTATTGTGATTACAAAGGGGTGTAACTCACATTGTGTGAGATAGAATTATCTTAAAATCCCCACTAATTTAACACTGTTGAAGGTATTACGATGTATTTGGGGTCGAGGTCTCACTGGTTAACCTACCCAAGCACAATTTCAACTAACTATTGCACCACTTCGGGTAGAGATGCGACTTCTCATGAAGGAATTCGTACTAAACCCCACTAATATGACAAAGTTGAAGGTATTATGATGTATTCGGGGTTGAGGTATCATTCGTTAACCTATCCAAGAGAACCCACGAACTTAAAATTTCAAACGCCTTTGTACCGAATTTCCATCTACAAACAGAAAGGCAATGGCCACACAACAGTTGGAAAACAATTTAGCAACAGCATCAAATCTATCCAAACAAAATAGCCTCAACAAATTAAAGACCAAGATTTGCCATCACCGAATTTCCGATATATTATTTTCAGAAGAGCACCACAGAAACATAATATTAAGAAGATAAACAAATATTAGGTGCATAAAGAACAATTATTTGCACAAGACAACCCCCTCTTTTTCAAACTAAAACAAATTAATCTAGCAGTTAGACATTAACAGTATTAAACAAACTTTTTCATCATCCTACATGTAACAATCTATATAAGTAAAGTGTGGTACGATCATTACTAAATCAATACTCAGTGGATAGAGAAAAAGTGAAAATTGTGGGAAATATGTGTTTAATGAATTGAAATTAAGCACGGAAAAATCGAATACTTGACAAAGAACAAAACGAGCAAAAACGGACGAGAAAAAGCCACCCGAGAAAAAAAATCGGGCAGCCCAGGCCAAAGTTTTGGGCAGTGGGCTGGGCGCTAGAGCACCAGCATCAGGCCTAAAAACTCCCGGCAGAACCGATGCCCAAATTTTTGGGCAGTGGGATGGGCGCTTGAGCTCCAGCATCAGGTCTTGAACTCCCGTCATTCTGCAAGGAAAATAGCATCGGTTTTTTCTCGAAATGGTATGTCCCTTCGTGTCCGGATATGATTTTTTCATGAAGTAATGCTACTAAATGATGTCTTTTGATGATGTTAATTGGTCAAGTATAAATAGATCAACCCGGGTGAATTAAATATACTTTTTCCTGAGATTAATCACGAGATTAAAGCAAAATCTGTGCATCTTGTTCATCATCTTCCTTGTTCATAGTTTGAGTGCCTTTAAACCTTTGTGGTTTGAGAACTTGTGATTTGGAGTGCTCATATCACAAGACATAGTCGTTGTATCTTGGGAAATGAAATGTAGGCGCTTGCATTCTGCCTAGGCAATGCCAGGAGAAGTTGTGGCTCGAGTGCCGCCTGGCAGCAGTCGAGCGATGTTCTTGCTGCCCGGATTTTATCTGGGGCAGCGATTTCTCGTCCGTCTTTGTCCGTTTTTAACTAGTTGTATTTTTTGATTTTTTTATGCTTAATTTTAGTTAATTAAGCATATTTTTCAACAGTTGTTTCAAGGGCATTGTTTACGATGTCTCCTTCAAATTTGTTGGTTTTTCCTTTAAATCTCATTCACGAGTTATAGTAGAAAACTTAAAAATGAGAAAAATCGTTTTTTAAAGAAAATGAGAACAGTTTTGAAATTAGAACAAAATATATCGGTTATCTAGGACCCCTTTGTGACGTCTTTACGAGCTCTCTCTTGGAATTGTTTTTACTATGTTATCTTTTTGAGGACTTAGTATTACAACTAGAGCAATCTCTGTACCAAATAATGCTCAACTCCCTGTTACATTCTTATATGATTAACACTTGTTCCAAAATTTATCAAATTAAATTCCAATTTTCAAGCCACCTGAGTAGGCCGAGGAGAGATTCTTCTATACAATCGGTGTTGTAAACATCAACACACATGTATGTATATATTTGTAAGTGTGTTGGTATTTTTACAAATACTCGGTGCATAGAAATCTCTCGGAGTTTTGAAAAAGTAGGTATTGTATTGTACTCGCTGTTACATAAGAAAAGAAAGTTTGAGGTTATTTAATTTTGATACAATCACCGTCACGAGATTTGTTAGCAGCTACTATAACTAATCAATAATATATATGATAAAATATTATGTGTGTCTATATATTTAAATTTAGTGTATAAAAATTATACTTATAAATAAATAAATTACTTGCAAGATGCCGAAAACTATTTAATAGGTAAAAATAATCTGATTTAATTGTTACAAAATGCTAAGACCAATTTACCAAAGAATAGTATTCATAAAAAAATAATGTATATCTTTAAAAGCTAAAAGAGAGAAGCCAACAAGGAACACTGTTGTTATGAACAGTATCACAATGCATCTTCCTTGGGCTTCTTTGCTTTAGTATTTGTTGGGTCCTTTTATTTTTTCATGGGGAAAGTTCATGCCGGTACCCAAAGATAAAATTTTATTCAGGAAAAAAACTTTCAATCATTTAAGTCAACTTTAGGTTAAAATGATAAAAGTGCCCTTAATAAGAAAAGATGGCAATCTCAAAAAATTTCAAATCTCTTACTTTCAGCACTTCGTTCGATCTCTTTCTTTCATCACTGCGATTCAAATCTCCTCGTAAATTTCTCTCGCCAATTACGGTTTCTTACAGTTGGTTTTTCTCTTTATCTCTTCGATTTTTCGTTTCATCATTTCGTTCCAGATTTTTTTCTTCGATTATGGTATGTGTGTGTGTTTGTGTAAGTGTGTGTGTGTAAATGTATATATATACTGTTTGTTGTCTTTTGAGGTTTTGTAGTTATTATGCATTCGTGTTTGTGCTTCTTTGCTCATTTTCAGAATTTACAGTCTGAAACTTGCAACGAAGAAGATTACCCAGAGAAAAATTAATTGGTGCACAAAAATTATAAAAAAACAGGTGAACGAAAGATTGAAAATCAGTAACTGATGCATGAAAAATGAAAATCAGTAACTGATCCATGAAAACTAAATCAGCTACTGATGCACAAAAATTGAAAATCATTAATAAATGCACGAAAATTAAAATCAGTCACTGATGCACAAAACATAGACAAAGTATGTGATGCAAGAACCATAATCGCAAGTGGGTGATGCACGAACCACACAATTAAGTAAGTGATGCATGGACTATTTAATTTCGTGCACCAGTTATTATATTTCGTGCACCAGTGTTGTATCTTCGTGCAACGGTGTTCTATTTTCTTGCACCAGGGTTATATTTTCGTGCACCAGTTATTTTTATTATTTTCTTGCACCAAGGTTATATTTTCATGCACTAGTTACTTTTTTATCATTTTCGTGCACCATTTACTTTTTATGATTTCGTACACCAAGGTTATATTTTTATGCACCAGTTACTTTTTTATAATTTTCGTGCACCAATTATTTTTTCTCTGGGTCATCTTCTTCGTTGCAATATCTTGTTGTCTGGCTGTAAATTTTAGAAATGAGCAAACAAGTTCGGACACCAATGCATACCTTCTTCATCTATATGCATCAGTCGAAGCCATGAGAGATTTGTTTAAAAAAAAACATACCAACCTACTTTCTCTATCTAAAATTTAGCAGCGGCACCACAGTATACACACAAACGATGGAATGAGCATAGCATATCCGAAAATTATATGTGTAGAGTAATCCGATGTCTTCTTCGATTCAAAAAATTTCAAATGCTACGAACAATTTAGATGATTCGGTTCAAACATATTTCATGTGCATAACATTACAAATAATTTTTAGGTCGGACGACGTGATGAGGCGACAAGATGATGAAGAAAATAATGATCTGAGAATCCCCAAAAAATTGGAGATTACATGCAGAGGGGGAAAGAGAAGACGTAAAGAGTTAATCTGAAATTATGTTTAAAGCTTTTTTTATAACTTAAGGGTATTTTAGGAACTAAAAAAGACATTTGCAAACCAACTCTTTAAAAAGTGAACTTATGTGAATATAGTTCTCTCATACGTGTATTTTTTTGTAAATATTACTTTTAACATAGTTATTTGAATTAACTTTCTGGAAATAGGACAATATGCAATTTCCCATTTTTTTTCCATTTTCGACCTTTTATTTACTGCTTTAAGGAATAGTCTTGGGCCTTATTTATTCTGGAGTGGGGAACCTCCTGTTATTTTAATTTATTGGGCCTTAATATTTCGTTTGTTTTTCCTTAATTCCCCTGGTCTTTGATATAATCAAAATGTTGACATGATTGATTGAGTCATACTGTAGCCTGGGTTTATGTTTTCGACTATACGTGTGCTATGGCATTTAATGGATCGATTGTTCCTAGGGGTGGTTAATGGATTGATCCGGTTCGGTTCGATCTGGAACCGACCGATTTCGGATCCGATAATCCTAAAATTGGTCCAATATGTTAAGGAACCGGATCGAATCATATTCCGGTCCCACCGGTTCAGGTTGGAACCGGTCCAACCCGGAACCGATTTTTTTATTATTATTATTTTTCTTCAGAAAATCTAGTATTTATTTACCTAAATAAAAAAAACTATTTTTTTTTAAATAATGTCCGGTTCCGGTTCAGCTCGGAACCGGATACGTTTGGTCCCATTCTTTAATATACCCAAACTTATCAATTCAGTTAACCTGAAATTCATGATAGCTCCGAGCACAAGCTCGTGTTCAACACTACTGTCCTTCGATCTCCAGGTCTGGGTTCTTACCAATTTTACATTTTCAAAAACATTCAGCTCTGCTTGAAACAGATTTTATAGTACATTTACGCAAAGTTCGTATATAATCATTTTCATTAATGATTTTCAAATATATTGAACCATTTCTAGCATTTATTTCAGTATGTCTTGCGCTTCGTTCAAATCATGTTCCGTATGTACCTCTGTAGATTCTCTTATTATGTATGCTGGTGGGTCACAGCATTTGTCCTTCATCTATGTTATTAACACATAACAACTCAAAGGCTCAATCCTTTCCTCAGGATTAAAAGTTCGAATAACTTACAAATTAATTCATTACCCTCAATTTATTACAGCATCTCAGTCAAAGTATGAAGTATCGCATTACAAGGAATTTCGTCTTAGGCAGATTCTGTTCAAAAATTCCATCTCCTCATATAAATCATTTAACATCGAACTACTTATTGGAAATAATGCTCAGTAGGTTCGATCAAGCTTCAAATTAGCCATCTCAGCATTAAATTTCATTTCAAAATTTTTGAGATACATGGGAAATTATTTGAAGGACAAGACTTCCCAACAGCTCCCGATCTACATCTCATCTTTTGTATTTTCTCAACATCTCATGATGTTCTATACAATTCATACTTGGTGACAATATCACACCTATATTTCATTTCATCAAAGCCAGAATCTAACTATGTTTTCATACAACATATTCGTTAGTTCATTCTTTTTACTTTTTTGTAAACTATCATCGATATAGCCATATTTCCTTCTTTTCCAGCATCTCATTGCCGAAATCAAATGGCTCTATGTCCTGGAGATATCTCAATCCCATTCAAGGACTCTCATTTCATTTATCTCATATTTCAATCGATAATGCCATTCTTGACAGGTTCCAGAGCAACTTCATTGCTCAATGACCTCATACTCATTAAATTTCGTAAAAGAGTTTGAATGTCTCATTTGAAATGCATATTCTTTATTTTATTCAGTCTAAAGTAGTTTTTGTTCAACAATAACAGGCTTTGTAGGTGCTCGAGTATAAACACTTTCCCTACTAAGTTTTATCAAACATAAACTGTTGGGATATGCCCTAAGACAAGTCATTAGATGATTGTTTAAGACATACAATGTTTATGGATTTATGAATGGCAATTCATTATTATATATTATTCTTTTAACTGTGCATTGTGAATTAATATATATGTTAATGTCCTTAGAATAATATTGTATTATTCTTAAAGATGTCCCTAGTCAAGTATTATCATGAATAGGGATAATGATAACACGTAGAGACTAGTATATGTTGATCGATGAATTGTTCATTGATATGAGATATCAAATCAACATATGGGTACATGTTAGAGAACGATGTACTGGACAGACCCACCATGAGAATGCAACATGGATAGTTATATGATCGTCATATGCAATTCTCATAGTGATAATAATGTATACAATCCTTACGACTTGTGATCATCAGAGATCCCAACATAAGGAGTTATGTATCTTGATATCGTCAAACGTTACCCGTAACAGGGTATACTATAAAGGCGACTATTGGATACACTACGAATTATGTAGAGGGATGTTGACTGATCGAGATAGGATTTGTCCCTCGTATATAACAGGAGATGTGTTTGGCCCTTGATCAAGTGAGAACTAAAATGCATGGCCATGCTCGAATGAGTCGATATGAGATATCGAGCTTATTCGTTTATTCTAGTTCTACTTGGGGATCAAGAAATAAAGATTGGATATACGAGTATGACTATTCCATGACTCGTGTTCAATCTAAACACAAAGGACAAAGGGATTAAGTTACATGATTAATATTATCACAAGTTCTAAAGGTTATGTCGAGTCATTGACATTCTCGTAATTTGGGTAGCATCGATGTGTTGCTAGATACCGCTCAATGCTTGCGACATAAAATGAGATTTTATGTCACTGCCAACATTACGAGATCCTATCGGGTCGCACAAAAGATTAAATCGAGAAGGGAAATTAAATTCATGGGATGAATTAAATAATTAAGAGGAGTCTTAATTAATAATCATAAGGATTAATTAAATCATGGGCTTAAGCCCATGAAGCTTTGAGAAAGCCTTTAATTAATTATATAAAAGTGATTACAAGGTGTTTAAGGGTTAGACACAATTCATAACATAAAAACCTAGCACAAAAGAATCACTCTCGGCCGCTACCATCATCTTGAACTTTCGGCCACTTCATAGCCGAGTAGTTCTTGGCGATTTTGTGCCAATTTGATTGTGAATCAAAGTGTGGTTTTTGGTTCCGGTTTAATATCTTGTCTAGCAACTTGATATTAAACTATCCCTTCACTCGATTTGATCGTGTGGATACCGTTGAGGCAAAACCAATCGAGTTTTGCTTAGTGACTCGGAGAAGGTGTAGGACGTGGTGCAACTCCGTGGATTCGGCCTCAAACACGCTACAAGGGTAAGACTCTTATGTAATTCTCTAATCCGATATGATTCCCTATGTATAGATCGCTGGTTTGTAATCCCAAATTTTATTCCGCTGCGTTGTATGCTCATGGGGTGACTTACAGTGGTATCAGAGCCGTGTACAAGGCTCATATCGGATTTTATGTGGTTAAATAGTTTAATCATGTTAGAATTTATATTGCATGCTATTTAAAACTGTATTTTCATATATGATATGGAAAAATCGATTTTGTGAAAATCATCGTATGATAATATATATGATATAATTGACGGATCGAAATATATGATAATTCGTGATCAAAAACCGGAACATTGGCTCGTGTAGGCTCACGGCCGACGCCACCTAGGTGCTAGGGTTTCGAACCCTAGTCACCATGGCTCGGCCGCCGCATCAAACAGGCTAGGGTTTTTGAACCCTAGTCAAATAAGCCTCTCGGCCGCCGCTTGAGAGCTAGGGTTCGGACCCTGGCTCGAGCATGGGTCAAGCCGTCGCACTATCTAGGGTTTTGAACTCTATTGGCTCGATAAAGTATTGAGAAGGTGCAAGTTGGCTCGATAGAATCAACATGGTGCAAGGCGGCTAGGGTTTGGAACCCTAGCAGCGCCGCACCCAAGCCGCCGCATGGACCATGGCTCGGCCATGGGCTAGGGTTTCGAACCCTAGGCCCACTATTGGTCCAGCCGTGGGTTTTGGTTCGAACCATGGTGGTTCGTGTTTTAGTCGCTTTAGTTCGTGGCATGTGATGTCCCGAGCGTACGATAATTTTTCAAAAATTATATTACAGTTTTAATTAGAATTAAATTTAAATTGTTTAGAATTTAATTAATTAAATGTTAATGCATGCTTTATGTGTTGTTTGAGCATGGTGCGTGGTTATAGCCCTTTGACCTATTAGATAGGATTTGTGAATGATTGTAATTTATAATACGACCTGCGAGTCGTGCCTTTCTCTATTTTTATTCTAAATGTAATCCCTCCCCTATGTTCCCCTCGAATGTGAATCGAGGAATTCTATATCTTGTAAAATAGTGTAGTTTATTTTATTGATGGTGATCAATGAAGATGGAGCATCGTGCCGGGATGAGGAGGCCATTCACAAATTGGAGCCAAAGGAAGGTGCTTATGAAGTTACCTTAGGTTGACTCATAGGAGTTTCTCATTGGCTTGAGAAACTCATTAGTAGGGGCTATAACCATGTCACGTTTTAATTATGTATGTTGATGCATGATTTATCTTATGTTTTAGTTTGATAATAGTATTACACATATATGTAGATATGTATACAACTATATGTAGTGGACATATTTTAAATTATCAAATTAATCATGAGATCAATAAATCCCTCTAAAATATTAAGTTTTAGATGCCTTCCAAAATAAAAGTACTCGTCAATAACTTCGATTGTACATGTGTGGGTTTGCCAAAGCAAAGCACCGTGGCAATCTTAGTAAGGCGCGAAAGGATAAAAGTGATATCCGTTATACTTTAATTGGGTACGACTTAACTAGGTTATCTCAATAGGATTGGGAACCTAGAGGCATGGGTTGGATCATAATTCATTTGATGAATTGAACAAAGTGTTGTTCGTCCAACTATCCAAGAATTATATGTGATGTAATTGACAAAGTGTTGTCTACCTAAATAACCGAGTCTTGGGCGATTAGCCAAAGCTAACTCAAGATTAGGCGAAATATGGATCTTGGCCCACTAAAGGTTTCGAGGGTTGATATTTTTCAAACAAAATAGTGGGAGTATCATTTAATATAAGACCATGTTAAATGATTTAAATCATAAACTTATTTTGCATATTTATATTGTAGATATCCATGGCAACTAACAACGTTACTAGCACTTTATCACTGCGATCGGTCCTTGAGAAGGACAAATTAAATGGGACAAATTTCCTAGACTGGCATAGGAACTTGAGGATAGTCCTCAAACAAGAAAAGAAACAATATGTTCTAGAGGAACCCTTGCTCGCTGAGGAACCTCCCCTAACAGCTACAAGAGCTGAAAAAGATGCTTACAAGAAGCATCAGAGTGACGCACTTGATGTTGGGTGCCTCATGCTTGCCACTATGAACTCTGAGCTTCAGAAGCAACATGAGGAAATGGAGGCGTTCGATATGATCGAACATTTAAAGCAGTTGTACCAACAGCAAGCTAGACAAGAGAGGTATGACGTCTCTAAAGCGTTATTCCAGTGCAGGATGGTAGAAGGAAGCTTAGTTGGAACTCATGTGCTCAAGATGATTGGGTACATTGAGAATCTGGACAAGCTAGGTTTTCCATTGGACCAACAGTTGGCCACCGATGTGATCTTGCAATCGTTGCCGGAGAGCTTCAGTCAATTTGTAGTAAATTACAATATGACTGATATGGAAAAGACTCTGCCCCAGTTGCTTGGTATGTTGAGAACATATGAAGCAAACACTAAGAAGACTAAGGCCACAAATGTCCTTATTGTGAATAAAGGCAAAGGAAGGGCCAAAGCTAAAGGCAACAAGAAAGCAAAGAAGGTCTTTGCTAAATCTAAGCCAAAGTCTTCTGCACTGAAGCCAAAGGGAGGGATAGCAAAAGAAGGGAACTGTTTCCATTGCGGTGAGACCGGTCATTGGAAAAGAAACTGCAAAGTATATCTGGAGGATCTAAAGAAAGGAAGTGTGACTTCCGCTTCAGGTATTTTTGTTATAGAAGTCAATTTATCTACTTCTTCATCATGGGTATTAGATACTGGATGTGAATCTCACATTTGTGTAAATGTGCAGGATCTCAAAAGGAGTAGGACATTGGCAAAAGGTGAAGTTGATCTCCGAGTTGGAAATGGAGCAAGAGTTGCTGCATTAGCTATAGGAGATTATCATTTAGCTTTACCTTCTGGTTTATCGTTGATTTTAAAAGACTGTTATTTTGTGCCTTCAATTACTAAAAACATTATTTCTATTTCTTGTTTAGACAAGTATGGTTTTTCATTTATAATAAAGGACAATTGTTGTTCTATTTATTTAAATGATATGTTTTATGCTAGTGCACAAATGGTGAATGGTCTTTATGTATTAAATCTTGATATGCCTATCTATAACATAAATACTAAAAGGATTAAAAATAATGATTGTAATCCGACTTATCTCTGGCACTGTCGCTTGGGCCACATAAACGAGAACCGCATATCTAAACTTCATAAGGATGGAGTATTAGATTCATTTGATTTTGAATCATATGAAACATGCGAATCTTGTTTAATGGGCAAGATGACTAAAGCCCCTTTCAAGGGACATGTTGAAAGGGCAAATGTTTTATTGGGACTAATACATAGTGATGTATGTGGACCAATAAGTACACAAGCTAGAGGTGGTTTTCAATACTTCGTTACATTTACTGATGACCTCAGTAGATATGGGTATGTGTACCTAATGAAACATAAGCATGAAACCTTTGAAAAGTTCAAAGATTTCAAGAATGAAGTACAAAACCAACTTGGCAAAAGTATCAAAATCCTTCGATCAGATCGAGGAGGAGAATACTTAAGCCAAGAGTTTCATGACTATCTAAAGGAGTGTGGGATAGTCCCACAACTCACTCCTCCGTATACTCCACAATGGAATGGTGTATCCGAGAGGAGAAATCGAACCTTGTTAGACATGGTTAGATCAATGATGAGTCATGCAGATCTTCCGATATCATTTTGGGGACACGCTCTAGAAACAGCAATTTTCTTACTGAACCGTGTTCCATCTAAATCAGTGGAAAAGACACCATATGAGATATGGACTGGGAAGCGTCCTAGTATGTCTTTTATGAAGATTTGGGGTTGTGAGGCTTTCGTTAGACGTCACGCCACTAACAAACTTGGACCCAAATCTGATAAGTGTTTATTTGTGGGGTATCCTAAGGAAACGAAAGGGTACTATTTCTATTATCCCACCGAGAACAAAGTAGTTGTTGCTCGGACTGGTATATTTCTTGAAAGAGAATTTATTTCTAGAAAAACCAGTGGGAGAAAAATAGAACTTAGTGAAGTTCAACCACAAGAAAACACTGAACCTGAAATTGAGATGGAAACAGAGCAGGCACCACAAGCTGTTGTGGAAGAAGCACCTGCTCAAGAGACACAAGCCCAGCGTAGGTCTGTAAGAGAACACCGGGAGCCACAGAGATATGGATTTCTTGTGACTCAACAAGGTGACTTACTACTTATTGATGAGGATGAGCCGTCATCTTATCAACAAGCTATTATGGGCAATGATTCTGAGAAATGGCAAGAGGCCATGAAATCTGAGATGGAATCCATGTATGCAAACCAAGTATGGACTTTGGTTGATCCACCTGAAGGGGTACGACCCATAGGGTGCAAATGGATTTTCAAGAAAAAGACCGATATGGATGGTAACGTACAAACCTATAAAGGTCGGCTGGTTGCAAAAGGATTCAAACAAATTCATGGTATTGACTATGATGAAACCTTTTCACCAGTGGCCATGGTTAAATCCATAAGGATCTTACTTACAATAGCTGCATTTCATGATTATGAAATCTGGCAGATGGATGTCAAAACAGCTTTCCTTAATGGAAATCTGCTCGAGGATGTGTACATGACACAACCCGAGGGTTTTGTCGATCCAAAGGATGCTGGAAAGATATGCAAGCTACAACGATCCATTTATGGATTGAAGCAAGCTTCTCGGAGTTGGAATCTTCGTTTTGATGATGCAATCAAAGAGTTTGGTTTTATCAAAAATGAAGATGAACCTTGTGTCTACAAGAAGGTCAGTGGGAGCGTAATCATTTTCCTAGTGTTGTATGTAGATGACATACTTCTTATTGGAAATGATATCCCTGCCTTGCAATCTGTAAAGATTTGGCTAGGGAATTGCTTTTCGATGAAAGACTTAGGAGAAGCCACCTATGTGTTAGGAATCAAGATCTATAGAGATAGATCGAGAAGGCTTCTTGGTCTAAGTCAAAGTACATACATAGACAAGGTGCTTAAAAGGTTTAGCATGCAAGAATCCAAGAAAGGATTCGTGCCTATGACACATGGTATTTATCTCTCGAAGGAACAGTGTCCTTCAACACCAGATGAGAGACAACGCATGAGTAAGATTCCATACGCATCAGCTATTGGATCTATCATGTATGCCATGATATGTACTCGTCCCGATGTATCGTATGCTTTGAGCATGACGAGCAGATATCAAGTTGATCCAGGTGAAGGTCACTGGATTGCTGTCAAGAATATCCTGAAGTACTTGAGAAGGACTAAGGATACATTCTTGATTTATGGAGGTGAGGAAGAGCTCAATGTAATGGGTTACACTGATGCTAGCTTCCAAACCGACAAAGATGATTTTCGATCGCAATCTGGATATGTGTATTGCCTAAATGGGGGTGCTGTGAGCTGGAAGAGTTCAAAGCAAGAAACAGTAGTCGATTCTACAACGGAAGCTGAGTATATTGCTGCCTCGGATGCAGCAAAGGAAGCTGTTTGGATGAGGAAGTTCATTTCTGAACTTGGAGTGGTGCCTAGCATTAAAGATCCGATAGAACTCTATTGTGACAACAATGGAGCGATCGCATTGGCTAAGGAACCAAGATCTCACCAAAGATCCAAGCACATACTTAGGCGTTTCCATTTCATTCGAGAAATCGTTGAAAGGGGAGATGTTAAAATATGCAAAGTACCAACAGATGATAATGTATCTGACCCATTGACGAAGCCACTGTCACAGCAGAAGCATGATCGTCATACTAGATCTCTAGGCATTAGGTATATGTCTGAGTGGTCTTAGTGCAAGTGGGAGATTTGTTGGGATATGCCCTAAGACAAGTCATTAGATGATTGTTTAAGACATACAATGTTTATGGATTTATGAATGGCAATTCATTATTATATATTATTCTTTTAACTGTGCATTGTGAATTAATATATATGTTAATGTCCTTAGAATAATATTGTATTATTCTTAAAGATGTCCCTAGTCAAGTATTATCATGAATAGGGATAATGATAACACGTAGAGACTAGTATATGTTGATCGATGAATTGTTCATTGATATGAGATATCAAATCAACATATGGGTACATGTTAGAGAACGATGTACTGGACAGACCCACCATGAGAATGCAACATGGATAGTTATATGATCGTCATATGCAATTCTCATAGTGATAATAATGTATACAATCCTTACGACTTGTGATCATCAGAGATCCCAACATAAGGAGTTATGTATCTTGATATCGTCAAACGTTACCCGTAACAGGGTATACTATAAAGGCGACTATTGGATACACTACGAATTATGTAGAGGGATGTTGACTGATCGAGATAGGATTTGTCCCTCCTATATAACAGGAGATGTGTTTGGCCCTTGATCAAGTGAGAACTAAAATGCATGGCCATGCTCGAATGAGTCGATATGAGATATCGAGCTTATTCGTTTATTCTAGTTCTACTTGGGGATCAAGAAATAAAGATTGGATATACGAGTATGACTATTCCATGACTCGTGTTCAATCTAAACACAAAGGACAAAGGGATTAAGTTACATGATTAATATTATCACAAGTTCTAAAGGTTATGTCGAGTCATTGACATTCTCGTAATTTGGGTAGCATCGATGTGTTGCTAGATACCGCTCAATGCTTGCGACATAAAATGAGATTTTATGTCACTGCCAACATTACGAGATCCTATCGGGTCGCACAAAAGATTAAATCGAGAAGGGAAATTAAATTCATGGGATGAATTAAATAATTAAGAGGAGTCTTAATTAATAATCATAAGGATTAATTAAATCATGGGCTTAAGCCCATGAAGCTTTGAGAAAGCCTTTAATTAATTATATAAAAGTGATTACAAGGTGTTTAAGGGTTAGACACAATTCATAACATAAAAACCTAGCACAAAAGAATCACTCTCGGCCGCTACCATCATCTTGAACTTTCGGCCACTTCATAGCCGAGTAGTTCTTGGCGATTTTGTGCCAATTTGATTGTGAATCAAAGTGTGGTTTTTGGTTCCGGTTTAATATCTTGTCTAGCAACTTGATATTAAACTATCCCTTCACTCGATTTGATCGTGTGGATACCGTTGAGGCAAAACCAATCGAGTTTTGCTTAGTGACTCGGAGAAGGTGTAGGACGTGGTGCAGCTCCGTGGATTCGGCCTCAAACACGCTACAAGGGTAAGACTCTTATGTAATTCTCTAATCCGATATGATTCCCTATGTATAGATCGCTGGTTTGTAATCCCAAATTTTATTCCGCTGCGTTGTATGCTCATGGGGTTACTTACATAAACAGTAATGTATCCATATCGTGGTCAATATCAATACGTCACGACTCAGCATAATCAAATATAAATCACATATTGACATCAACTATTTCACTCCAAATCATGTAAGAGCAAATAAGTCAAATAAGTTTCAAACACATACGCACATGTTCATTCGTGCCAAATACACCTCAGTTTTGTGCCACCCTTTAGGGTGGCTGCAAGAACACAACAGTAGCAAACATTCTCAAAATCCCGTTATCAGAAACTAATAATGCAGATCAATTCATTTGGGCTAAAGCAAAGACAGGAATTTATACCGTTAAAACTGCCTAACAAATCCTTATGTCTATTCAAAGTGTACACAGGACTCAAAACTAGAGCATTCCCAGTTATGCTCTGATACCATACTGTGAGGACCCGTTCCTAATCACGTGTTTAATTAGCACACAATGATAATAACGGATTTTTTTTAAAGTCCTACCAACAAGTGGCTCTAAAAATTTCGGCATTATCTCCGCGCGCGAGGGACATACCAAAAAAATAAAAGCACAAAAACAATATCCCAGTTCAAAAAGTAACAACACAATACTAACAGCAGTAAAATAACACCAACTAAACACCGTTAATCATGAATCAACTGAATAAACTTAATTTACATTATACTATCCAGGACACACCCTGGTATATTTAACTATCCTACGACCGGGAAAAGACAAAAGAAAACAACCTCAGTTAAGACTTCCATCAAGCATTCCCTCTTTGGGATCCTGGTTACCTGTAATACCTGCCATTGTCCAAACACAAAGACAACAACAACCCCCAAAGGGGTGAGCCAAAGCCCAATATGAAACTATCAAGTAATACAACATGCATCTATAAAATGTGATATATGATGTAATGCAGTGCAATGTAATGCAATGCAGGTCATGTACAATAGATCGAATCTCAAGATACCGAATCGGAGTCCAAAGAAAGGTATCATCAATCAATATAAAGCTCGAGCAGAGGGTGACAACATACCCACATTGCGCTAGGAGACTCATCCTATGTGCTGCGTTCGTCTATTATCAACATGGATATCAAAGAAGTAGATAGCTCAATATGCTATGTCCATGTTTATGTCATGTATCAATGTATATTATCAAAAATGATGTGTATTAACAAAATATTTATTTTCATACATTGATATGCCAATTATGAATGTTATGAATGCCCCACCAGTCAATTTAACTCACATAGCCAAGTAATTCCACATAGGCAAGTAATTTCACATAGCCAAGTAGTTTCACGTAATTCAAGTAAGTTCAGCAAATCAAATATCAAATAATACAGATACATGCAGTCCTTGTAGCTCGTGGAGCTCCAATGTCATGTTTATCTATCAAATTTATACAATTGCACCATTTATAATAATATATTATTTCAGTCTTACCCAGTTATTAACATTAGCCCATGTAATAATTTAGGGAGAATAACATGCAATAAGTTAAATAATCTAAGGATAAGTAACTCGGACCATCCTTCAGCTACCATTCTTTGGATTCTTTAAAAGAAATCTCCCAGCTAAACTCATAGCCTTGAGAACTCGTAAATCTCATAGTTTTCGTACTTAATAGCGATTAAATCGGAATTTGAGATTGAACAGATGCTAGCAGTAAGAAAAATGGAGCCAAAAATAGTAGAAAACTCGAAACAAGGTAGTAAGGTTATCGAGCCAACATACAACATGTTTGTGAATTCAACACTTGCAAGAAAACTATCCAATTCCCAAACACCGACCAGTAAACTACAATTCATCAACTTCTTCAACCCTTATACGTCAGAATCAATCCACGTTCCCCCAAATGTAGTAGTAAAAATCGAAACACACCAACAAAGGGACAACTTATATGCAACCTTCTCACATGATTAATCTAACTAAAACATGATTTAAGTGGATCTAAATCGACAAAGGCAAGGAATTCAGAACTTTTCACCTCAACAGCAAGAGAAGTGATCGAACATATTGACATGTAAAGGCTGTACCAATCGATCCTAAACAGAACAACCAGCTCAAAGTTCCTATAATTCTCGTATACATGATTTATCAAGCTAGAACATGTTTTAAACGAATTACAATCGATTAAGACTCTAAATTTTGGATTCCACTTCAAACACCGGAAAAAATCATCCCCAACTCTGCATGCATCGACTAAAACCAATCAAACTCCACAAGCCATTCAAAACTAACATCATTACTTAGATTAAAAGCTACATTTCGAATTTAGATGCTGAAAATTCGAATTTACCAAGCGTGAACAGTAGCCTATCATTTCAGGAGCGTTTTCCGGCGACTCACGGCGGCTGCAGGGGCGGCGACTGGAGGAAACATCGGACATGGTGAGGGAAGATTTCGCACAACAATAATCGAACCAATTTATGGTTGAGAAGAAGAAATCAGATGAAAATTACATGAACTCTAATGCATGCGATTTCATCGCTTTTGGACACAATCCAAACGATTCAGATGCTTTCACCATGGATTCTTGGTGTGGAAAGTTGCGCCATTGAGTTGGCTACATAGAGTTACGCACAGGGCGGAGGTCGAACAGCGGCGGGCGTACGCGATTTACAGGAGGTGGTCAGGCGTCGCACGGGAGGAGAGAAAAGCGGAAAGAGAGTTCGGATCTGATGTGTGTGTGTTTACACACTTTTAGTGTGTGAAAATTGGCTGAAAACGTTTTAATATATATGTATTTCCAATCCAGTTATGTACATCAGAGTGTCACCGGTGCACTGATAAATTAAATTTACAGACAATAATTGAGATTTATACACACTATTATAACACAAAATTAAATTCTTCATTTTAATTAAATTCTCTATTTTAATAACTTATCTCTAAAATATTATCGGAGTACATGCTCCGATTAAATTGTCAGTTGATATTCATCTTGTCAATTTAACCTTTAATGAATTAATTCCAAATTAATAATAAATTCCCAATTTAATTATAAATAATTTCCCAAATTATAATTAATTAACATTAATCAAATCTCGGGGCCTTACACACCCCACTCTTATTCAAATTATTCTCAAACTTGGATTTGTAGAAAGACATATTTTTCTTTAAAATATCATGTTTGATTTTAAAATTTCAAACGTATGGCTAGACTACTCACCCCATTATGGAAAGTACACTTGAACCACTTGCTCCTGGCCAGCAGACTAGTAGCTTGTAAGTATTAGCATCTTCATCTTCTTGACGATTGTCTACAAATTGATAACTTTTTTTTTAGTTAAGATGTCATTATACCACTTATTTTATTGATATTGATAAAAATTAAAGCATTAAATGAGAGGGGGCCTAGACTAAGACCATTCAAATGCTGTAAATCCTAAATTTGTTCAACAAGCACTACAATTATGAGGGAAAAAAAATACTTCCAAATAAATATTAATTACAACCAAAAGAAATGAAAATAACCAAAGTCTACAACAAGTCTTTTTCTGATTTCTTGCCCTCAAATTGTATGTTCTGGTGGTGGTGGAAGTATTCATAGGTTGTGGCACCATCGAGTGAACCTTCTTCCTCTAACTTTGCGTCGGTGCATCGATGTTCCCAAGATTTCTCATGGCCTTGTATGGCCATATACTCGTCACTCAGCTGTTGCATAACATATGTGCTCCTCTTTGGATCATTTACGTTCTTATCCAACCAATCCGCCAGCTAATTGGGCCACAAGAATTTTCTTCCAAATATTTTTGCAGACTCTTGCATGTTAAATCTTTAGAAGAAGATTTTAAATTTTTATCAATATCTTTAAGATAAGCGGATTTATTATTATTAAAAAAAACCGGACTTAAGTAAAGGTATGTATGAAGAGTTTATTTTAGAATAGATGGTAGATTTGAACAAATCGAAACATTGGCATTATTTTGCAAATATGTTGAAGAAATGGGGAAGGAACCGAGATTCCCTACTGCCCAATTGCCTGCCAGAGCATCTCGACCCACATCCCAAGCTGTCCGGACCATTTGGGGCAGTTCCCAATTTCCGATTCCAAGCTTCCTAATGAGTTAGAAAGCCAAGTTCTGGCTGCCCGTTGAAAATTTTGGGGCTGCCTAATGCAAAACTAGGCTTGTCCAAAACATCAAGGGCATCTTGAATTATTGAAAAAAATTTGATTTTGAGAATCAATTGGAATTCTAGTATTATCCAATTTTTGAGGTGAAAAGCTTGGAAATGAGAAGCTTCGAGTCAATTTTTGAAAGATTAGGCGTGTAATCTACGTCCTTCTCAAAAGATGAGATAATAATATTCTCTTTAATGATATAGATTTTGAAAAAAGGATTTTCGACCTTGGAAGAATCAATTATGAAGGCCATAAGCAATCTAGCAGATTTAGTGGAATCCAATATTGGAACATTGACATCCTCAAATTTTCGAAATGTAGGCACCCCACCCTAATCCAAATTATTCTCAAACTCGGATTTGTAGAAAGAAATATTTTTTCTTTAAAATGTCATGTTTGATTTTAAAATCTTCAAACGTATGGCTAGTGTGGTGGCTAGTGTGGGGCCTCTGTTAGCATTAGATGCCCTACAAGCCAATGGGCCAATTGTTGGCCCGTTGGACCCTAATAACCATAGCCAAATAAATGACCCAAACTCCTATAAATATATGTTCATCTCTAGGGTTAAGAGGTTTTTGTCCTTTCTATACACACTCTCATAGAAAAGCCGACATCACACTAGCACTGGTATTGTGCTTGTAGATCTGGTCAGGTTGGTTGGACTCGATGGTGACCGCTATCAGATTCACATCGGTGAACGGTAATTCCTTTTCGTGCATTAATATTTGATATTTGCATGTTAATATATGAATCAGGCGCGATCGACCGTCCCCGGGTCAGATCTGTTATTGTATTATTTCCGCTGCGTTTGGATCTGGCGCCGGGGTACGGAAACCCAACAGTGGTATCAGAGCCAGGTTGCGCTTTGATTCATGTATTTGATAATTAATTTTTATTAGATCTTTTCTCATCGATTCTAATCGTGTTTGAGTTTTTCAAAAATTTTGAATCCGGAAAACATAGAAAATTGGAATAAAGGAGTTTTTATCCGAACCCAAAATATCCCGGCACCGGAAAGCGTTTCCGATGCACTGTTCATCGCACGACCGCGCACGGAGGCGCGTTGAATGGCGCGCCCTGCTCGCTCGTGGTTGCACCGCCGCAGGCTTCTTCATAGGATGGACAGCCTTGCGCAATGGCTTCAGAAATCGGACGTTTCTGCAATGGTTGCAGACGAAATCCCATCGCCATGGATTCTGCAAATGTTGCAGATGAAACTCGCGCAGGTTGTTCGCGACCAAGCTCTGGCCTTCGTGAAACGTTCACGACGAGGCGTGCGTGTGTGTGTGTGTGCAGACTGGATGGGTGGCGGCGGCGGCGGCAGCATTAGGGTTTGGGAAACCCTAATTTCGATTTTGTTTTGTGGGGAAGGAAGATGAACAGTTTTTTTCTCGAAATATTAAAAAAAAAAAAAATCGAAAAATGGGTGGAATAATTTCGATAGTTGGTATTAAATTCTGAAACATTTGGATCCAAATTGGTTTGGAGTTCATTAATTTTTGGGTCATTTTAGATGTTTTATCCGGATATTATTTTTGAACTAATAAATCATAATACTTAATTTATTAAAAAATGTGATTTTTAATTTATTAAGTGTAAAATGGAGATTTTACAATTAGTTAAAAATTTAATTAATTGAAAATTGAATGAAAATGTTTCATTTAATTTGTTTATTTTATTTTTGGCTAATATTATGATTTGAGGTAAAATAATGATTTTACCAAGTAATTGAAAAATTAATTAACTGAAAATTAAATGAAAGTGTTTTATTTAATTGTTAATTTTATTTTCGATTATCATTATGATTTAAAGGTAAAATAGAGATTTTACCAATTAATTAAAATTTAATTAATTAGAAATTAAATAAAATGGTTTTATTTAATTTGTTAATTTCATTATCAATTAATGATGCGATTAGTGGGAAACGATAGAATAAATTAATTATTGTGATCTAATTACATGTGATGTGATTAGTCCAATTACATATGATGTAATTGGTTAGTTTAATGTTTAATTACATATGTTGTGATTGCATGATGGATGATTACGGGCCTTGACCAATGTGTTTAGGTGAATGTTTAGGTTTTTATTGTTTCATTATTATTGTGATTTTTGGTTATCGGGCCTGCGAGCCTGCTCTCTCTATTTTCTGATGTATCCCACCCCGTTTTGTATCCCTATTCTCTTGTTTGCACGATTTTAATGTAAAATCTTTAGAATTAGTGGGAGATCAAGATTGAAGACGGAGCACCAAGAATCAAGACATGTGTAATGGAAGCAAAAATGTAATAGGATTGCATACATACCTGCATCACCTTAGACAGACTTGTGATCCACGTATGGCTCACGTGGATCAATTAGGAAAAGGCCGTAATCGTCCATATTTATTTTTATTATGCATGTGATGTATGATAAGTGTTTGTTTGTATGTTTTATTAGTACAAATGATTGCATGAATAAAACATAGTTGCATGAATCCGGCAAATAAACAAACAAACAAGCAATTGATGAGATTTGAAAATAAATTAAATCCCTCTTTTGAATATGATTCAAAACTTTTAATATCAAACTGATAAGTGGAGCTCAAAAGGGTTTGTTGCTTCATGTCTTCCATCAACAGTTAAGCCATGAGACGCTACTTGTGTCATATTGCCTTACTCACCCACGTGGGGGGCATCTGGCATGGGAAAGCTGTGCGTTTAACTGCCACTTAATTAAGGGTGTGGTTATGTTAACCTTCTAGATTACTCACCCACGTGGGGTCTTTTGGGCGTGACATTTCCATCTGTGGGATGGGTTAGTTTGACGTGAGAAGGCATAATTGTCCTGCCCACGTAGGGTTATGCCAATCGCGAGACAAATATCTTGGGGGTTGCATATGATGCAATTGTGATCTACCTTTAGTATCATGAAGCCGGTGGGCCCACGTCCGGGGTTTTCATGAGCTAGTTGGACTCCAAGCCCACTAAGAAAATGTGATTTTCCGTTCATTTGTCATGAGGGTGATGAATTCGAAAAATTTAGTGGGAGCATTCAATAACTAAAGTCCATAGTTTTTGAATTAATTAATAATCAGACGGTTTGCATGTATTTTCTGTTTATTCTCAGTATTGTGATTGCCGTGAATCCGATTGCATCAATTCTCGATACAAACAAAGTAACCGCACCAAATTATTCTGATTGACTATTAATTTTAAAATAGTGCTTGCTTCTAAAAGGTGGCTATATACCCTTGGTGGGAGCCTCCTGTTGAAGTGTCTCCCGGTTCGTCTCATGAAGAGATTGCCACACTTGAGAAGTGATGGTACGATAATCTCTCGGCTAGCTGCTATATGATAGCATCAATGTCACCAATGAGTTTCAACACATATATGAGAAACTCGTTCACATTACTGATATTTTCCAACACCTACAAATGTTGTTTGGTGAACGGACACGATTACTGAGACTCGTGACTTCAAAAGAGCTATTTTCATTTCACATGCAAGATGGGGTTTCGGTCTATGAGCATGGTGTAAGAAAAATATCTCTTTTGATAAATTGGAAAATCTGAATGTGATAATACCTCATTAACTGGCTGTAGATTTGATCTTATAGTAAAAATGTTGGAAACTCATGAGTCCTTGATTCAAAAGAAGAAACATGTTCTTCTTGTCGAATCTTCTACCAATGGTATTTCAAGGATAAAGAAGAGGAAGGGAAATGGTTCCCAACCTCAAAAGACGAAAAAGGATATAGTAGCAACTATGAATGGAGAGGCATCTATGTTTTCACTGCTGGTCACTGGCGCAAAATTGTAAGGAATACCTAGACTAGAAGTGTTCTAGAAAGGGTATGTTTTATATTAAAATTAAATGTTTCTATTGGTTCTACTTCTTTGGTATATGCTGCAAGTTGTGCTCGCATTTTTGCAAAGAGTTGCATGTGATGTGAAGAAGTAGAGAGCCCTAGGAAGGTGAAACCTACCTGAGGCTAAGCATTGTAGCAAGAGTTGTTGCAAAGGCTATTTGAAACATTTATTTAATACAAAATCTTGAACTTGTTAGGAACTGGTTTGAGCAATTATTCATTTGTTCTAGATTTAATCATGAACATTGTTCCTATTTTGATAGATAATGATATTCTTTTAAATATGCGAATGTGATTTGCAGTATTAAGAATGCATGTTTTATTGAATCTGGTGAACTTATGAATGATTAGTATGATTATATTCAAAGAATATAAAAAGAATGATAACTTAAATCCAACATATATTTAGCATATGCTGAATGTCGAATGAATTTGATTCATATGGACGTATGTGGAGCACTAAATGTTAGTGCAAGATGATGTTGAGTTATCTTAAAGAGAATGCGATTCTCTCTGAGTAACTCTCTAAAGGTACATATTTGTTGAATATAATTCATACCAATGCAGTGACCAAAACTCCATATACGATATGGGCTGAAAAATAATCAAAATTTTTATTTTGAGATTGTTCTGCTTATGTGAAGCAGCCAGTGGGAGATGAGTTGGATAGTTGATCCATCTTATGTTATTTTGTGGAAATTATATTATCAATTGCAGGCAAAGAGTTTGTTTCGCAAGTGCAATCTTTCTAGAGAAAATGTTTCTATTAGAAAGGATGACAAAATAATATAACTTGAAAGGGTTCAAGAACCACAAACCACTAGAAAAGTGAAAACAGTGAAATTAATTTAGTCAATCACAACCTTTGATTTACACACACCAAGGAGATTTGAAAATGTTTCAAGAGCTCCTGATAGAATGAATCTACTCCTTGAAAGTAGTCAAGAAATAGACCATGGATATGATCCTTGGACTTTCAAGGAGGCGATGTCAGATATTGATTCGGGACATTGGCAAGATGCCATGAAATCTGAAATGGACTTCATGTACTCCAATAAGGTATGGGCCTTAGTAGATCATCTTTGGGAATTGTTCCCATTGGCTGCATGGATTTACAAGTGAAAGCTTGGAGTGGATGGGAAGGTAGTGACCTTCAAAGCTTGACTGGTGAGAAACAGTTATTCTCATAGGCAAAGAGTTGTTTATGAGAAAATTTTCATCGGTTATGATGCTATAGTCTATTTAAATTTTATTAGTTATATCTTTATATTATGAATATGAGATATGAGTAATGGATGTGAACACAACATTTCTCAATGGTGGCATTGAGGTAGAAATGTAGCAGCCAAACGTGTTTACAACTTCTTGGAGTGAGAAAAATGTTTTCAAACTCCAGAGGTCCATTTATGGGCCTAAGAAAGCATCCCGAAGTTTGAACCTCCGTTTGATAACATCATCAAAGTGTTTGGTTTTGTTAAAAACCCGGAAGTGACATGTGTGTGCAAAAGGGTTAGTGGGAGCATGTTACATTTGTGATGCTTTAAGTTGATTATATCATACTCATTATGAATGGTATTGGATTAATCAATTAAAGCACGATCATCTACTAATTTCTCCATGTAAGATTGGTGAAGCGTCATACGTGTTTAGCGTAAGGATCTATAGGGATAGATCTAAAGGATGCTTGAGATATCTCAATCTACGTACATAAACACTTGCTAAAAGGGTTTAGCATAGAATAGTCGAAAAACGAGTTACTTCATAATATGTCATAGTATTCATCTCTCAAGTCAATATGTTTTAAGATTGATGAGGAGAGAGAAAAGATGACATTGGTACCTTATATTTCTACTTTAATAGCATAATGTATGTTATGTTATGTACTTGGCCTGATGTATGTTCTTAGTGTAATGAGCAAACATCAGATAGATCCCGGTGAAGATCACTGGAAAATTGTGAAAATAATCCTCAAGTGCTTATGAAGAACTTAGGATACGTTCATGATTTTTGGATCTGTAAGTGGAGAAATAAAAGTTGAAGTCTAAGCTGATGCTGTTTTTCAGTCGGATGTAGATGATACCATATTGATGTTCGGATTTGTATTTAAACTCAATGATGGTGATGTCTCTTGGAAACGTTCCAAGCAAGACATCACTTTGGATTCCACCACTGAAGCTGAATACATTGCAGCATACGATGCAGCAAAGAGGAAGTTTGGATAATAAATTTCATCCAAGAGTTGGGTGTAATTTCTAGTGCGATTGACACAGTCCCTGGTACTATGACAACATTTGAGCTATTATGAATAGCCAAAATCTCATCAGTATCCAAACATATATTGAGAAAATATCATCTAATGAGATAGATGGTAGACGCGACATTATTATCGAGAAAATCGCTTCAACAGAAAATATAGTGAATCCACTGACAAAGCCTTTACAACGATTGGTGTCTGTCAGACATCTTGGGAAGATGGTCTTAAGACACATGAGTAGTTGGCTTTGAGAAAGTGAAAGATATTGTTGTCATACATGATTAAGTAAATCAATAGTTGATTGATTGTACTTATAATCTTATTATGACAAATCTTTGTTTGAATATTAATATATATGGCACTTCTTCATCTGTTTACCCATGCATCTTGATGTATTGATGAAGTCCTTGAAGTTGCTATAGTCCATAGAATGTGGTTACGCATATGATGGTGACCATGAAATACATTCTCGACTGCGATTTCTAAATGTTCCTGGTCGATGAGCCTTCGAGAATGGGATATCGATATATGCTCGCTAGAGACTGGTATTCATGATGTGTCTAGTGTAGTGCGCCGCGTTTCATCGGCGTTGGCTTGGAGAAGTCAGCACACATGAATAGGTGCTCATTAGGAATGAGTTCACTGAACGACCCTACTCGGAATTCTATAAGTGTTTACCACTTGTCGAGTATAGAATTTCTAGTCATAGTTGTGCACCATTACTCCTCATGACCCGAGGCATCATTGAGGTCTTGACAGATAGCTGTGTACTTTGATTTAGTGACTGATCACATGCAGGTCATAAAGTTGTTATTTTGGGTATTCAGTGATGCTGTCAGAGGCCTATGATTGTCGTTGAGGATTCACCACTGGTCTTGATGAACCAGGATGTCCTATGTGTTTTTCTATATATGATTCGAGGAATCTCTGGCCAGAGTGGGTAGTGCTTGTGAAAAAAGAGTTTTTCATATACGCACACAAATGAATCATATAACGTGAAACAAATACATAGTTATTGAAATCATAAAGGGTCTCGATCAACCAATGCTCTTGATTCAATCGGGACATATTGAGTGAAAGGAATGTACTGCACGCTAACTATGACTGACAGGTTCTCGTACGTTGCTAGTCATTTGTATCTAGGTCTTCGTGAAGCACAGATGCTAGGCGCTACCCACGATCGGTAGGTTGTGCTGGAATTATATTTCAGCCATTGTCTATTAAAAGGAGTTTAATTGGCAATGGGGCATTCAGGGTAAGCCCAAGAAGTTGTTTAACTTCTAAAATCACAAAGGTTGTGATCCTACTGCTATGATACACTTGAGCCTCGCTTAGTCACAATCAACCGGCCGCTGATCTATTGATGAGAATTGAGACTTAAATGTTAAGTGCTCATATTGAGTGATTTAGAAGAGATGAATTTAATTTCTGAAAGCTCCTCACTTTAGTGGAGTTTCTATATTTGAAAATGTTTCATCTATAGAAAGTTCTAAAATTAAAACATTTGATATATTTATGTTGCATAATTATGTACTTTGGTAGTACGTCAAGTTATTCAATTTGATTGAATTACTTGGTTATGAGTTTGCAGTTTTGTGTTGGCTTTTGGGCAAGTGGGAGATTGTTAGCATTAGATGCCCTACAAGCCAATGGGCCAATTGTTGGCCCGTTGGACCCTAATAACCATAGCCAAATAAATGACCCAAACTCCTATAAATATATGTTCATCTCTAGGGTTAAGAGGTTTTTGTCCTCTCTATACACACTCTCATAGAAAAGCCGACATCACACTAGCACTGGTGTTGTGCTTGTAGATCTGGTCAGGTTGGTTGGACTCGAGGGTGACCGCTATCAGATTCACATCGGTGAACGGTAATTCCTTTTCGTGCATTAATATTCGATATTTGCATGTTAATATATGAATCGGGCGCGATCGACCGTCCCCGGGTCAGATCTATTATTGTATTATTTCCGCTGCGTTTGGATCTGGCGCCGGGGTACGGAAACCCAACAGCCTCGTTACCTTAGTCCTCAAATAGTCATATGACTTAGTAAATAACATTTCAACTATTACCAGATTAAGATAATACTTATATTGTTTTTTTTTTTTCCATGCATCTACCTATTACATTATTCCCACTAAATAATGTACATAGCATAATTTACAACATTTACAACTCAAAATCTTTTCACTTGTCTTACATTCATTATTATACTCTTGAACAACAAAAGCGTGATCTCACATCCCCGATCTCCCCTGTCTATGAGTCCCTACAGAACAACCACACCACATGAGTATATAGACAATAATCATACGTCAACATCAATATCAATGCATAAATGCTGAAATACTGTATGTCATTGAAATGTCTCATTCCTCATCCTATTATAGCGGGACATATATGATATTGCATTCCCGCTCAATATGTCAGTGGCTCAGCCTTCACATCTTCATATTAGTAGCACATATCATATTTTTCGCACACTCGTTATAACAGCCTTATCTCATGGCTCAACAACATCCAATCATTAATTATACATATACATTCACAACATACATTCATCATATATATATCATCAATACTCGTACGTCTAACGTACATGATAAGCTCCTAAATGTAAAATATAAGACAATATGCTCTCGCTCTCCTTGATGTCCTGTCTTTTGTGATGGCTCTACAAAAATATAGAATATCAACCTCAATCTTACACACAACAATAAATCATGTAATTTTATACATTTATGATGATTTCATAATTCCCACACAAATTAACCAAACACTTAGGTGCCTTATATGAAGTATTTTGGCAGAGGTAGCAGCGCCTAGGCGCCGATATTGCTGCGCTCTTGTGCCGGTTCTTCTGCCTTGGGTTGCAGATTTTTTTTTCCAGGTTTGAGCACCTTTAGTAAAATCTAAATATCTCTCTCATATGAACTCCAAATAATGTCCAATTTGTTTCCAATCAAAGATAACTCAATGTTCTATAATTCATCTTTGAAGTGCTTAGGTTGAATCTGTCATCTTCATGGATAAAATTAGCCAAGAACATTAGTTTTCAGAAATCATTTAACTTCAGATTTCAACATGTACACAGCTTGGTAAAACTGGCATAACTCATGCAATATAACTCCAAATTACTTGATATTGCTATAAAATTAAAGATAACTCAACTGGCTACAACTTTCATTTGAACACCAACATCAAAATCAAAGTCTAAGAGTTCCACAAACTCGAAGCAATAGGACACACAAGTTCTGTTTCTTAGCAAACATCATATCAAAGTATCAAACTCATGTTCTTTCATCCAAAACATCTTATACCTTCATTAAACCTCTTTACTGCATAATATCAACTTCAAACTCTATGTTTCCTATCAATGTACAGAAACCCTACATCCTTTTCAAACAAACATCACAATACATCAACAAAACACCTTGAAACAAAGAAAATAACGTGTATATATGATAATATACCTTCTAGGAATCTTTTCCTCAAATTAAAGATGGATTACAAGAGTTTGCCAAGATTTTCTTTGGGAGAGAAAGCACAAGAATGTGAAGAGTGTGAAAACAAAATGGATAACTCAGATTTTTTTGAATATTATCCTCACTTAAACACTATTTTTAGTAAAGAGAAATCCATATTGCACTTTAAACTCTCAAGTATCAAACTCCTTTACTTTGTCTCCCCTCAAGTTTATAAAATCATGTTTTTTACCACCTTCTAGATATAATAAAACCGGCTTATGTACGTCGTTTTATTACAGTTAATCCATGTCATAGATGTAATACGAGTCATAGATGAAACATAATCAAGTAGGTATCACAGTTAGACTGGTCACCCTATTATGGAACCTGACAAGTAGTACCAGAGCAGCAGACTCGAACCACTTGCTCCTGCCCAACACACTAATAGCTTGTAAGTATTATCATCTTCTTTTTGTAGATGGTTGTGTAAAAATTGATAACTTTTTTTTTATTTAACGTGGCGTTATATCACTTATTTTATTGATATCTATGAATAAAACAATAAATGAGAGGATACTAGACCAAGACCTTTCAAATGCTGTAAAACTAAGTTTGTGCAACAAGCGCCACAATTATGAGGGAATAAAAAACTTCCAAATAAATATTAATTACAGCCAAAATTAATGAAAATAACCATAGTCTACAACGAGTCTATTTTTCTGGCTTCTCATTCTCAAATTGTATGTCCTGGTTGTGGTGGAAGTATATTTATGTTATGGCATCATTGACTGAACCTCTGCCTATGACTCTGAGTTAGTGCATCGATGTTCCCAAGATTTATCATGACCATATATGGCCATATACTCGCCACTCCCTTGTTGCAAAAAAATGCTCCAACCAATCCGCCAGCTAACCGCGCCAGAAGAAGATTCTTCCAAATATTTTGCAGACTCTCGAATGGTTAATCTTTAGAAGAAGATTTTGAAATTTCATCATTCTTTAAGAAAAGCGGATTTATTATTATTAAAAAAACCTGACTTAATTAAAGGTTCGTATGAGAAGTTTTTTTAAATAGAGGATGGATTTGAACGAATCTAAACATTGGCATTATTTTCAAATATTTTGAAGAAATGAGGGATATTTGGGTCTTATCACGAGGTCTGCCCGGGGAAGAGTCCGAGATGCCAGCTTGCCCAATGGCCTTCCCGAGCATCTCGACCCACATCCCAAGCTACCTGAACCATTTAGGCAGTCCCTAATTCCAGAATCCAAGATGTCTGACGAGTTAGAAGGCATGCCCAAATCAATTTTGGGCTGCCTGGTGAAAATTTTGGGCTGCCCAATGCAAGAATAGGCTTGTCTGAAACATCAAAGGCATCCTGAATCATTGAAACAAATTTATTTTGATAATAAATTGGAATTCTAGGAGATTCCAATTTTTGAGGTGAAAATCTTGGAAATGAGAAGTTTCGGTGTCAATTTTGGAAGATTATGAGTGTAATCTAAGTCCTTATCGGAAGATGATATGATAATGTGCTCTTTAATGATAGAGTTTTTGAAAAAAAAAAAAAAAAAGGAATTTCAACCTTGGAAGAATTAATTATGAAGGTCATATAGCAATCTGGAAGATTTACTGGGATCCGATATTGGAAAATTGACATCTCCAAATTATCAAAAAGTAGTCACCCCACCCTTATCCAAATTATTCTCAAACTCGGATTTGTAGAAAGAAATAGTTTTCTTTAAAATGTCTTGTTTGATTTTAAAATTTTCAAACGTATGTCTAATTGGAGCATTAGGAGGATTTATCTCCACTAAACATCACCATTTTCCACCTTACCATTTGCAAGCGTTATCCAAAGCCCCAAATCACTCTCACCGTTTGCGACATGTTCCAAAAAACCATTATTGTATCTCACCGAAAGCCCCATCAATCCGACTTTCCTTCCCCAAATTTTCACCCTTAATCTCCACCAAATTCTCACCTACCATCCCAAAATCCTCCCCAAATCAGACAAAATTTAGGGATTATGAAGCTCACTATCTAAATTTTGATTATTTTCAAAATTTGAATGTTGACAATCTGAATTATGAAAAAGTAAAGAATGATTAACATCATCCACCATATTCACACATATGAGTTCCAATCATCACTTGTTCCTTCCAAATCGAGTGCCACTACATTGTCCATGTCATGAAAGGCAGCCACATCATTCCCCACCTCACCTAACTCCAAAAAGGCAACTCCTCCAAACTCTTGATGTTACCATCTAGGGCACCATCAAGAGCCTAAGGAATCCTAGTTAGCACCGCTGCTACATTCTGTAAGCCACCACCAACCTTCGTACTAACTATTCTCCAAAGCAGATTCTTCAATTCATCATTGATCAGATGTTCACATTGTGATTTTTTTACAAACGTTAACATCATGACCAAAAACATTACATAGCATACAATATTTAGGGACATTGTCGAACTACAGCTTTTGTTCGAACAAGATCGAACCTTGTTAAATGCATACTAATTTTGATACTGGTTTCACAATATCCACCTCAATATTGTTGTGAATTTGATACTCCAAATTCAATCCCAAGATCTACACCTTTTATGGAAAATAAGCAAAAGGAGAAATAATGAACAATGATTTAACGTGGAAAACTTTCAAATCAAGAGAAAAACCACCAGAACCAAAGAAGAAAATACATTATACGGAAAATTATTACAACCACACAATTTCTCTCTTCACCCCAAACACACCCACAAAGCTTTCCCACTAGCACAATTTTATAACCCACGCCTCTTCCTTTACAAGAAAGACACCCAATAATATATTTTCTGATGTAGAAGATCAGCCAAAGGTACAACCACAGAGCATACTAAGGATTTTACAAGATTCTAAAACAAGAGAGGAATTTTCTTAAAGCGAAAAGTTGCTAGACAATCTATTACTGGTGCAATTAAAACAGAAGGTTTAAACCTTATTTTATAACCAAGGAATTGTCTCATTTTAATATCCTACCCGATTTAGGACGAAAGAGGAACAATTCCAACAAATCTCCACCTTGTGACTTTGTCGTCCCACAACAATCAACCTCGATGAAGATCCCATAGCTTCAGATACCGACACTGCAAGGTAGTCATAATTCTCAATGTGAAGAAATATCATGCTCCACCTAAAAGCATACTCACTAATATAAACCATTCCAAGAATTTCAATTCGGCCCATGACGAAAAATACCTTACTGAAAAATTATAGTGGAACTCCCACATTTTGGCTCTCATGGAAGTTAATCAACCATCGACAAGAATTTCCACCACACACCCTGTATCAATGCCAAACCAATGCACGTGTGCAAAACTGTGGACCTACTAACATTATACATCCTCTATCATGGTAACTTGGAATCAACGGCATGCCATAATGATGTACATATCCTTTTTCAGAGGACATCATTAAAGAAGACAATGTTAGCTTCATTATCAATATCTTCATTTACTGAACCAGAGCAATTTGCTGATCCTACTCCAGCTTTTGTACTATTTCTTTTGATGTGACCAGGTTGTCAGCATCCCAACATGCTTTCTTTCCAGAGTTCTTCTTCTTCTTCCAATCACGAGCTACAATTGCCAATTTTTCATGTGAACTGTTATTTCCGCCAAGTCTCATCTCTTCAAAACAAATCTTACTAGTAACTTGTGAGAAAATTATTTTTCTCCTTTCCATGAATCAATATCGGCTTCATGTGCTCTTACAAACGTGGAAGAGACCAGATGAGTCTTGGTGTGTGCTAGTCATACACGCCCAAATTAACCCTCTTAGTTAATAACAAGTATAAGAATGTAGTAGCGTTAGTAGAGATCGATCCCACAAGAAAGGATATATCTTGTATTAACATGTGCGAAACAATATATAAACGAGGTTTTTGAATCAATTAAATTACTATTATGAAATATGAAACTAAAAGCTATGAACTAACTAATATGCAAGATTAAAATAATATGATTTAAATTATGAGAGAAGGGTGATTCTTGGCTTTCGATCTTCAATTTCTAAATTCAACTCTTGTCTCACCTTATTTGTAGTTAAGTAGCCCAAGCGTTCTAGTTTAACACTCATCAATCAATCAATCCAAATACAAGCGATTAAATTGAAACCGATGATAACATTAAAAACTAGTGAGAAAGATGAAGCTAAACAACATAAACCAAGCGTATAGGTTTAATCTAGTCAAGCGTTTTCCCTAAGAATTTAACAAACTCAGAAGCGGAAATTTTTAATCTTAGTTGCTTCGTAAATTAGAGGGATCAAACAATTCCGGATTTGATATCTAATTTAGCATTAGATTGCATGGAAAATAATTAGGTGATCACTATAATTATCAAACACAACAATCATGACAAGATAATCAGAAAAACTCTTGATACTCAATGAAAATCGATAAATAAGAACATAATCTCACGAGAATCATAAACTCCAATGTATTGTTGTGGGGTCCTCGCTACTTAATCATTTATGTATCAAATCATTCCACAACTAAAAGGTAGAATTAAGTAATAAGCCACACTGATTAAGAGTCATACTATGTCAGTTATTATATTATTCTCAATACGTGACATAATATACAACATTTACACATGAACAATCCTAACATGTTCATTTCCTAATCAGTGGTTCATCTCGCAGCAGAAGTCAACTCACAATCCCAGCCTTTCCCGTCTATGAGTCCTACAGAAACAACCACACAACATGAGTATTGATATACAACCATCTCATTTACATATCAATAAGAATACACAATGTGATAAATAAACATCATAACAACTCAACTGGAATTGTTTCTGTATCATACACCACAAGATGCAAATATGTCATGACATGTCTCATTCATCATCCAGTTATAACGGGACCTATTTTATATGTCTCTCAGCTTAATATGCCAGTGGCTCAGCCTTCACGTCCCATATTAGCAGCACATATCATTTTTTCTTCCTCACACGTTATAGCAGCCATATCGTATGCCCAACAATGGCATACTCCTCGTGGCATCAACTATATGTCTCAACAACATGAGTCTACAGCAATATGATTTCAACAATCATATACTTCAATCTCAACACATGTACTCCACAACACGTCACATCAATACATGTATCGTAACAATAAAATCAAAACTCGTACGCCTACACATACGTGTCGTGCGATACAAAATATATAATTTCAGGCGTCAATGTTTAACCGCCTCTCTGTCTTGTCCCTTGTGATGATGCTACAAAAATATCAACAATATACAATGTCAAAAGAAGCTTCACCATCAAATTCCAAACAAATAAAATATTTTTCAAAATTACAACCCTAGTGATCGATCTCGAGCATCACGCGATCGATCACCAATACATTCTGGCCATCAGAGATCGATCTCTATGTTTTACACGATTGATCTCCCGACCACGATCAATCGGTCACAATCACGTGATCGATCACTACATCCTTTACAAAAAGTTATTGTCCAGTCGCGATCGATCGCCCATCATTATGCCATCAATCGCCATGGTTATAAACCGCCTTAAAATTTATCAGCTTCGGCGACTGATCGCCCTCTGCATTGCGATCGATCGCGATTCTCTGTTATTTTCAGAACATGGGGATTTTCATGTCTATATTCATGGTTCCACCTACACACCTCATAATTCAACACCAAAACTTCATAAAATATAATTTAAGCATCATATGAACATGTTTCCATAGCTAAACAACTTCTTTCTTAGAGTTCTCTCTCATATCAAATCCATACAAATCAAGACATAAACTAGCAACCTCACATAGTTCAAGTAGCAATCCATAAACAACTTAAGCTATGGAGTTCTTATCAACTAGCTTTGTTTGTACTTCTAAATCAGGTTATAGCTTGATTTCCAAGCTTCAAGTCCAATGGAAGGAACAAGAAAACACAAAGGGTTGAGAGCATCTTGTGTATAGATTGTAGGTGTGTTTAGGTGTGTTATGAGTTTTCCAATATGATTTTATCTTAATATAACCTCCTCCAACATCAAATCAAATGCATGCGAAATGATATTAAATGCAAATTCAGATTTCATTCCAGCTATAGTCATGTATTCATGTCTTAATCTGACAATTGTAGAATTTTGATAAAGTTTACAGTCTATATATATATATAGATTGTTGGTGCTTTTCTTTTTGTTCGAGTAGACAAAAAAACTCAGAAGTTCACAAACAATGGCTTATAAATAAAATTGGTTGAAAACAGTATAAACTTACAACAACAGTTTAAATAAACTGTGCAGAAACTTTCTTGTGTAGTATCTGCAATGGACGAGGCCACAGTAAACCGTGTGCCCGTAAACTCTAAATTGCCCGCCTACAACTTCTGGCCTCCTGGACCAGAGAGTTCCAAGGTACAACGCCCGAACACCTCTGTTTGGATTGAAGCAGAAACCCATACAGACTCACTCGAACACTGAACATTGTGTAGTACTCTCAAGATAATATGATATGATATGCAATTTCGGGATGTAGAAAGCATAGAGCTGATGCAGCTTATATAGCTGAGCAGCAGATCACTCCAAAGGTCTCAGAATTAAGTGTAAAGTTTAATGGTGGTAGATGAAAAGTCTCAACACTTAACATCAGATTAATATGGATTTAAGTCTCACACTTAAATCTGACTTCAATTCTGCAGGTAGGTGAAAAGTCTCAAACTTAATACTCAGCAGAATATGAAAAGTCATTTCAGAAATCCGAGTAGTAAAAAGATAGGACCGCCTTCGCGGCAGCGACACGCGCGACGCGGCGAGGCGAGGCGAGGCGAGGCGAGGCGAGGCGAGTCGAGTCGAGTCGAGTCGAGTCGAGATGAGACGTGACATGCCGTTCCGTGCCGTGCCGTGCCGAGCCGAGCGGAGCGGACGGACGGACGGCGCGCGAGGGGCACCCATCTTTTCTACTTAACTGCACTCTATTGATTTGTATCTCCTTATAAACAAACCATAAATGTATCATATTCTCAATGTGGGATTTCTTTAGCCTAATTGACTATTCATAATTAACTTACCATAATTTTGTTCTCATTAACAAAATAAAACATAATTATTGCGCTCTTAACTATTAACCCAATAATAAACTGTTATTAATCCAACAATCCCCCACATGAATGCAATATGGCGAAAAAATTACACAATGCACCTAGATGAAGATTTGAGAGTACTTTGAGAATCAACTGCATCATGATAGGTGGTGGTTAACCTTGAACCTTCCTTAGTAAAGTATCATCGGATATACTTGTCAACCAGTGGACGTGATGCCTTGAACTGTTCGACGTTTTAAGTATAACAAGACAACAATACTCACACAGCTTCATCTCCACACTATTATTGGTTCTTTTTTTGAATGTTGAAACAGAGGAAGTTACGGATCTTGCAGTTTGTGGGTTGCCACTATCATTCTATGCAGCTGATTATGACTCAAGCTTGGCTTTGATTGAAATTGGGCAGCAACTCATGGAGTTGGATTCTTCCCACAATAAGGTGCCTCAAGAAAGGTAAAGAAGGCAACACTAAGTTTTTTGGATTTCCTGAAATCTTATTTTTTCATATCCTGCTTACCTTTACCATACATTGAAATGTTTAATACATAGTAACTTTATCACGTGAACAAATCGATCAGTGCTTCTTGGTGCCAAATCTCAGAATGGGCTCGTACACATATTTCCCAATTTCTATATCTATATATAACATCTGCAGCCGATTCGCTACCTACTTAACCTTTGGAGTTGCCAATTTAGAACCCAAACTTCTGAACTATTTAGAACTGTTTTAATCTTATATAAATGGTTTGGGTTCTAAATTGGCGCTGATGGTTTCACATCAACTACGCATACAACTGAATGCATACCCTTTATTTTCCTGCAGCCGGTGTAAATGACGCTAGTGTGTAGGGGTTTTGCTCTTCTGAATGACTGGGGCACAAGGTTAAGTAGAAAGCTAATCGAGTCGAAAGTCAAAGTAGCATACCGAAATTTTTCATTTGCTTTTCAATGAACTAGCATTTATCAATAGTTTTCATGTGTTTTTTGTTGAATATGAGGAAGAATCCAACTCCAACAAAGTAGGTATGAATCTTGGGGATCTGCTTAACTTTCCATCATGTTGTTGAATGATGGTACGCTGTCAATACTAATGAACAACAACAACAATAATAATCAAACATTTATCCCATTAAGTAGGGTTGGTTACATGCAAGGGCTGAGGGATGGGGAATTACCGATCGCTGATGTGATGATAGAAAATTGATAAGAAATTTTGGCATAACATAAGATTGTTGAGAAAAAATGCCAGGAACGATAAAATTTCTGCGAAAATGATTAAAATTTGGCTTGAAGTGAGCAGATTTGCTAAGCCAAAGAGAAATATATCGTTAGACTTCGAGTTGAGAATCAGATAAATATTGAAATATTACATTTGCGATGATCAATATAATTCGTTAAGTGAGGTTTGATGTTCCCTCGATATTTCGAACTTTGTGGAATCATAGAGAACTTTGATTAAGTGGTAGATCGTTGAGACGACCACAGCAGTTGTCATTGATACATGATGATCCTTATGTATCTATGAATGAGATTGAGACATCTCATCTGATTTAATTTATTGAGTTACACTCAGCTTTGCGATTTCGAGGACGAAATCTTTTTAAGAGGGGAAGAAATGTAAGGCCTTGATGCTAATTAATCCGGATTAACGATGATTAAGCAAACCCGGATAATTAAAAGTGCAAACATGGATTAAGGTGTTTCGGACTGCGATGAGTCAACCAACTAGTGGAACATGTTTTAGTGCATGAGCATGTGCATGATCACATGGCACTTGGAGAACACATGCCACTAATTAATTTAACTCATGTTGAATACATGATTTTGGACAATTAATCTTGCAAGATAATGATGTATTGACACATGGGTTCCACAATACATCAAATAAATAAAATATCATGAATTGGTGTATTGGAGCTCACGCCTAAACCCATGCATTTCAGATTTTTGTCTCAAATTTCCAACACCTTTTCTCTCTCTTCATTCCAATCAAGGAAATTCTCCTCCTTCTCTCTAGGCATTTCGAATTTCCAGCCTTTCATCTCACAAATTCTGGTGAAATTGTGAATGCATGTCACATGCAATCATAGATTTGAAAAGGTATTGAGGAGAGGAGAAGAACTCATCAAGGATATTCAAGTTTGAAGCAAGTTTGGAGGAGTCAAGCTTGAAAGAAGCTATGGTGATGGATGGGTGCTTAAATCTTGAAGATAATTGAAGGTATAAAGAGTTTATAAACTGAAATGGTTCGAATTATTGCATTTGAGTTGGAATTGAAGAGAGAAATCTTGCTGTCAAATGTAATCTGCAGCTTTTCAGTACATTGTCTTGTATTTCGGGTTTTATGCATTGTTAAACATCGAATTTGAAGATAACGCCTCTGATAATGAGTTTTAGTATTTGGTCTTAGCTTTAATTGGCCACCAAAATCAGCTAATTTGGAGTTAAGATGAAAACGGTATGGTCATTTTACCAACATGTGTCAAATCTGGAAATCCACTGCATGCGAGTTTAATGCATTGTGTTCTTCGAATTTCTGGGAATAAATGGCTACGCATTTGAAGTTTTAGGTTCTAATAAGTGTTGTAGTATTCGAGGTCAGCTTGCATTTGGAATTGGCCTCACTCAATTTGGAGCTCATATGAAAGAATTATGCTAATTTTACCACATATTGCTCAATCTGGAAAAGGATTTCATACGAGTTTCTAGGCTTGTATGTTTTTCAATTAATGTACATGAATATGAATTGTTTATGTGATGACCAGAAATTATGGATGTTAATCCCGGAGTGTTAATAACCCGTAAAGTTGTTTTACGTGGCGCTTTGGAGTTTAATCGAGGTGTTGGGCCTTCTGGGCTCGTCTATTTGAGTAGTTGGGATCGTTGGATCCCGAGGTTGAGATCGTATTCTCATTTCGGTGAAAACCTGTGAGTTGGGTTTTTAGTGTGACTCAGAATCTCGGGTGCTTGGTGTGGGCACCGGTAGGGGGTTTTTGAGTTAGAGAGAGAACTTTCGAAAACAGATGATTTTTCATGAATCATGATATATTTGTGGGGATATTAGTATTTCGGGGTATTTTTGCTATAAATACCAGTTGAACCCGAGATTTTAATTATTGGAACCATTTTCCCCACCATTCCCGTCGCTTTCTCTCTCCCCGCGCCAACACCCATTCCCGATCCCCTTTGACCACCGCGCAGAAAAGGCCACCGCCCACCGCCGTCCGGCCGCCATTCGGAGCGTGCCACCCGCCGTTGGAATCGTCTCTTCCAGGCGCTTCTATTCATACCAACAATTCGAAGTTTCGTCGAGAATCGCGTTCGGATTTGCCAGAAAAGCGTAGGGTTCGAAAACTGGAGTTCATCCGATTTTTGGGACGCGATTTTGGTATGTTTTTGGTACGATTTTTCTAATGTTTTTGGGGCGTTTTTAAGCTGGTTTTGAGTCGATTATTTCAGACTTTTTGGTTCGAAAATATTGGTTAAATTTGGTTCGAATTTCAGCTCGATTTCGTGAGTTAGGGTTCGAATTTTGGGGATTTTTGACAAGGAGTGATGATTCCTGTTATGGATTGATTAATTCATGTTGTTGATGCATTATGATGCTTGATTGTGTTCGAAATTGAGGAATTGGATTCGAATTTAGGGCTTGAATCGAAAATTGGGGATTTTGGCTTGGGGATGATGATTTTCGTTGTTAATTGATTAATTCATGTTTTAGATGAATTATGGTAATTATTTGGGTTGGATTTGTGTTGTTAAGATTCGAAATTTGTGGGGTATTCTTGAGCAATTTTCGATATTGGTTTATTGTCTTGTGTTGACAATATTTTTGAGGGTTATGGGTGTGCTTGAGCATGAGTTGCATGTTCGTAATTAATTGTGAATTAATTTATCGTGTTAGCACATCGTTCCTCGGAGCATGGAACTCGAGCAAGGTTTGGCTCGGACTTCGGAGATTTAAGGTACGTGCGACGTACGAGCATTACTTTATGTGATAGAAATTGTGAAATGCATAATGTGTTGTAATTGCATTAGATGGTTGTGGGTATGGCTATATGCATATATATGTTGATATATATGGGGTACTGAGTCTATATGACTATCGTACGGCATTTGAGATGCCTGAGAATGATCGTGGGATCATGTACTCATTATAAGACATGTGAGATGTCTAGGCATTTGAGCTATCCGTGATTGATAGCGGAATTGAGAAATCAGTACTAGATATTGAGATATCTATATTTGTATGTATAATGAACTTGGAAATCATTGATTATTGATACTTGAGAATCAGGCATGCTATGAGTTAAATCAATGTGTTGATTTACTGATTTATGAGATTTGATGAGTTTGATGATTGTGAGAACAGGGACAGTACACGGAATTCCGGATGAGGATGTTGCCATCCAGGGAGTATCATTTAAATTCATTAGTATTTACTTTTGTTGTAAATTATGAATTTCATTATTGTGATTATGGGATTTTGTGTATTGGTATGCTCACCCCGTTGGGGGGCTGTCTCTGTTGGGGCAGGTGAATAGGTGCATCGATGGCTGTGGAGCTGAGCTCGAGCTGTTGATTGGATGTACTCCCAGGATCGTGGTACCAGGGCTTGATGGAGCACGGTATCGTATAGAGTACAAATATACACCCGAGGGTTTTATACATATTTATGATGCTCGCATGTGAGCACGGTTATGTTTGTATATGGGTTGTATATAAAGGCATGAGCCTTTCTCTCTTTCATTATATGTTGCATGCAATTGTGGTAGAATTGCTAATGATATGAGAGTCGTTAGTGTATTATGTGGGGGTTGAAACCCACTTTTGTCGTCTTATGTGTGGCGTCTTCCCTGGCTGGGAATTTACTTGGTATTGCTGCATTCTGATGAGTATTATGTTTTTCCCTGGCCGGGAATTATGTTGTGTTGTGCTTTTATTTTGGGATAGCTCAATTTACGGGGAGACTCTGCCCAAATTTTTATAAAAGTCCACAATGTAAAAAGTGGCAAAATGGGGTTGGTAATGGGCAACTCTATGAGTCTATATGTTAGTAGAGATGATCTTATAACGTTGAATATTAAAGGAATTTTGTAAGCATCATTTGAGCTTCCCGATTGACTTTTTATTGAAAGCATGTGCCACACATAATGGTTAATACACTAATTAAGGGTTAAGGGCTTGGGGTCCTTACATTAGTGGTATCAGAGCAGTGGTTAGCTCTTTGGGGCTGTTGAGGGCCTGGAACATGCTGATAGGGATGAGTAGCACATATTTATGCATGATAGTAGCTAGTGTTGTGTGACACAACTGTTTTGCTTATGTGCATTTGTGATATGTGATCATAGTGAAACGATTATATGTCATGACATCTATGGAATCATAATATAACCTGTTGATTATGATTGTGAGTTGTGACACAGGGGCAACCAAATGGAGCATTTTGAAATGCATCGGAATATGGGAAGTACTTTGTACTCATGATTTATGCATTTACTCATTATAATCATATTGTGGGAATATGGATTATTGTATGCTCATGGGTTGTGATTGTTCCTGTAGGAACACTATGATGCGAAAGGCTAAGGCCATGGTTGAAAGACACGGAACGGTAACCTGCATTTTATATACATCATGGATTTATGCATTGTTGTTGCATGTGTACATGTAGTGATGATTTTAATGCTTTGCCGCCATTTGTTGAAGCGAGGGGTGGGAGCGCCGCATGTCACATTTGTGCGAGGTGCATTAAAATACACTCATGTTGATGTATATTGGATATGGCATATGCTTTGTGATTGCAGTGTAAATGGAATACTTGGTGAATATCCCATGAGTCATTGTTATGGATGAGTGATGATTTTAAATGCTTGCCGCTATTTATTGTTTTGTGCCGCTAAAATGTGAAGCGAGGGGTGGGAGCGCCGCATGTCACATTGAAGCGTGGTTAGCATATGAGGCGAGGAAAGAATATTTGCCGCTAAAATGTGAGGCGAGGGGTGGGAGTACCGCATGTCCATTTAAGCGAGGTTATTCTATGCCGCCTATATGTGAAGCGAGGGGTGGGAGTACCGCATGTTTTTACTTGAGCGAGGGGCATTAAAATACACTACCGTGACAATGACTAGGGATCAGCTATATTGACTAGCGATGATTCTTGCCGCCATGGATATTGATAGCGATGGTTCATGCCGCTATATTGACTGGCGATGATTCTTGCCGCCATGGATATTGATAGCGATGGTTCATGCCGCTATATTGACTGGCGATGATTCTTGCCGCCATGGATATTGATAGCGATGGTTCATGCCGCTATATTGACTGGCGATGATTCTTGCCGCCATGGATATTGATAGCGATGGTTCATGCCGCTATATTGACTGGCGATGATTCTTGCCGCCATGGATATTGATAGCGATGGTTCATGCCGCTATATTGACTGGCGATGATTCTTGCCGCCATGGATATTGATAGCGATGGTTCATGCCGCTATATTGACTGGCGATGATTCTTGCCGCCATGTATATTGATAGCGATGGTTCATGCCGCTATATTGACTGGCGATGGTTCTTGCCGCCATGTGTATTGATAGCGATGCCTCTTTCCGCTATTATGTGGACGATTTTCATGCTCAGGTGTACAGCGAGGTTTCATGCCACTTATTATATGACGAGGTATCCTGCCGTCGATTCTATAGCGATGGATTGTGCCGCTATGTACTCAGCACAGGATTTTTGCCGCCTTCGAGCGATGGGTGCTGACTACGTACTATTCGAGCGACGGAGACAGGTATGGCGCTATATTGATAGCGATGAGGTATGGCATATTACTTGTGTTAGCATTATTGTGGATACTATGTGTTGCTATATATATGCCATGTGTTTGACGATGAGATTATGGATGTCGTGTATTGACATGTACCGTCGTATGTTTGACGATGTTAGTTGGATGTCATATGTTGACATATGCCGTCACGAGATGGCGATGACATAGTTGATGTTCTATGTAGACGTGTGGCGTCGTTTTGATGATTAATACATTTATGTTATGTATTTGGTTATATGGTTTGAGTGCCTTGGTGGCACATGGTAGTGTCTGAGTCACTAGTTGACGAGACCATTATGCCGAGCAAGTTGCTCGAGGAACTATTGGGTGCGCCGTATAGGAATTATACCGCAGCACATATTCGAAGTATTTATTTGTCGAGCAATGATACCCTTGGGTATGCTCGTTGGTTTGGCTAGGGCCAAGTGATTGGTGGTAAGAGTAGTCATTGAGGAAACTACTCGTTTGTTGTTGTGATCTACGGTAGGCGTGGTCACACCCACCCTGAAGGTGTGGGATATGTCCTAATGAATTAAGATGGCTCCGTGGTTGAGCAAGGACACCGGGATATCCATTATGCTTTGGTTTTAGAGAGATTTTGGGTGATGACCCACTACTCTAAATGGATGCTACGGTATGGTATACCGGATGGAACGTTTGAGACGTTGGTAGACTTTTGTAGTCTCTTTGTGGCTTGATAATTGAGGCAGGGAATACCTCGAGGAGACGTGTATACGTCAATGTTTTAGGGACTTGTCTGAGACAACTCATGATGTTGGAGTACCAACGAGAGAGTCATCAGGTCGTTATTGACTCGATCTGAGGGAACCCGTGTATTTGGGATGCAATGGGTGTTATTGTATCCAGTTTTTCCGAACAGTGGTTCGAGACTTGTGGATCTCGAGTTCGATGGCATTTCCCTTGTGGGGAAGGAGGTAGTATTATACCTATTCGGGAATCTTTGAAAGATTCGGTGAGTTGGTACGTGTGGTGTTGATTTTGGGAATCACGCCGTGTTGTTGATCGTCGATTATCATTCTCCACTGCAATGGAATGACTCAGTATTGACAGTTGTGTTTGGGGGCTTAGGGGTATGTTGTAGATACCCGAGCCAAGTGCATTGAATGTGCATGTGATGTCAGTGCTTAGGCAGGTATACCGGTGAGTATACGGATGCTAGTTTTTGACTTCCCTTTTGTCAAGCATAGAGTTATGCTATTTTTGGATGGCTAAATCTCTGATGAGAGATATGGAACACCCTGAGATTGGGAATCTCCATGGCACGATAATTATGAGAAAAAAAAAATCGTGGAGTTAGTTGACACCCTTTGAGGAGGGATTATCTTGTGTGGGTTGAGGTGTTTCCTTGTTGGCGTTTCCTCCGAGTTACACGATAGCCTTCCCAAGTTTGGATTGTTAAATCCTAGGATTATCAAGGGATGGCAGGAATTCGGATTTATTGGGTGTCGCTGTCGACACAAGCGTTGAGGATGCATGTGTTTATTGCATGTCCTTCCAGGATTTGAACTCTGTGGAATCTCGATGGTTTATTTATGATCAGGATGTGATCCTTGGAATGTCCGGAGGTGGACATCTTGTGAGATGTCTTTTGTGTGAATCTGTGGCCGTGAGTTGCCAAATTGAGTTGCAATGATGCGACTGCTCATATGGAGGAAGTATGAAAGTGGAGACCAGGTTTGGTATGTATACATCGTGGTATACTAGTGTTTTCCTCGTGATGATGTGTGTTAGACATCGTGAGTCATGATAGAGATGTCTTTGAATGATATCTACGATAGAATTGGGAGCGATTCGAATCCTTGCAGTTTCAGTTGACTAACTGCTTTTGGATTGTTAGCGTTGAGTTGTACTGACGCTCTTTGACGTTATGATGGATTCGGAAGTCTATTCCACTCCAGAGTTTGACACGAAGTCAACGTTCTCACGGTTGAGGTGTCGTTTATGATGCGTTCTTACTAGTGGTATTAGAACGAAGGATGACTGTCCGATCTACGGTCATAAGTATTGGTTGTTTTGCAGTCATGAGGGACTGACTTTTGGGATGAACCACATCGAGGTACGTTTTACCTCTTGGGTGATATGTTGGTTTTGGTATGTCGCTCTGTTTCAGAGTTTGTTGTGAGATAAGTATCCTCGCAGTTTTTAAGACGATTCTGATATGGTCAAGGATCGAGGTTATGGCTTCATGTTGTTGTGTAGCCTGGGTGTTATGTGATACACCGGTGCTAATTTTGAGGATGAAATTCTTTTAGTGGGGGATATTGTGATGACCAGAAATTATGGATGTTAATCCCGGAGTGTTAATAACCCGTAAAGTTGTTTTACGTGGCGATTTGGAGTTTAATCGAGGTGTTGGGCCTTATGGGCTCGTCTATTTGAGTAGTTGGGATCGTTGGATCCCGAGGTTGAGATCGTATTCTCATTTCGGTGAAAACCTGTGAGTTGGGTTTTTAGTGTGACTCAGAATCTCGGGTGCTTGGTGTGGGCATCGGTAGGGGGTTTTTGAGTTAGAGAGAGAACTTTCGAAAACAGATGATTTTTCATGAATCATGATGTATTTGTGGGGATATTAGTGTTTCGGGGTATTTTTGCTATAAATACCAGTTGAACCCGAGATTTTAATTATTGGAACCATTTTCCCCACCATTCCCGTCGCTTTCTCTCTGCCCGCGCCAACACCCATTCCCGATCCCCTTTGACCACCGCGCAGAAAAGGCCACCGCCCGCCGCCGTCCGGCCGCCGTTCGGCGCGTGCCACCCGCTGTTGGAATCGTCTCTTCCAGGCGCTTCTATTCATACCAACAATTCGAAGTTTCGTCGAGAATCGCGTTCGGATTTGCCAGAAAAGCGTAGGGTTCGAAAACTGGAGTTCATCCGATTTTTGGGACGCGATTTTGGTATGTTTTTGGTACGATTTTTCTAATGTTTTTGGGGCGTTTTTAAGCTGGTTTTGAGTCGATTATTTCAGACTTTTTGGTTCGAAAATATTGGTTAAATTTGGTTCGAATTTCAGCTCGATTTCGTGAGTTAGGGTTCGAATTTTGGGGATTTTTGACAAGGAGTGATGATTCCTGTTATGGATTGATTAATTCATGTTGTTGATGCATTATGATGCTTGATTGTGTTCGAAATTGAGGAATTGGATTCGAATTTAGGGCTTGAATCGAAAATTGGGGATTTTGGCTTGGGGATGATGATTTTCGTTGTTAATTGATTAATTCATGTTTTAGATGAATTATGGTAATTATTTGGGTTGGATTTGTGTTGTTAAGATTCGAAATTTGTGGGGTATTCTTGAGCAATTTTCGATATTGGTTTATTGTCTTGTGTTGACAATATTTTTGAGGGTTATGGGTGTGCTTGAGCATGAGTTGCATGTTCGTAATTAATTGTGAATTAATTTATCGTGTTAGCACATCGTTCCTCGGAGCATGGAACTCGAGCAAGGTTTGGCTCGGACTTCGGAGATTTAAGGTACGTGCGACGTACGAGCATTACTTTATGTGATAGAAATTGTGAAATGCATAATGTGTTGTAATTGCATTAGATGGTTGTGGGTATGGCTATATGCATATATATGTTGATATATATGGGGTACTGAGTCTATATGACTATCGTACGACATTTGAGATGCCTGAGAATGATCGTGGGATCATGTACTCATTATAAGACATGTGAGATGTCTAGGCATTTGAGCTATCCGTGATTGATAGCGGAATTGAGAAATCAGTACTAGATATTGAGATATCTATATTTGTATGTATAATGAACTTGGAAATCATTGATTATTGATACTTGAGAATCAGGCATGCTATGAGTTAAATCAATGTGTTGATTTACTGATTTATGAGATTTGATGAGTTTGATGATTGTGAGAACAGGGACAGTACACGGAATTCCGGATGAGGATGTTGCCATCCAGGGAGTATCATTTAAATTCATTAGTATTTACTTTTGTTGTAAATTATGAATTTCATTATTGTGATTATGGGATTTTGTGTATTGGTATGCTCACCCCGTTGGGGGGCTGTCTCTGTTGGGGCAGGTGAATAGGTGCATCGATGGCTGTGGAGCTGAGCTCGAGCTGTTGATTGGATGTACTCCCAGGATCGTGGTACCAGGGCTTGATGGAGCACGGTATCGTATAGAGTACATATATACACCCGAGGGTTTTATACATATTTATGATGCTCGCATGTGAGCACGGTTATGTTTGTATATGGGTTGTATATAAAGGCGTGAGCATTTCTCTCTTTCATTATATGTTGCATGCAATTGTGGTAGAATTGCTAATGATATGAGAGTCGTTAGTGTATTATGTGGGGGTTGAAACCCACTTTTGTCGTCTTATGTGTGGCGTCTTCCCTGGCTGGGAATTTACTTGGTATTGCTGCATTCTGATGAGTATTATGTTTTTCCCTGGCCGGGAATTATGTTATGTGTTGTGCTTTTATTTCGGGATAGCTCAATTTACGGGGAGACTCTGCCCAAATTTTTATAAAAGTCCACAATGTAAAAAGTGGCAAAATGGGGTTGGTAATGGGCAACTCTATGAGTCTATATGTTAGTAGAGATGATCTTATAACGTTGAATATTAAAGGAATTTTGTAAGCATCATTTGAGCTTCCCGATTGACTTTTTATTGAAAGCATGTGCCACACATAATGGTTAATACACTAATTAAGGGTTAAGGGCTTGGGGTCCTTACAGTTTAGCTTAAAGCTCATAAGAGATGTTTTGTTGTATGTTGGGTTATCTTGCCTTAGAAACTGGCCTTACATAATTTGGAGTTTCCGTGTGTACGATATGCACGTTTCACTAGAACCGCTCACTCTGTCAAAACATAATATGAATATTTTTAAATCTGGCATACTTTGCTTTGCATGTGCCTCAAGATGAGTGAACTAGCTTCTGGACTTGCAGATGACTCTAGTATCTTAGGTTTCCGTGATTTTCCCACTGGCCTCAAGTCTTTTGGACATCATATGAATTTATTATGATTTTTATACGAAAATGGGTCAAGCTGAAAATTAAGAAAATTTGCTAAGGGTCAATGTTTGGATTATAAATTTGATATTGGAAATAAGTGAACACTTTGATGATATAACTGAGGTGTAAATGACCAGGTTAACAGATCTCGAGGTTTGTTTGAGGAGTACTCGGTAGATATAGCATTGGTCCGAGGTACGTAGAAAACAGGTTTTATCACAATGTCTGGCAAAGACATGTGATGTTCCCGGGTATGATTTACTTGTCATTACTTGCTCCTTATGTGACTATGTGATAAGTTGATCTGCAGTATGTGAATTACATGGTACATTGACTGCATGATATATGATGACATGAGAATTGAGGTGCATCACATGAGATTATGATATTGCATGATGCATTGACACGCATGGACATTGAGCATGTCATGTTGAGCCTATCGATTCGTTTCTTGGTACCTATCTTTTCTTTGGTATCTGTGATGCGTGTCTGGGGATGATGGGCAGCCGTTGGCTCGGCAGGAGAGAGAGTGAGCTGAGTGATGTCGGAGCGACGCGCGTGCCGACGTCGCCCAGACACGAGGATGATGGACCGCCGATGGCTCGACTGAGAGATAGATCGGAGCGCGGAGCGTGTCACATCCTGCTCGAGCACTGATGAGTGATTGATGATCTTCCTTGGACTCCTGAGATATGGATATTCGAGATTTGATACCTTCATATGCATTTACATTCATGCACGGCATGCATCGCATGTTATTTGTCATACACTGTGATATTATCTGTTTCTCGTACTGGGTTCTGACCCCCTTCGCGGGGGGCTGTCATATCTTTGTTGTATGGGCATGACAGGTGGTACAGGTGGACGTACTGTGGATGCTCGAGACGAAGCATCGATAAGTACCAGAGCTCCTTGACAGCGAGCTCAGGTATATGGTTTATGTTTTGAGTCCCAGTAGTTGTTTAGTATTTTTACTTATGTTTTAAATTACCGGGGTATGCCCTGAGTATCTGTAAGTATTACTTTACTGAGAATTTATATGTAATGCTTATGCGATGAATATCATGTTAGATGTAAAACTGGTAATACATATTTTCACTATTCGGAAATGTTTTAGAAACAAAATGCGAAAAAATTTGAGGGTCACTTTTTGAAAGTTTTTAACTAAATCTTCCGCTGTTTACGTTAATATAACAATCGTGTGTTAATTAAACCTCTGATTAGGACCAGGCCCTCACATGATAAGATCCTCGAGACTCATCATCTTTCGCTTGTGCTTTAGGTAGCTTTTGAAGTCCTTCCAAGATGGCGATAATTTTTCAATCATCATCGCCACTTGGAGAGCATCATTTACCCCCATACCTTCGGCAGCAAGTTCATGATATATCAGCTGCAACTCTTCGCATTGCTCAACAACGCTCTTGCCATCTACCATTCGATAGTCATGGAATCGCCTGGCTACAAATTTCTTTGCGCCTGCGTCGTCAACTTTATACTTTATCTCTAACGATTCCCAAAGATTCTTAGCAGTCTCCGTGGGGAATACACAATAAAAAGTGCATCGTCAAGAGAATTCAGTATGTAGTTACGACAAAGGTAGTCGTCACTCATCCATGACTCAACAATCACAGCAGATTGAGGATCCTCTTTGTCCTCCACTGGTTTATCTTCTTTGAGAAACCTGGTCAAGTTCAAAGTGGTCAAGAAGAACATCATCTTCTGTTGCCAACGTTTAAAGTTGGGACCCTTGAACTTTTCCGGTTTCTCAAATTGAGAGAACGTCATTGGGTTTCTCAGAACTGGCATAACGACCTCAGCACCGCTAGCTTTCACCACTGGAATCTCAGTATTCTCAGCAACTTGGTTTGGAATCTGGTCAGCCATAAGGTAAAACAGAACACAAATAGGAGAGCACAAATAATATCAAAACAGTTTTGAAACAGTAGGATTAAACCTTTCAACAGTGCATAAACAGTGTCTCAACTAAATATGAAAAGTGACAGTAACAATTTGTTAAAGTGCAGTTGATGAAAAAATGAGGTTTGACAGAACAACAAAAGAAAAATACACACAATTTAGAGTTTACGATTGTTGGTGCTTTTCTTTTTGTTCGAGTAGACGAAAAAACTCAGAAGTTCACAAACACTGGCTTATAAATAAAATTGGTTGAAAACAGTAGAAACTTAAAACAACAGTTTAAATAAACTGTGCAGAAAATTTCTTGTGTAGTATCTGAAATGGACGAGGCCACAGTAAACCGTGTGCCCGTAAACTCTAAATTGCTCGCCTACAACTTCTGGCCTCCTAGACAAGAGAGTTCCAAGGTACAACGCCCGAACACCTCTGTTTGGATTGAAGCAGAAACCCATACAGACTCACTCGAACACTGAACAGTGTGTAGTACTCTCAAGATAATATGATATGATATGCAATTTCGGGATGTAGAAAGCATAGAGCTGATGCAGCTTATATAGCTGAGCAGCAGACCACTCCAAAGGTATCAGAATTAAGTGTAAAGTTTAATGGGGGTAGATGAAAAGTCTCAACACTTAACATCAGATTAATATGAATTTAAGTCTCACACTTAAATCTGACTTCAATTCTGCAGGTAGGTGAAAGTCTCAAACTTAATACTCAGCAGAATATGAAAAGTCAGGTACATGAAAAGTCATTTCAGAAATCCGAGTAGTAAAAAGATAGGACTGCCTTGGCAGCAGCGACACGCGCGACGCGCCGCGGCGCGACACGGCGCGGCGAGACGTGACGTGCCAAGCTGAGCGGAGCGGAGCCGAGCGGACGGACGGACGGCGCTCGAGGGGCAGCCATTTTTTCTACTTAACTACACTCTATTGATTTCTATCTCATTATAAACAAACCATAAATGTATCATATTCTCAATGTGGGATTTCTTTAGCCTAATTGACTATTCATAATTAACTTACCATAATTTTGTTCTCATTAACAAAATAAAACATAATTATTGGGCTCTTAACTATTAACCCAATAATAAAATATTATGTAAAAGAGTAAAAATAAAACAATAATTATTTAAGTTATTGAATTTTGAAATTTGAAAATTTAATATATTGATTTATTATTGTAAAAAATTATAGTTTCTATCTATTATTTTAAGACAATAACATGATATTTTTTAAAAAAACATTTCTCGATATTTATTTAGGAAAATTGTTGGGGTTCAACAATTGCCTCTGCTTTGTGATCTGTCGAACACGTGGCGCTTGTGCCAGTGTATGGTTGAAAAGATTGATGTTGTGCCATTACTTAACTATAGTTATTGGTAAAGCGGTAAGTGCTCGATCCTACAATTGGTATTAGAGCCAAGGTCGCTTGTTCTATTCCCATGAGTTGCAGAGAATGCAATTATTGGGGGGTAGATTGTTGGGGTTCAACAATTGCCTCTGCTTTGTGATCGATCGAACACGTGACGCTTGTGCCAGTGCATGGTTGAAAAGATTGATGTTGCGGTGTTACCCTTAACTATAGTTATTGGTAAAGCGGTAAGCGCTCAATCCAACAAAAATAATAAAATATAATATTTCAAAGAAAAAGAGTTATTTTTGACAAACAAAATCTATAGAATGAATACATCCACCACAATAGATATATGATTTTAGTCAACAACCTTATGAACGGTCCGTCGTTTGACTTTGTGATTTTAAACCAAAGAAAGTAATAAATAAAATACAAAACAAGTACATAAAAGTTTGGATTGAATACCAGTAGACTTTTATAAAGTATATAAAAGTCTAGATTGAATACATCTAGACTTTTAAAATCCACAAAAGTCATTAAAAGTTTGGATTGGATACACCCCCTAAAACTACTGGGAATGATTTATATATATAGACTCTTTCATTAACCTTTTTCTGGCATTATTAATTAAATCACCAAGTTGTGTAGAGCATTTTGGTTTCATACATAAACTGATACCGATAGAATGGTAAGTCAACTGTCGATTCCTTCTAAAGCAAGCCATTCCGTACTTGATTATATATCTGCACCGTTAATCCAGTCTTCCATCATCATCAATATGACTCCGGAATCCTACCCAATTACTCTATCCAATTTTTTAGGCGACTCCCCTTCACATTGACACCCTTCTAACAATTCTTTATTGATTTCTTCAAATCTTTTGACTAGTTCCGCAAGACCAAGTGGCATGCACATGGATATATATCAGTGAAAATTTGCAATTTTTGTTTCAATTTTTATCTTTTTGCCATTTTGATCTTTCAAGTATTCTAATTTAATTTCAGTACTAACCACGTATCTTTGCTTTTTTTTTTTTTTGCGCTTTTTTTTGTAATTTGTATTGCAATTTTGGTCCTTTTCTGTAGGAATGTTGACTTGATGATGAAATATCCTACACAACGTCAACACTATGGACTAAAAATAAAAAGCACAGGACTAAAATTGCAAAAACTTGAAAGATATATGACCGTGACTGAAATATGATAACATAAATTACTTAAATCATTAAAGAAACAAATATATGTGATGAATATTTCAAGTTTTCTTGTATATTAAATTATGTTACTACCCAAATAATAATAATAATAATAAACTCATGTTCACTATCCACTAGGATTTTAATAATTTGACCAAGCCAAATTGGTCACTTTTTATTTCCGCACTTGTTTCATTTGTTCTTTTATTTGTCAATCACAATGAAATTGAATTCTCCTACAATTTGTTGCCAAGAATTCCATTGCTGCATTAGTTAGCTTCTTAGTACCATTATTAAAACGATAAGTGTGATTATGCTAATGGGCGAGAAGACAATTTGTGTTGTGGGTATATTTCTTACTATTTCATTATGTTGGTGGTCTCCTCGACTTGCCTATGGCCAGCTTACTGATCCAACTGAAGGTTACAACTAATTTGCTCTGATTGTATTTACTATTCTTGCGTCTACATATTAACTAAGCCTTTGGTCTACTGCAGTCGCTGCTTTACTGAGAGTTCGTGATAATTTGAACGATCACTTCAGGTATCTCAACTGGAGCCAGAGGCACGATCCTTGTACCTCAAACTGGACCGGGGTGAAATGTTTTTTTAACAAAACAGATGGTTTTTTGCATGTGCAAGAACTGTAAGTGGTTAATATTTTTCTTTGAGATATATATAATGTCACGCCCCCGAGAACGGGGCAATTTAACACCGGCGTTGCTTCCGATTACAAACAAATCATTCCATAAACGGACGTTAATTGTCTTTACATCTGAACTGGTATTAAAATAAGACTGATTTACAACTGATTGAAAACATAAAACGATGTGGAATCATAAACTAATAAAACTGATTTAAACATCAGTAGCGATTGACTTCATGTCAGCAGGAGCATATTACAAATCCCTCAGCAAGTTCATCCACAAAAATGATATTGTTCATCATACCTCTGAGACATAAGTAGTGAGTGTTTGGATAAAACACCTAGCAAGCAGGGGCAATCGAATATCATAAAACATACATATATTCATAACTTCATAACATAACATATTTCAAAATACATTATCAGAGCATAACTACTGAGCTTAAACATTGATCCATTAACATCAAGTTTCAGAGATGTTTATACGGATTCAAGTGGTGGCTCCCGTACTTATGGTACTTTGCTCCGCAGATTCAGAATATACTGAGCTTAATTCCTTGCTACTCAAATTTTCAGAAATCTTATAACTTATATTCGATTGCATTTCAACACATACACATAAATTTTCTTTAAACGAAATGGCAATAATACACAAAAAACCACTTACAGAAAATATTTCGGAAATGTGGTGTAGGTGTAAGGACCCTTGTTCCTTAAGTGCGGATTAAAGGTGTAAATAGAATTATCATGCATAAACAGAGTATAAAAATCGTGTTGATGCCTTGAGCTATTAGGTTACAGTGCCAAAATAATGTTCCAAAAGGGATTAATTACATTCCCAACTAATGAATGTTAATCCTATAGCTTTACACTACTCCTAGAGTAGATACTATACAAAAGAATGTGCCTGCTACCAAGAGCACTCCTCACTAGCTCACCGCATCAACCCGCTTTAGCACGTCCGCCCAAAAGTACCTACAGGAACAACCCCAAAATCATGAGCATGTATATAGATCATATTCACAATAATATGATTACAATTCAAATGCATAAACCGTAAATGTGATTCACTTCCTGTATTTAAAACATTTAAAAGCTCCCTTTGGTTGTCCCTGTACCACAATCATAATCAATGGATTATAAAACCAATAATTTATGTCATGACATGCACTCATTCCATGTATACCAATGGCCAGTTCCAGTCTTATTATATCAGTGGCATAATACCCCTCGCGTTTACATGACAGCGGCATTAATATCCCTCGCTTCGACATATTAGCGGCATAATATCCCTCGCATCAATATGACAGCGGCATTATCCTTCGCTTCGACATATTTGCGACAAATATTCTTCATCGCTATAATATGACAGCGGCAAGTATTCTATCATCGCTTCGACATGAAGGCGGCAAGTACTCTTCATCACTGGAATATAATCTCGAGTCACAATCACATGCAACCATAATGCATATCCAAACCATGTATGCAACCACAATGCATAACTAAAACCATGTATGCAACCATAATGCATAACCAATTCAAAGCGTAATAAATACGTTTTACCGTCCGATGCCCGTACGTCTCACTACGTACGTTAGTTCCAAAAGTGGAGATGGCGTGGGACTTTATCTCCTTTGTTGCGTGGCTACCTGGGATGGATCTCTTGGGGACTCCAAATCTCACAACAAATCCCACAAATAAGATTTTTGCAAAGCTTTCCCTTCCACTTTATGCCAAATATCGAAAATAGTGGAATGGTTAGGGTTGGGAGATAAGTTGGGGATTTTGGTAAAGTGATTGGTAAAGGTGGGGTAGTGGGGTTAAGAGGGAAATAATTAAAATTGTACCCCAACAATTAACATGATGTATAAAACATCCCAACATGATAATTTTTTAAAAGCATTTTACCAAAATGCACCAAACCTCAACTAAAACCATACTTTCCACATAATTAATCAACCAAAACAAATGAATCATGTTAGCACCCCATTTCCCAACATGCATAACATGCACCCTGAAATGCCCTACCGGGTCACGCCTACCATGTGACTAAGCATTTCACCAAGATAATTAATTCCAACACATAATTTAATTATCACCATAATAATCACATACACATAATTAATGCCCAACTTGCAATTAATTATTTCGGGGATATCACAATACTCCCCTACTTATAAGATTTCGACCTCGAAATCGCATGCACTTACCCAAATCGAAACCAAACATAAATCGCATACCAGAAAATAGCTCCGGGTAGTGCTGCATCATATGCCGCTCCGTTTCCCACGTGGCCTTCTCGACACCCCTACAATCCCACTGAACCTTGACCATCGGTATCACTTTGTTCCGAAGTCTGCGATCAGCCCTATCCAGAATCCTGACTGGCCGTTCCTCACAGGATACATCAGAATCCAACTGAACCTCAGAAGGCTGCAATACATGCGACGGATCCGGCTCATACTTCCGCAGCATAGATACATGAAACACGTCGTGAATACCATACAATGACAATGGCAGTGCCAAACGGTAAGCCAAGGTACCGATGCGCTGTAAAATCTCATACGGTCCCACATACCTCGGAGACAATTTACCACGCATACCAAACCGAACCACACCCCTGAAAGGTGAGATCTTCAAAAAGACTATGTCTCCCAACTGAAATTCCAACGGTCTCCGCCGTTTATTTGCATAGGCTGCCTGTCTGTCCTGTGCTGCCTTCATTTTCTGACTGATACCTTTACCTTATCCTCCATCTCCCGAATCAGTTCGGGTCCTCCCACTGCTTTACTGGTCAAGTCATCCCAGTATAATGGCGATCTACAACGCCTACCATACAAAGCCTCAAACGATGCCATCTGAATACTCGCCTGATAGCTGTTGTTGTATGAGAACTCTACCAAGGCCAAAGAATCTTGCCATGAGGCATCAAACTCTAATACACAAGCCCGCAGCATGTCCTCGAGCGTCTGTATAGTACGCTCAGTCTGACCGTCCGTCTGGGGATGATATGCCGTACTCAACCTCACCTCAGTACCCAAAGCTGACTGAAGACCTCCCCAGAAATGAGATGTAAACCGCGGATCTCTGTCAGATACAATAGACACTGGAATCCCATATAATCTCACTATGTCCCGGACATACAGCTAAGCCATCCTCAAGTATGTGTACGTCATGCTGTAGGGAATGAAGTGAGCTACCTTCGTCAGCCTGTCAATGATCACCCAAATGGCATCACAACCCGAAGTAGTCCTCGGCAAGTGGGTCACAAAGTCCATAAATATGTGTTCCCACTTCCACTCCGGTATCTCTAAGCTCCTTAGTTCGCCACCGGGTCTCTGCCTCTCTACCTTAACCTGCTGACAGATCAAACACCTCTTGACAAAAGCGATCACATCACGCTTCATCCGCTTCCACCAGAACTGATCACATAAGTCCTTATACATTTTCCTCCCTCCTGGGTGGATACTGAATCGGCTACTATGAGCCCGTTCCAAAATCCCGCTACGCAACTCCGGCGTACATGGAACTACCCATCGGTTACCAAGTCTCAAAGAACCATCCTCAGCCACTCTAAACTTTGATAGCTGCCCCTGAAGTGCCAATGATGACCATCTCTGAACCTCATCATCTGTCCTCTGAGCTCTCCTGATATTCTCATAGATATCTGGTTCAGCCAATAAGGTCGATACCCAAACCGGCGATGCGTCCACATCGAATTCATAGCACAGGTGGCAACAAGAAGTCATCATAGCCGACAAATGCATGACATCTTCAGCAGTACTCTTCACCTTCCGACTCAAGGCGTCTGCTGTCAAGTTTGCTTTTCCCGGATTGTACTCTATCTCACAGTCATAGTCCTTGAGTAGGTCCATCCATCTCCTCTGACGCATATTCAACTCCGCCTGAGTGAACAAGAACTTCAGGCTCTTATGATCCGTATATATGGTAAAGGACGTACCATATAGATAATGCCTCCAAATCTTCAGGGCAAAGATAATAGCCGCCAATTCCAAATCGTGGACTGGGTACCTAGCCTCATGCGGCTTCAACTGCCTCGATGCATAAGCTACCACATGCTTATCTTGCATCAATACACATCCCAAGCCCTGAAGCGATGCGTCAGTGTACAGAACAAACCTCTTGTTCTCCGAGGGAATTACCAATACAGGCACTGTGGTCAATCGATGCTTACTCTTGGAAGCTCTCCTCGCAAGCCTCTGACCAAAAGAAGGGTACTCCCTTTTGAGTCAACTGAGTCAGTGGCTTAGCAATCTTAGAAAACCCCTCGACGAAGCGTCGGTAATAGCCAGCTAAACCAAGAAAACTCCGAATATCGGGCACAAAAGTGGGTGCAGCCCACTCCATCACAGCCTCAATCTTCCTGGGATCTACCGATATCCCACTGCTAGATATGACATGCCCCAGAAATACTACACTGCTCAACCAAAACTCACACTTGCTGAGCTTGGCATATAACTGATGACCTCTGAGGATCTGGAGCACTGTCCTCAAGTGTTTCACGTGCTCTTCCTCGCTCCGGGAGTAGATGAGTATGTCGTCAATAAACACAATGACGAACTGATCCAGATAGGGTTGGAACACCCGGTTCATCAAGCTCATAAAGACAGCCAGGGCGTTCGTCACACCGAACGGCATCACTAAGAACTCGTAGTGCCCATACCGAGTCCGAAATGCTGTCTTCTGTACATCCTCCTCCCTGACCCGTATCTGGTGGTACCCGGATCTCAAATCAATATTGCTATACAGCTTCGTACCTTGCAACTGATCAAATAAATCATCAATCCTTGGGAGAGGATACTTGTTCTTTACCGTAGCCTTATTCAATTGCCGGTAATCGATGCACAAACGCATCGAACCATTCTTCTTCTTCACAAAAAGAACCGGTATGCCCCAAGGCGATACGCCAGGGCGTATATATCCTTTATCAAGAAGTTCCTGTAGTTGTTCCTTCAACTCCCTTAACTCTGCCGGTGCCATTCTGTAAGGGGCACGAGAAATAGCGGATGTCCCCGGTAACAACTCAATCCCAAACTCGACTTCCCTAGCCGGTGGGAATCCGGGAATCTCCTCCGGGAACACATCAGTAAAATATGCTACCACTGGTACATCCTCAACCCTCAATTCTTTACCCTTTCCCGACGTGTCCACGGCATAGATGAGATAGCCCGTGTGTCCACGTTCCAACAATTGGGACATTTTGATTGCCGAAATCAATGGAATCTTCGCACGAGAACCGTTGCCATAGAAAATCCACTGAACTCCCAAATTAGATCTGAACCGAACTGTCCTCTGCCGACAATCTACCACTGCCTGATATCTGTTCAGAATGTCGATGCCCACAATGCAGTCGAAGTCTGACATACCCAATACAATCAAATCTGCCTTTATCTCATTGCCCTCAAAATAAATGAGGCAGTCCATCAAAAACTGATCAGCAACAACTTTCTTTCCGGTGGGTGTCGAGACCAATAGAGACGTGGGTAACAGAGACGTGCACATATGATGTCTCGCCACAAAGTCCGCAGACACAAAGGAGTGCGAAGCACCCGTGTCTATCAAAATAAAGGCGGAATATGTAAATAGAAGGCACGTACCAGCTATCACCTCCTCTGGAGCTGCATCGGCCTGCTCCCTGGTCAATGCATAGACCTGTCCCTGGGGTGGCCCCATCGCCTGTCCCCCCATCTGGCGAGGCACCATCGGCTGCCTCTGCTGTACTGTACCACTAGAAAACCTCCCTCGACCTTCCCTAAGATCCATCTGTCCTTCCCGAATGGGGCAACGCCGAGCAATGTGGCCCGACCTGCCACATATGTAGCACGCAAAACAATCACGCATCAAATGTGGCCCTCCGCAAAAGTGGCACTTAACATCTCCAACTCTACTAGCTTGAGTTGGTCCCCCATAAGTAGATGTACCACCCCTCCGGTCCCCTTGCTTCCGCCCATCCGGCCGCCTTCCGCTAAACCGGGAAAAAGAAGAAGTCCCTCTTGACTTGAAAGATCCTCCACGGGGCCTCAGATTATCAGATGTAGACCTTTGTGATGGAACGGGTGAGGGTATGGCTTCAGGATAAGCACTCACCCCTATCTCTGCTAACTCCGCTCTAACAAGTGCATCATCAAAATATGTCGGGTTGTTGGAAAAAACCCGGTCAAATAATTCCGGTCTTAACCCCTTCAGAAAGTGCCTCATCTTGGCATGCCCGTTTGTTGCAATAAGTAAGGACCCTAATCCTTAAGTGCGGAAATAAGGCATAATAGAGCTAATATAATGATCAGAGTGAGAAAAGAACATGTTGAGTCTATGAGCTTAAGCATTACATGCCATAATAATAAGGACTTCCAAAAAGGATGGATTAATTACATTCCTCATCAATGAATGCTATCAATTAGTTTTACACTACTCCTAGAGTAGACACTAGACAAAATAATCCTGTCCTTTAATCCTCAAAAGAATGCTTCACAAGCTCACCACCTCAACCCGTTCAAAGCTTGCTATAATGCCAAAAAGGTACCTACAAGGACAACCCCCAAATATGAGCAATAATAATCATTCATATTCAACACAATATGAAGATAAAGCGTAAATGCATAATCAATATAAAACACTTCCTGTTTTCCATGCATTTCAAACGCTTCCCGTTTGGTTGTCCCTGTACCATAACTCATGAGTATAATCAACAGATTATTTTTAATGGCCAAAACATGTCATGACATATACCATCTCAACAATATCAAATATTGGTCACCATTCCCTAGTCTGTCCATCACAGTGTATTTTAATGCCCCTCGCTTATTTTCATATGGGCGGCATAGGATAACCTCGCTACAATGGACATGCGGCGCTCCCACCCCTCGCTTCACAGAGAGCGGCAAATACCCTTTCCTCGCCCCATATGACAACCACGCTCAAATGTGACATGCGGGCTCCCACCCCTCGCTTCACATTTAGCGGAACCAAAACAAAAAGCGGCAAGCATTAAAATCATCAAAGGATGACCACGACTCATGGGATGTGCATCCAATAACCATAATATGCATCTATCATCAATATGCATCAATTACCATGTATATGCATCCACAATGCAATACCACATATGGCATAAATCAACATGTATATGCATCCACAATGCAATACCACATATATATACCCGCATCCACAATGCATAATCAATGAGTATATAAAATACATGTTACCGTTGGGTGCCCGTACGTCCACTACGTACCTTTCCAAAATGTAGGGTATGGTAGGACTTCAATGCCTTGGCTGTGTTGCCACCTGGGATGGTTCTACACATTCACACAAACCAATATTAGAACCCAATAATAGTCCAATACCAAAAATCCTACAAAAATAACCAAAAAAACCATATTTTGGCTTTCGCGATCGATCGCCCCTCACGGCGATCGATCGCCAATACCCACTGTCCGAGAATTAAAAATTGCACCCTTCGGCGATCGATCGCCACCCCTGGCGCGATCGATCGCCAGACCCGCCGATCGATCGCCCAAGAGTGGCGATCGATCGCCAAATGCTTGAAAAGCCCACTGCCTGGGCGCGATCGATCGCCTGGAATGGGCGATCGATCGCCAACTCCTGTAACCCGAAAATCCCCCATTTTTGTACCTCAAAACCATTCCAACCCATTCCAACACTTAACCAACCAATCAACAACATAAATAACAACATAAACTTCCAAAATACACCTTAAAACAACCATAAATCCAACCATTAACCAAACCCACAACAACCCAACAAAACCCATTTTAAAACCATTCAAAATCAAACCAAACTCAAACAAAACCTTACAAAATTAAAGCATGAGGTACCCATACCTCTTGGGGATCTCAAATCACCCAATATGCTCCACAGATCAAGATTTTTGAAAGGTTTCTCCTCAACCCTAGGCTTGAGCTCGAAAATGGAAGAAGGGAAAGGGTTTGTGGGTTTTGATTTGGTAAAGTGAAAATGATTTGGTAAAGTGGGGTTGGGGATAAAAGGGGATTGGGTTAATTTAATTAAAAGCATACCAAAATAATTCCATGGTGTATAAAACACCCCAATATGATATTTTTCAAAGCATTTACTCATAATGCACCAAATATCAATTAAATACATGATTTCTAATCAATTGCTACCAATGGCAAATAAATCATGCTTCCAATAATATTTACCCGACATGCACCACATGCATCCTGAAATGCAACCCCGGGTCATCCTATCCACATGACCATGCATTTCCACATAAGGTAAATAAATCCCAACACATAATCAATTACCACATAATTAATCATGTAAACACAATTAGAGCCAAATAGCAATTTAACCATTTCGGGGATGTCACAATACTCCCCTACTTATAAGATTTCGTCCTCGAAATCACATGCACTTACCCCAAAAGAAATTAAACATAAACTCATACCAGAGAATAGTTCCGGGTAGTGCTGCACCATATGCCGCTCCGTCTCCCACGTAGCCTCCTCGACACCCCTGCGATCCCACTGAACCTTGATCATAGGTATCACTTTGTTCCGAAGTCTACGGTCTGCTCGATCCAGAATCCTGACAGGCCGTTCCACATAAGATATATCGGACTCTAACTGAACTTCGAAGGCTGTAAAACATGCGACGGATCCGGCTCATATTTCCGCAGCATCGATACATGAAACACATCATGTATCCCAGATAAAGAAGGCGGCAAAGCCAGTCGGTAAGCCAATGTGCCAATGCGCTGCAAGATCTCGTACGGTCCAACATACCTCGGAGACAGTTTCCCGCGCATCCCAAATCGCACAACGCCTCTGAAAGGCGAGATCTTCAAAAAGACCTTATCTCCCAACTGAAATTCCAACGGTCTCCGCCGTTTATTTGCATAAGCTGCCTGTCTGTCTTGGGCTGCTTTCATTTTCTGCCATATAATCTTTATCTTCTCTTCCATTTCCCGGATTAACTCAGGCCCTCCGACTGATCTACTGTCCAAATCATCCCAACATAAGGGTGATCTACATCGTCTGCCATAAAGAGCTTCAAACGGAGCCATCTGAATACTTGCCTGGTAGCTATTGTTATACGAAAACTCTACCAAAGGCACTGAATCCTGCCAAGAGGCATCGAACTCCAAAACACAAGATCTTAACATGTCCTCGAGCGTCTGAATCGTGCGCTCGGTCTGGCCATCCGTCTGAGGATGATAAGCAGTGCTCAATCTGACCTCAGTTCCCAAAGCTGACTGAAGACCTTCCCAAAAATGAGATGTGAATCGCGGATCTCGATCTGACACAATAGAAACGGGGATCCCATGCAATCTCACCACATCTCTAATATATAACTGCGCCATCCTCAAGAATGTAAAGGTCATGCTATAGGGGATAAAGTGGGCTACCTTAGTCAATCTGTCCACAATCACCCAAATAGCGTCGAAGCCTGAAGCACTCCTCGGCAAATGAGTCACGAAGTCCATGGAAATGTGCTCCCACTTCCACTTCGGTATCTCCAAGCTTCTCAACTCGCCGCCAGGTCTCTGCCTCTCTGCCTTAACCTGCTGGCAGATCAGACACCTCTTCACAAAAGCGACGACATCAGACTTCATTCTCTTCCACCAAAACTGACCACGCAGATCTCTGTACATCTTCTTCCCGCCTGGGTGGATGCTAAGTCTGCTACTGTGAGCTCGCTCCAAAATTCCCTTACGCAACTCCGGCGTACTCGGAACTACCCAGCGGTTACGCAATCTCAAAGATCCGTCGTCGGCCACTCTGAACTTCGTCGGCTGACCAAGATGCACTATAGACAACCATCTCTGAACCTCAGCATCTGATCTCTGAGCTCTCCTGATGTTCTCATAAATATCTGGCTCAGCTAACAAGGTAGAGACATACACTGGTGATGCATCCATATCAAAATCATAGCCGAGATGGCAATAGGAGGTCATCATAGCCGACAAATGGATGACGTCCTCAGCAGAACTCCTCACTTTCCGGCTCAAGGCGTCCGCTGTCAAATTGGCTTTCCCGGGATGGTACTCTATCTCACAGTCATAGTCCTTGAGTAGGTCCATCCATCTCCTCTGCCTCATGTTCAACTCCGCCTGAGTGAATAAAAATTTGAGGCTCTTGTGGTCCGTGTATATGGTGAATGAAGTACCATACAAATAATGTCTCCAGATCTTCAGGGCGAAGATGATAGCCGCCAATTCCAAGTCATGAACTGGATATCTGGTCTCATGCGGCTTCAACTGCCTCGATGCATAAGCTACCACATGCTTATCTTGCATCAGAACACATCCAAGGCCCTGCAGTGATGCATCAGTATACAGAACAAATCTGGAGTTCTCCGTCGGGATCACTAACACTGGCGCCGTCGTCAACCGGTGCTTCAACTCCTGGAAGCTCTCCTCACAAGCTTCTGACCAAAAGAAAGGCACACCCTTCTGAGTCAACTGAGTCAGCGGCTTGGCAATCTTCGAAAAGCCCTCAACAAAGCGCCGATAATACCCGGCCAAACCAAGAAAACTCCGGATCTCAGGCACAGAAGTGGGGGCAGTCCACTCCATCACAGTCTCAATCTTCTTGGGGTCCACTGATATCCCGCTGCTCGAAATGACATGCCCCAGAAACACTACACTGCTCAGCCAAAACTCGCACTTACTGAGCTTAGCATACAACTGATGCTCTCTGAGAATCTGAAGCACTGTCCTCAAGTGTTTCACATGCTCTTCCTCGCTCCGGGAACTGATCAAACAAGTCATCAATCCTTGGGAGAGGATACTTGTTCTTCACTGTAGCCTTATTCAGCTGCCGGTAATCGATGCACAGCCGCATCGAATCGTCCTTCTTCTTCACAAAGAGAACTGGTGCGCCCCATGGCGACACGCTCGGGCGTATATACCCCTTGTCCAGGAGATCCTGCAACTGTTCTTTCAACTCTCTCAACTCAGCCGGTGCCATCCTATAAGGTGCGCGAGAGATAGCGGATGTCCCTGGCAACAGCTCGATCCCAAACTCAACTTCCCTAGCCGGTGGGAATCCTGGGATCTCTTCTGGGAATACATCAGCAAACTCTGCCACTACTGGCACATCCTCAACTCTCAGTTCTTTACTCTTCCCAGACGTGTCCACGACATAAATAAGATAGCCCGTGTGTCCACGTTCCAACAACTGAGTCATCTTGATCGCTGAAATCAACGGAATCTTCGCACGAGAACCGTTGCCATAGAAAGTCCACTGACTGCCCAACTCAGGTCTGAACTTCACTGTCCTCTGTCGGCAATCTACCACTGCCTGATATCTGTTCAGAACATCTATACCCAAGATGCAGTCGAAGTCTAACATACCCAGCACAATCAAGTCTGATCTCAATTCGTTGCCCTCAAAATAAATGAGGCAGTCTTCCATAAACTGATCAGCAACGACATTGCTTCCAGTGGGTGTCGAGACAAGGAGAGGCGTGGGTAAAGAAGACGTGCGCATATGGTGTCTTTACCATACATTGGGCCCTCAACTCCATTACAATCGTCTTCCACCAATTACCATACCTTGGGCCCTCAACTCCATTACAATCGTCTTCCACCACATAGAAGACTTCTTCGCTAGTTGGAATTCTGTCAATCTCAACCATGCCGTCCTAGCACACGACGCAGACACGAATATCTGTTCCAATCTCTCTAGCCACTCTTCGGCCTCTTCCCCTGTCTCTGTTCCCTCAAACATGGGCGGGTGAAAGGTCAGAAACTGAGTCAGACTAAGCTCCCCTGGTAATAGCAACTGAGCAACTGGCTCCATGCCCACAGCAGGTGGAGGTAAAGGATTCGTCTGTCCAATGCTAGCATTCATGCTCCCAATATCACCCACCTCTTCATTGAGGTTCCCCACATTCATAGCCGCCATGCTGTAATACAAAGGTTAACAACAATTCCAAACAATATACATATGTTATGCCGTTAGATAACATGAACGATAATAAGCATGTTAGTATAAAAGTTTATACACCAATATGCACCACATGCATAAACATGCCCAAATGTAAACACCTAGCCAACCATGCTAAGGCTACCCTTCACTCATTCCCGAGTTCTCTAACCACTGCTCTGATACCACTAATGTAAGGACCCTTGTTCCTTAAGTGCGGATTAAAGGTGTAAATAGAATTATCATGCATAAACAGAGTATAAAAATCGTGTTGATGCCTTGAGCTATTAGGTTACAGTGCCAAAATAATGTTCCAAAAGGGATTAATTACATTCCCAACTAATGAATGTTAATCCTATAGCTTTACACTACTCCTAGAGTAGATACTATACAAAAGAATGTGCCTGCTACCAAGAGCACTCCTAACTAGCTCACCGCATCAACCCGCTTTAGCCCGTCCGCCCAAAAGTACCTACAGGAACAACCCCAAAACCATGAGCATGTATATAGATCATATTCACAATAATATGATTGCAATTCAAATGCATAAATCGTAAATGCGATTCACTTCCTGTATTTAAAACATTTAAAAGCTCCATTTGGTTGTCCCTGTACCACAATCATAATCAATGGATTATAAAACCAATAATTATGTCATGACATGCACTCATTCCATGTATACCAATGGCCAGTTCCAGTCTTATTATATCAGTGGCATAATACCCCTCGCGTTTACATGACAGCGGCATTAATACCCATCGCTTCGACATATTAGCGGCATAATATCCCTCGCATCAATATGACAGCGGCATTATCCTTCGCTTCGACATATTTGCGGCAAATATTCTTCATCGCTATAATATGACAGCGGCAAGTATTCTATCATCGCTTCGACATGAAGGCGGCAAGTACTTTTCATCACTGGAATATAATATCGACTCACAATCACATGCAACCATAATGCATATCCAAACCAAGTATGCAACCACAATGCATAACTAAGACCATGTATGCAACCATAATGCATAACCAATTCAAAGCGTAATAAATACGTTTTACCGTCCGATGCCCGTACGTCTCACTACGTACCTTAGTTCCAAAAGTGGAGATGTCGTGGGACTTTATCTCATTTGTTGCGTGGCTACCTGGGATGGTTCTCTTGGGGACTCCAAATCTCACAACAAATCCCACAAATAAGATTTTTGCAAAGCTTTCCCTTCCACTTTATGCCAAATATCGAAAATAGTGGAATGGTTAGGGTTGGGAGATAGGTTGGGGATTTTGGTAAAGTGATTGGTAAAGGTGGGGTAGTGGGGTTAAGAGGGAAATAATTAAAATTGTACCCCAACACTTAACATGATGTATAAAACTCCCAACATGATAATTTAAAAGCATTTTACCAAAATGCACCAAACCTCAACTAAAACCATACTTTCCACATAATTAATCAACCAAAACAAATGAATCATGTTAACACCCCATTTCCCAACATGCATAACATGCACCCTGAAATGCCCTACCGGGCCACGCCTACCATTCGACTAAGCATTTCACCAAGATAATTAATTCCAACACATAATTTAATTATCACCATAATAATCACATAAACATAATTAATGCCCAACTTGCAATTAATTATTTTGGGGATATCACAGTAGGAAGCTTCGAAAATGGGTCATTCTTCTTCTTGAAATAGAAGAATGTGTTTCGAGATTTGGTGCAGAGTTCGCGTAATTTTGGCTTTGGAAATGCTCGGGTATTTATAGGGTTAAAAGTCCGGGTGTTACAACCCATGATCTCCATTAACTCTATCATGATTTCACTTCAATGTCAATCCCCTCAGATTCTGTAACCGTAGCCTCCATTATCATTCGTGATGGGTTAGTGGCTTTGACCGAGTCTCTTGGACTAATTGCTTAGATATGTTGAGCTGTTGGGATCACGTAAGTAGAGCTGATTGAGTGTTGAGCATATTCCAAACGTTGAGTCTTCGGATCGATTGAGCAGATTTGCAATTAGAGTTGATTTAAGTAGAAATACCGAATCAAGTGACACATAATACGCCAAAATTACAAATTCAAGGCACATTTAATAAACAAAAAATTATAATAAATAAAATATTTTAAATATTGTAGTATGTGTCTATAAACTTTTTAATATACTACGTTATAAAATAATAATATTAGTTCGACAACTAAATATTTAGTGATACATGTTTAAAATTTTGCATTTTATATTAATAAATAATGCATAATTCATTAAATATTTGATATTTTGCAATTATATAAAATTTTAAAAATTTTTTAATGTTAAGATAGTGTGATTATATTTGAAGATGGTGTATGATCTAGAATTATTTCTATTTTGAATCTTAATTTTATTTTTAAAAAATGACATTTTTTTTTACATTTAAACACAGTTGGGCATATATTGGTAAGGATCATACGAACCTTAATTTTGAACTACTCAACTTTAACTTATCTCATCTTAACTATTGTAGTAAACAATACTTTATTATATTGAAGTTGTATTTCATGGATTAAGCTAGATATCATTTTTTGTCAAGATATTATAAAATAAAATAGAAAGTGTGTCTCATGTACGAAAAGGTAATTTCTGAAGGGTTGAAACTTAGTTCCACTCATTTTTCACCACGTGTCTCATGTACGAAAAGGTAATTTCAACACTCTTTTTTTTTATACCCTAGATTTTTTTAAATGCAGCAACACACGAAACACCTGCCCCCTGCGAATAATTTCTTTCAAGTTTCTTATGACAATTTTCAGGCTAATTTAATTTAATATAATAAAAAAGAAAAAAAATTCAAAAAATAACGTTAATTGAAAAAAATTAACATTTTATTGTAATTCGCGATCTCGGTATGCGAATTCAACTGTTCTAAAGTTGCGATCTCGGTATGCGAATTTAACTGTTTTAAAGTTGCGATCTCGATATGCGAATTTAACTATTTTAAAGTTGCAATCCGGGATTGCGAATTTAACTAATTTAAATTTTAAACAAATAATTTTTTATAAAGTTTCAATTCAATATAAAATTTCTAATTAGAATGCATCAAATATATTTGTGTTTAAAACATTAGGGAATGGACCGGGTCCTGAAAATATTAAGGAATAAAAAAAATAATTTTTTTGTAAAGTTGCATTTCAATATATAATTTTTAATTAGAACGCGTATATTTGTATTTAATTAAAAAAAAATTTAATCCCTAATATTTTCAGGACCGGTTCAGTCCATAATGTTTTAAACCACATAAATAGTTGAAATATAAATAGATGACTGAAATAGTACACATAGAAATAAATATATGACTCTTTACATTGAATTTCTTCCGGTCCCACAAGCACGTCTATATATCTCTCGTTGTGGTCTTCTAGATGGCTCAACTTCCTCTACATTCCGCGTTTGTGATTGAGGAGGTCTAATCCTAGCGTTGGACTCACCAATATCATGATATTATGGAGTCAAGTCGGAGAATGTAACATGTGAAATATCAAAATGTGGGCGTGACTGTGTAGGACCGGGTACACGAAGCAGAAGATCCGTAAATGAGGTACCTGGTTCTACATATCCACGTCCACATTTTGATCTCTCACCTGTTATATTCTCCGACTTGACTCCACAATATCATGATATTGGTGAGTCCAACGCTAGGATTAGACCTCCTCAATAACAAACACGGAATATAGAGGAAACTGAGCCATCTAGAAGATAACGAGAGATACATAGACGTGCTTGTGGGACCGGATGAAATATTTAGAGTTCAATATAAATAATAATATATTTATTTTTATGTGTACTATTTCAGATCATCAATTCATATTTCAACTATTTATGTGGTTTAAAACATTATGGACTGAACCAATCCTGAAAAGATTAGGGATAAAAAATTGTAATTCAATACAAATATATTTGATATATTCTAATTAAAAATTGTATATTGAAATGCAACTTTACAAAAAAATTATTTTTTTTATTCCTTAATATTTTCAGGACCCGGTCCAGTCCTAATGTTTTAAACACAAATATATTTAATGCATTCTAATTAGAAATTGTATATTGAATTGAAACTTTATAAAAAATTATTTGTTTAAAATTTAAAATAGTTAAATTCGTAATCCCGGATTGTAACTTTAAAATAGTTAAATTCGTATATCGAGATCGCAACTTTAGAACAATTGAATTCGCATACCGAGATCGCGAATTACAATAGAATGTTAAATTTTTTCAATTAACGTTATTTTTTGAATTTTTTTTCTTTTTTATTTTATTAAATTAAATTAGCCGAATTTTCACGTTACTGCATATTTTCAGGGTTTTGCCTCTTCTACCTACGGAGAGAGTGTTACTATAAAATGTTAAATTGTATTTATTTAATTTTATTTTTTTCGAGGCTAGTTTATTGATCACTGCATGTAGATTTCAAATTAGGAAAATAGATAAACTCAAAATGGAAAACAAATCCGTGTTCATATTTTTGGGTTCTTGCTTACTGGTTTTGTAATGGTCTCTTCTGAATATGGAACTTTTAGGCGCTTGATGAAATTGAACCTGTCTGGAACATTAGCTCCAGAGCTTGGCCTGCTACCTAATATGAAAATCTTGTCAGTCCTATGATCTCCACTTGTACTCATTTGTTTATGTTCTTAGTATGTTGGGCGTAGAACCGTTTACTCAGCGTTAGATTATTAATATTAGTTTCCATGCTTGCATGATACAGGGACTTTATGTGGAACAATATTAGTGGGATCATACCAAAGGAGATTGGCAATATTAAGGCACTTCAGCTCTTGTACGTTTAATATCCTGAAATCTCCTGCATCTTCTATTGTGCTAACTCGGCATCTCCGTTCAAATGTTTAATAATTGTACGTTCTCAAACTCAGAACAACCTGGCCAATCCTACTCCAGTTACAATGTTGTGCATTGTATCTGACTTGGTTGTTGATTATTGTTTGCATACATAAATGGACGTTTATCTATGTGATAATTTACAAGTAATTCAGGATGAAGAAGGTAGGATACAAAGCTCAATTATAATAAAGAATCAAAGAACCACGCTGTGATTCCTGCCCCTGCCCCAGAAAGAACACTAAAAAGAATTGCATTGAAGACTGAAACAAATAGAATCTAGTGCCCATATATGCAAAACATGATTCAAGGATGTAGATGAGACCGTGATAGTTCTAAAATAAGCATGCTACCTCCTCACATCTTTGAGGCATCGATCCAACTAAGCTTAGCTGCTCTTTTGACCAAACTATTTTTAATACATCAAAACAAGTGAAACCTCATATACATGTTTCCATGGCTTTCCTTTTGATGAATCCCTTCTTATTGAAATTTATTTTTAGCCCAAGTAATGGCCGAGTACACCTGAGACATGATTCTACTACTGCTTGCATTATAGGCTTCTAAGTGGGAATCAAATATCTGGTCATTTACCGGATGAACTTGGTAATCTTCCCAACATGAACAAATTCCAGTTAGACCTGAACCTTATATCTGGAAAGATCCCCAAGTCATTTGCAAACTTGAATAAAGTTCAGCATTTGTGAGTATATTTTCTTCTTAGCCAACTGAAAGGATGTAATCCTAAAATATGTTTTTATGCTCCTATAATTATCGCCATTGGTGACTTGTGCAGCCACATGAACAACAATAAATTCAGCGGTCAGCTTCCACAAGAACTTTCTACACTTCCTTTTCTAAAACACTTGTAAGCCCATCAACATTTCACCAATATTATGCATATTAAAAGATACTCACAGGTTGTATGAGTTATGATATTGACAGCCTCCTAGATAACAACAATCTATCTGGGTATCTTCCGCCGCAGTTCGCACAAATGCCTAACCTCACAATTCTGTATGTTATCTTCTGCTTCTGGTATACGGAGCCGCATGACCTAATTTCTTATTGACTTTATTTCTTTTATTGCAGTCAACTTGATAATAATAACTTTTCTGGAAGTGTGATTCCAGATTCTTATGGCAACATGACCAAGCTCAGGAAGTTGTCTGTCCTTTTCCTATATCTTTTAACAAAATCATTCAGTTATCATGCAATTTTTTAGTATAACAAGTATGTAAATTTAATATGTTGTATTAGATCTCTTGGACCGAAGAGTAATACATTTGATTAGGCCCATCCATGGATTAGAAAATATGATATTTCTGAAGTTATTTTGCTTGTTCTTCACTTAATTTTCACACCAAAAACCAGCCTATCAATCAACAACCGAGTCTGTTATTTGATTGAACTTTGACTACTGCAACTCGTGTACCTTAGGGGGAAAAATACAGAAACTCGTGTACCTTACAAAAGAGAAACAATTGAATGGTACGTTTAGACCAAGAAAAATAATCATAATTCTCATTTAGCTTTACATTTGGATATGCCAATAAATTATAATGTTACATGTCCCTAGATTATAAATTTTGTCCAACAATACAAGTTAAAAATAAGATCTCATTAATTTTTTAACACCTGATTTCTCTCAAAGTCATCTCTTCCACAATGATAACAACCATCATGCCTGCCTCTATGTACCCTCGGGCATCTCTAGCTAGCTCGTTCATCCTGAATGTAAATGTTATTTTGGTATACTGATACAGGTGCAGTTTGCAAATAGATCATTTCATTTATTTTCTTTCATATATAAAATCTACTAACGGGCATATATGCATGCTTGAAATGAAGCAAACCAATCTCTACTTGCCAGGCCTCACTGAGAAAGACTTGCTAATCTCTACTTTCCAAGATTATACATGATTACTGAGCCTCACTGGGAAAGACTTATTAATCATTTCATTTTACCAGGAGTCTAAGGAACTGTAGTCTCCAAGGAATAATACCTGATCTTAGTGCCATGAGAAAGCTCCTTTACTTGTACGTCTGTAAGTTTCCCTTAAAAAGAATATTATTTTTAAATATGAATCTTGTTTGTTTTCTGCACGCATGGAGCTGTAATGATTTGTAAATTGACGTAATGAAGTGGCTTGGTCGTGAAAACTTGTGCTGTTAAAGTATCTGAGTTTGAGTACTTCAAAATGATTGAAAATCTTTACCATTCCTATGAAAAACATGAATACTTTAAATTTTTATTTCCATTAAAATTTGAGACCATCGATATAATTTATAGTCCTTTTAGCGCCTTGAGTGAATGGGGTTTGTTTTACAGGGATCTTAGCATTAATCAACTAACTGGAAAGATACCCTCAAATAGGCTATCGGAAGGTATCACTACCATGTGAGTAACTCCTAAATGCTAGAACTCTCTATTTGGCCTCCCTCCTGTTGTTCATACAGTGTAGATATACACAAGTTAATGCAAGCCCCCTTGGTTTGTACGAGGATGTTGCGCACACACACACACATATTTTGGTCTTAAAATGCATACATGTGTATATTCAGATATAATATCGCATGACTTCAACTAATTTGTGACACAACCTTTTATACGTTCAGTATTCTGTCGGATAACAAGCTTAATGGTTCGATTCCTTCAAACTTATCTGGCTTCTCCTATCTCCAGATATTGTAAGGAAATTTTCTACTACAGTTCTCGCGTAAGTATTCATTTGCAAGTTTTGTTTATTCACATATTCTCTGATCATGCCTTGTTTTGATATAGGTATCTGCATAACAATTTATTGAGTGGATATGTGCCAAACACTATTTGGATGAATATAAAGTTCACTTCAGAAACAAAACTTAATATGTAAGGCAGAAACCTGTCGAGTATTTAATTTCAATGTGGTTAATTTTAAACTTTGACATGGTATGTATTTTAATTCTGGCCCGAAAAGAGTTGAGCCATGATACTTGTGCCCATTTGTTCATCTGGACACTCATTCTCTTAAGTTTCAACAATCACCAACGAATAAGGTTTCCCAATTACTGTATGAAAAATACTGCATTAACCTTATTTAGTTTTGTCGTTTCTTGCAGAAGCTTTGAAGGTAATTTACTTTCCGATATTTCAGGCATCCTTGATGTTCCTTCAAATGTTACACTTCGGTAAGTCCAATTCATGTTCACACATTTACCTCACATTTTGAGTTCCACCTTCGTACAATATGTGCAATTTATTTTGGTGCAAGGCCTCAACTAACATTTTGCCCAACAGATATAACCTTGTTTTCCTAATAAGTTTTGTTCAAACTACAATTTAATATTAGCAAGTTAACTAAGGAACTTTCTCCTTGGGTTTCTGTTTGTAACTTTTGTTGTACAAAATTTATGGGTATGTATCTTAGGAAAGTAACAAGCAAAAAACAACAAATGACTTTGTATTAGCAAATCTCTGTCCTTAAGACAATACTGCCCCGCTACGGTTGTAAGGACCCTGTGCCCTTAACCCGCTATTAGTGTATTAAACCATGCATTTAGTGCATATAATGGGGAAAAACCACATGATACCATAGCATAATATACCAACAATAAAATTCCTTGTATTATTACATGTAATGTCCAATTTCCCCCAACCAAGTCCACTTATATAGCATGCACCCTTATTTAACATGTTCTCAATTCATTTTGTAATTCCTTAATTAATTGCATGCAACACGTGAATGAAAAGAGAAGGGCCCTTGCCTATTTATACAAACTATATATACTATACACATATAGTAGTACTCACATGCGAGCATCGAATGAGTGTATGTGTATTTAATGTATAAATACCCTACTCATATCGGCACCGGTACCTAGAAGTACCTCTAATCCATAGCTTGATCTCAACTCCGGAGCTACCGTTGTACCTGTTCCACCTGCCCCAATAGATACAGCCCCCACACGGGGTGAGCATACCAATACAACCATTCCAATAATCACAATATCACAGTTCATAATTTAAGGAATGTAAAGCCGTGAATTTTAAAAGATACTCCCTGGATGGTATCATCCTCATACGGGATCCCCTGTGCTTTCATGTTCTCAAAATAACCGAAACCATCAAATTCCCAAAAGCCAGTTAATCATTTCATTGATTAACTAAATCCGTTTACTATTTGCCAAATTTCATAATTAATAAATCCAATCATTTACAAATGTTTATAGATATCACACGTATCTAAAACAATAGTTCCACAGTCCTATTTCATCGTTTGTTCAGTAGCAGCGGCATTCATAACCGATGTTCGCTCCATAGCGACAATATCTCAACCATTGCTCGCTCCATAGCGGCACCATATATTTCACAATACATACCCACTTATTGCAATTACCATATATCATGCATTCAACAATTGCGATAAGATATAAGGTTATGCTCGTACGTTATACGTACCTTATGATTCCGTAGACCGAACCAAACCTTGTCTTAATTCCACGACCCCATGAATTATGTGCTAAACACAATTAATAACTAACAATTAATTACAAGCATGCAACCACGTGCCCAAGCACGTTCACAACCTCTAGTTATATCGTCAATCCATGACGATTACCAATTTTAAAAGACTACGGGCGAAGCATGCATCGATTCCATAACAACCAAAAATTTCACAATACAAGGCCTCTCGATCGATCGGCCAGAAGTGCTCGATCGATCGAGAGCTCCAGAAACTTACCACCAAAAATCGGCTCTGCTCGATCGATCGAGAAGCTTGCTCGATCGATCGCCCGACCTTCTCGATCGATCGATCGAGCGCACTATGCATCGTCGTCAAATTTACAAAAATCTTTAGAATTTCAAAACTCAAACTCAAACTCAACCTTATCCTTAACCAAACAACACAATACTACAATCAAATCGAAGATAAATGCGAGGAGAAGAATAATACCTAATTATCTTCGAGAAATCCGGCTCCCAAGTCGAGCCTCCACGATTCTGCGCCAAAGAGAAAAAGAAGGGGAAAAGGGTTGGGGGAGAGATGAAACGTGAGGGAGAGAGTGATTGAACACCGAGTCCACTTGATATATATAGTACCAAGGCTTCAAAATCCTGAGTCCTCCAAAAATACATCATGACTCATTAAAAATCATCTGTGTTCAATAATTACCTCTCAATCTTAATTTCCATTACCAGCCCCAACTCAAAGCATCCCAGGCCCCAGATCCCACCAAAACTCCATTCCAAGGTTTATCACCACGATGAGAATACAATCCCAACCCTTGGATCCAACGACCCCAAATACCGGATTTAAAATCCTTTGAAGTCCCAACACCGCAATTAATTCATGATTGCGACAATTAAAATCCATTAAGGATCATTACCACTCCTGGATTTACACCATTAATTCCCGGGCATCACAACGTTGCTAACGGTTTACTTTGGCAATTTGTATCCCAAGATACAACGACTATGATTTGTGATGGGAGCACTCAAATCACAAATCTTTTAAAACCACAAAAGTTTAAAAGCACTCAATAAGAACAAAGATGAAGACCCACAAAAGTACTCTAATTTTGATCTTCAATATCATGTGAATTTCAAAAATTTCATATTTAAAACAAGTGGGGTTATGTTTTATATATAGTAAACCAAAAACAAGCCCGAATGGACACCATTTGTAAGCATTATATCGCCTCACACCAGAAACGTGAATGGACATACCATTTCACAAAACAGATACTGTGCTCGATCGATTGAGCAAGGTGCTCGATCGATCGAGCTACTGTTCAAAAAGGCACGAATTTTTTCTGGCCCGCTCGATGGATCGAGCAATTAATTTTACTTCACAATTGTTCCAACAATCCCCCACATGAATTAAAGTAATGCATCTATGCAATTGAGCACTTTTAAAGAACTATTTATGGCATCTGCAGAGATAGCTTTCTGCTTTGAATCTTCCGTAGTAGTAATTCAATCGGATTTACTTGACTTAATAGTGAACTTATAGTCTTGAAACTATTTAGTCATGATGTAAACCAAAACAATTGAACCCACACCATAATAATTCTAACCTTCGTATTGGTTTCTTACGGTTGTGTCGTTTCAGTCATGGACCGCGCTTGGTTTCATAAGTGCTTTTCCTCTTTGAAGCGGCCACACTTCGCACTCACGTATGTGATCTCCTAGAAAGTATCCCCGCTATAATCCAACATATTCTTATATGTCTTAGGAATCATTAAAGGCCTTTTGCCTATGCACGTACCCCTTTTTGCAGGCTACACCCCTTATCATAGGAATGGGTTGGAGAATGATCTGCAAGGTGTTTATACAATCTCATAATTTAGTTGTCCCTTTTGAACCTAGATCTTGGATCTCCAGTCAACAAGGTTGGATATCCACTATGAGATTTTGATTATAGGGTCTTTAACATCATTCCCCTCGATAAACTTCCACATGATCTCTCGGTTAACCATTTCATATGCGGATCCTCGATTTCACATAATCACTCGTGATTATGCCACTAGAGATCATTTTGTCATATAGCAGTAGCGCAACACATTTTAGTTGCATGCACATGATTTTTCTCTAATAACTTATAAGCCACTCGGCCGAATAAGCTTTATATGTTTTGCATAGAGAATTTTCACAACAGTATATCTTCAGCTTTGGTAATCACATTACCTCTTTTGCATAATTTTATCATTTTAGGATATTTTCATCATCGAATTTAAAGCGTTGTTAACACGTTATTTCTTACAAATTTCGAGACCAGAGGAAATACTCAACTTTAATTCACAATTCATATTTAAGCGCATAGATTATCAAAAAATTAAAAGTTCGAGATTCTTTTTCTTGTAAACTTGAAATTTAAGAGCAAAGCTTAAAATTTGAAACTCGAATTAGTCCTTGAGATTTCATTCTTCAAATGTCTTGGAAACTTTAATTCCAAGCATTGTTCTTGATGCCCATACGTCAAAATGTCTCGTCAACATTTTTCTTTGTTACTTGATGATTTCTAAATTGCTTCCCCAATGAGCATATCATCAATACACAAGCATATCTATGCTTTAGGTGTGTACATTTTGTCACACTCGTTAATCTATTTGACAACATGATTTGTCAAACTCTTCACGTCTTTTATTTGACGTTTGTTATGACTTTACTTTGGCCTTCATATTTCTAGTTTGCACCCCCACATTACAATAATTGTAGGAAACTCTTCTTTCCTTCAATCTCAAGGTTTTTCATCCTTGCCTAAATGTGGTACTTAGTATGTGATTGACTCATAGAATTGCAACCCCCCACAACTTCGAGATAGTCATGAATTGCACTGGCGTTCAAACTATCATGTTTCAAGTTCTAAGCGTTACCGTCTTACAAATCCAAATTCAGATTTTATTTCTTGAAGATTTCGGATATAAGCGTACTTGCTTACAAAGTTGAAACTTGGATATATTCTCAAACTCGGTTCACAATTTGCAAGCTAAGCGCACCAACTTAGAAAACTTGATTCAAGATTTTAAATCTTGCAAATTCATGTTATAAGCGTACTAGCTTAGAATTCAAAATGAACCAATTTGAGATATACAACGCCTATTCAAAATTTGTAGCTTCGATTATCACTTGCGTTTAAGCGTACAAAGTTTAGAAACTCGAATTCAAGATTTTAAAATCTTACAAATTCAAGCTTAGCGTCAAATTCTTAGACAACACAAGTATAATCTACTCACATTTTTTCATAGCAAACCTCATTTGCTGAATTTGATTGCAATCTCATTCTTAATGTATTTAACACCTCAAAGCCTTCATTTTCTTCGTAACAAATACGCCACAACTATCATGTGCATGTGTTTGATAAAGTAACATATTACTTTTCCCACATCTCTAGTTTGCATAATCTTTCCATCACAACATAATTTGAATTTAACTCTAGAGATGTTCGATTCTTTTAATAAATGAATGACGATTTTGTTAATTTAGTGCCCCCACAAGCAATAAATTTAACATTACAATTTGTGATGCGAACTATGGTTTAAATGATCCTAACAATCATGCCACAAACCATAAGATCCAATACAAGAAGTAATAACATAAATTTTTATTGCTTTCAACAAATATCGTCATTACATTTATTTAGAATCACTCCATTCATGGAGTTTACAACTTTCAAAGATATACCAATCTAATTAAGCGGTAAGCGTTAGATCATCCAAATCATTGTGAGATGATCTTCTTTCGGTAACATTTACTTGATCCATAGCCTTCACACAATCGTCTTTATCGCGACAATCTTTCGCCATGTCATTGGAATTTCCATATTTGTAGCCCTTGCCTTTGAACTTCTTCGCCTTTCCAGATTTGGAGGCCATGCCGTCAAACTTGCGCTTTGTTCCGGCGTGTTTTTCCACTAAGTTCACTCGTGCTTCATGTTGGTGCCAATTTCCTTCCTTTCAGAAATTTTGTTGTCCACTTCGATTCTCAACGAACCACAAGGTCTTCAAGATTCATCTCTTTTCGTTTATGCTTGAGATAATTCTTGAAGTCCTTCCATGATGGAGGCAACTTTTCAATCATGACAGCCACTTGGAATTAGTCACTTAGAACCATACCCTCCGCATGGATTTCGTGCATGATTACTTGCAAATCTTGCACTTGCGATATCACTGGCTTTGTATTAAACCATTTTGAAATCAAGGAATCGCCCAACGATGAATTTC